>JBCNJP010000006.1:51226196-51247498 GCA_039602395.1 Deinandra increscens subsp. villosa | reverse complement strand
GGGCTGGGCTTAGAAGGTTTCATTAGAATCATAGGCTAGTTTGGTTGTTGTTTAGGCTAGTTTATGGTTGGGCTTGTGGTTTTACTATTGGGTTTATGATCCAACAAGGGTCTCAATAGTAAACCCAATGGGGGGCTATATATACCCTTCTAGACCTCCTCACTTTGGGCTTGCTGTTTACGATTCTAGAGAAGAGGGAGCTGATTACGATCGTAAACCCGAGAGATCTAGTTTACGATTTCTTATCTTGTACCCGACAAGTTCGTCTTGTGTGCAAAGATCAGGTTTTTATCATTTATATTAATCGTTTTCTAGTATTCTTCTCTTCTATTATCTTGACTCAATCAATCACTTGGATTCCGCACTCGTGATTGATAGAATATCGTGAACGGTTGTTGTTTTCGGACCAACAAGTAGACTCCATTTTCTTACTTCTTCACTAGATTTTCATGTTAGATGATCTCATTGTATGCGTCTAACACTCCCTTTGGAAAGTCTTGGTTAAAATGGTGACTTTAAAATTATATTTTCTTCTATGAGGATAATAACCTACATGTTTGTTCATACTCTTGTTAGATCTAGTAAATCTTATGTTTATACTAGTGATTACATGTATTTTGAACCCCTCGTATGCCACATTATATAGATCTAGAGAAAATCTAGTGTTATGATGCTAATATGTGTACAATGTGCCTTGGTTTTGTGTATAAACCACTAGATCCAAAATTTATGACTCTTTAAAACCCTGTATCCTAAATTTTGACATGTTAGGAGGTTATGGATAGCACCATACGACTTATTGATATGTTTGGACGGCTAAATCTATAAAAATAACCTACTAAAAAGTTGAGGAAACTATAGATAAATTAGGAAAAATTTTGGACAGAAACTTTGACCTATTTTAAAGTGATTATAAAGTATGTTTTTAGCCATAAAAACCCTAGTACAAGATCCCTTTTAAAAATAGCTAAATTTGGGGAAAACGGGACAAAAATGGACACTTTATGGGCCCGGAAAACCCATTTTTGTAAAGATATACAAATAAAGGTCACAACTGATTTGGAACACTTTTAGAGACCTAAAATGACTTAAGACACATTTACAAAGTGTTTTGGTAAGTTACAAAGCCTTAGAACGAGTCACAGGATCAAAACCGGCTAAATCGGACACATACCGACAAAACTGACAAAACTAGGAAAGTGAACTCTTGAACTTGTAATTTCTGATTTGTTATGATCATGTTGATGAAAATAAATGTATATTTCTTTATGTGGTCAATTGCCTTAGTCATTTTTGATAAAATCGTGAAATACGGCTAAAACCGACAAAAAGCGTGTTTTGACCTTACACTGTCATATCTTCCTATAAAAGTCCTTTAAACTCATATGATAATTATTTGGAAATATAAACTATTTCTAAACTAATATTTATCATGGATATAATTAATATTTTAATTATCGCGCAATAAATATTTATTTTCAATAAATGTATCCTTAAGGTCAACGATATCGTATCATAACACCGGGTTACCATAACACCAAGACTTCTTGACCAACCAAATTGGAGTGACTTAGATGTCAACCCAATTTCTATATCCTAAGATGTCTTATAACGTTGTATAGGACTACTTACTTGTTCCGCTTCACTGCCTGAATCGTAACATTCAGGTGAGTTTTCACGGCCCCTTTTCTTTAACTGTTTTAATACTTGGGGGAGAATTCATACAACCAAAATCATTGCGTGACAAATAGATTACTTGTTACCTTATTGATTACATGAGCTTTTCTAGTCCATATCCTATTGTATCATGCTTGTTCATGCTATGATGAAACCCCACTATTTATTGAATCCAATTAATTTACAAACAGAAACGATGACTCGTGGATAGATCTATTGGGTTAACGACCCTGCTCTGATTGGTAGCTCCAATCCTGACTCCGTTTTAATAGGCAAGAGAGTACATACAGTTATATTTGGCCATGCGGTAGTGTTGGACATAGTATCATGAGTGGGTAATCAGTTAGTTTCGGTATTCAAGGTTCATGGTAATTTATAAAACTGTATCTAAACGAATTGTCAAACGATGGAATGATTAAATCAAACTTTGTTATCAAACTCTTACATCCATGCTATCTAAACCTGTGAACTCACCAACTTTATGTTGACCCGTTTTAGTATATGAATTCTCATGTGATTGATTTCTTCTGCATACTGGACTGCTTTATCATGTTAGGACCTGCATTTTGTCGTTCTGGAGTCATGGTCAAACTTTTCAATTTGACAAGTTGGACACATACATACACTTCAATGATTTAATGTCACTAAGTAGGCTCCTAAGATCACCCAATTACATGACCCTTCACATATGGATAAATTCCTAAACTTTATTTCCAGCAACATACATGTATAATAGTCACATTCAAGAAAGGGTCTCAATTTAAAGCTTAGCTTAACATGCCCAAATAAATTAAACTGTATTCATGTACCAGAAAAATGGGGTTGTTTGCGCACTGAACTTGTGGTGGCAGAATGGAGGTTAAAACCTCTGTGTCTTTGAGTGCCACCACCTGGAATTGAAAGATAACACATTAAAATTTATTCTACAAAAAGAATCACACAATTCCGTAAAAAATTGGGTGAGTTATGATGTTCCGAAGTTGGTTAAATTTTCTGACAGCAAGCTGTCCCAAAAACGGGTCATATCTAGGCTTGCATAAATAATTTATTTGGTTGTTTATATGAGTTCTAAACCCCATAAGATTTTAATCAATACATTTTAACATCTATATCAGTGAAAACACATGACAAAATCAGATTTTTAGGCGTCCTAAACTTCATCACTATGTCCTAAACTTCATCACTACAGCAAGAACTCATATAATGCCTCTACTTTTCACACGTGTCATTATAAGTTCATAGAATTTTGTATGTGTAATGTCATAATTACAACAGCTACAACCACATTATAATAGATCAAACATCATCTATTAAGCATCTACAACCTTAATTAATCTCATGAGTCATCATGACACAAATCAGTACATGTAGCATGCAATAATAACTCCATGTAAGAGGCATTTACAGCCATGTAATCAACATTCCATCATATAAACTAATTTGAGTTTTTGACCCAGAATGATCTACCCATCGATTTTCTAATCACCAACATTTTATTTCATAAAATCATAATCTAATAACGCTTTCTCTAGGCACGAACAACATCAAAAACATGACTAAACCCATTAGGGTTTTCGAATGAACACAAGGATCGCAAAGGGGAGGATTACCTTCGTTGGCTTAAATATGCTTGCCTCCTGGGACTGTGTGCGACTTGGGAGGCTGTTCAGCAGCCCTTGGTGGCCTTCAAACTCGAGTGGAGTGGCTGGGAGACTCAGGTCTTCGATGGCAGAGGAGGAGAGGGAGAGGTGTATCGCAAAAAGGGAAGGGAGGAAGTTACGATGGATCAGGGGAGTGGGCTGCCAATTTTTTAGGGAAATCAGGAGGTGTACGTGGGTTTGATGGAGTCATAGAGAGTTTTTAGGATTTCAAAATTAGTGTTACACTAAGGCCCTCCAAGTCCCTTCAAAGTTTCACTTAGAGCTTAACTTGTATGCATGTCTAATAATGATTATTCTACCGTTTTGATTACGTAGGATTCAGTTTACAAGTAACTAGTTTGTATCATGATTTGTGAAACACAAACAACAAATAAAATCACATAGGATCGTAGATGTATAAATCAATTTGCATGTGGTTTCACATAAAATCATAAAACTATGAGTTATACAATGTATGTTCGTTTGTTTAGCGTTTTCTTAACTTATCAACCAACGTACGTTCAGGACCGACTCGACTCGTGCGTGAATGTTTGTGAACCCAATAACACATCTAAAAGTCCTAGTAGATATATGAATGCATGGATATTTGATATAAACAATCGTTCGTGTTCGTGTTTGTACCGAATTACCTGATTTTTTTTCGCCGGGTGTCACATGAACTACTAGACTCATGACATTCTTTAACCCTCAAACATTCAGCATCCTTCTCAGAAACATATTTGATCCCTACTTCATCTGCACAAGAAACAAAAACATCAGAAGAACTAACATTATCGTTTAATGATTCCTGAGATGAACCCGATTCACATGTGAATGTTACTGATTGAAACTGATTACCCAAACCATAGGTCATATGTTTCTCATTTTCTAACTCCTCATCTGTCATGGGTTTCACACCAATCAAAACACTATCTATGGGAGGTCCTGCTTCATGCATTTCTGATTCAGATCTATCTACCTGATGCTCCTCATAGATCATACCTATTATATCTCTAGGCACAGGTTGAGGAACATTATTCTTATTCTTTTCAGAAAAACTAATTCCTATTCCTCCTTTATCCTTACCAAATCTAACATCGGTTATGCAGTTGGACAGAGCCTTACCATCTTTAAGCATTCTTTTGTTTCTTATTTGATTCACATCTAATTTTACTTGCAACTCATTGTTCTGATGTGTAAGTTCATCTACCTGCTTCCTAAGCTCAGCAATTTCTAACTTAGCATAGTCATACAGGACAGACTTCTCAGAGGCAAGAGCTTGGTATTTCTCTATATCCAAATTTTGAGCTTTAAGTTTCTCCTCACTCTTTTTCCATCTACCCTTAAACGAACTTCTAGAACATTGCATATCAAATAATTCTATCTCACTATTCTTCCAAAGTTGTCTAAGGCCAGGAATTCAACCAGGTTCTCTTCTTTCTCTTCTGACTTTTCCTCTGTGACCATAAATGCATGTTCCTCCTCATCATTATTCTCCATCTGTGCAATCATAGCACCTGTCAGACTGAGTTCCCTTACCTGCGAAGCCCATTGATACTCTCCACAATCCTGCACAACCAAAGCCTTTGTCTCTGCTTTCCCTTTACCATCTCCAGTTTTCTTCTCTTCTGGTTTCTCCCTCTTTGGCTTGGTACACTCTCTTGCAAAGTGCCCGTACTCATCACAGTTGAAGCATCTGAGCTTACTCTTATCAAAACCCATCTTTATCTTGTCCTGATCCTTCCATACATTCCTTCCAGTTTTTGCCATAAACTTCTTAGCGCGGAAAACTGCCATTGCCATTTGCCAGGAAACATCAAGCATTTCCACATCTTCAGGATTGATCTGGTTCAGTTCTCCTGACAGCATATCAGTAGGTACCAATGTTCCAGCCATAAGTGCATGGTAACTATTCATAAATCCCATTCCAAGGGCAAAGTTGGGATCATTGGTAGCATTAGCCTCATCAGGGTTGACCATTCCACTAGAACTTGCTTGAGATCGTGCCACGAATGCAGTTGACTTTCTGTTAGCACTTGAATAATTTCCAGACGAACTTCCAGCTTGCTTTAATCCTACTTCTTCAAATAAGAGAGCCTGATTCAGTTTTCCTGCCATACTGAGTGAACTTAAATGATTCAGCTCTCTCTGTTTATCATCAATCAGCTTTGACTTCAATTTGTTAATAAGCTCATCAACAGTTAACTCATCCAGCTTGTTGTTATCTTTGATGATTGAAATGTTGGTATTCCAGTTCTTGGGTAATCTGTTCAAGAGTTTCAGATTCTTATCCTCATGTTCGGGTTCAACTTCATAGCTTGACATTTCAGCAATTAAGGATACAAATCTTTGAACTTGAGCTTCAAATGACTCTCCCTGAATGTGATTGAATAGATTGAACTTTTTCTTCAACATCTGTTTGCGGCTTGCCTTGATATCAGGATTTCCTTCATATGCCACCAACAGAGCATCCCATAGTTTCTTTGCAGTTTTGTACTTCTTAAATCCTTGTGCAATCTCAGGGGTTAATGCCATTGTCGTAATAGCATAAGCTCTCTCGTCCTTGTTGCATTTTTCTCAATCATCATCCGAGTATTCTGCTTCAGTCTTTACTACTCCAATCTTTCCTGCTTCAGTGTGTGTGGGAATGAACGGTCCATTGACAACTGATCTCCAAAGTCTCAAATCAACACTTTTCAAATGGTTTTGAAATCTGTATTTCCACTCAAGAAAGTTATCAGCAGATGTGAGTCTAGGAGGACGAGTAGTCGATCCAATCTCAAAGTCCAGTTTTTGGTACATGCTCGGTTCGAAATCCATAACGAAAGCTTAGGAAAAAAAAACTTGTCCAAGTATGAGTTTCCGATCGTAAACACCAGTTTACGATATGACAGGCTAGCGGATCGTAAACGAAATCGTAATCCCTTCCTGATCGTAATCTCAATCGTAATCTCAATTCCGATCGTGAACGCTGACGGAAACACTTCCGGATCGTAATCGAAGTCGTAAACACCTAAAAAACGAGTCTTGAAGTCGTAAACACAACGCCGAGTCGTAAACACGATCGTAAACACTTAAAGATCCAGTCTTGAAGTCGTAAACACCAATCAGATGAAGAAAACCAATCGTAATCAGCAAGAACAACCCAGAAAATGTCGTAAACACCAATAACAGCAGCAAGCTTCCACTTTTTCCAGCCAAACACTCGAATCCAATATCGTGGAACCTCGAATCAGATGATTCTTAGCTCTGATACCAATTGTTGGTCCCGAAACAACAATCAAACACGATATCGTAAACACAAACGAGTGCGGAAACCTCGTTTGTGAGTGATTCGAAAAGAAGATGATGAAAGAGACTTGATTTGAAATGAAGAACACAACAAACACAATCAATTCTTGAATGAAACTAGATCAATCTTCTATAATATGAGTTCACGATCATAAATACACAAAAGGTGGCTGGAAATCGTAATCAAGAACTAGGAGAAATCATAAACTACTTGGGTATTTATACTACCCATTACAAAAACCCTAGTCCAATCGTAAACCCACTAGAAGAACAGGCCCAATAAGTCCAAGTCGTAATCATAGCAAGCCCAAATCAATGTTAGCCTAATCTAATGTTCATGCCTCATAATGTATAGCCCAACACACCTCCCTACTCAAAGATCGAAAACTCTAGTGACATTCCTATTAAAATCGATGTCACCACTACATCACCATTCTACTACGTTATGTTGAATATGGAGATACCCAACCAGTTCCCAAAATCTAAAACCCTAATTCGGACCTATTCTAAAATCTACTATTCTCCACAATCTCCAATTCAACCCTCCTTCCGTCTTCATAACTAACAGTTTATGTGCCAACTAACAAATTCCCAAGTTAACTCCGTTATCTGTTACATGTCATGTGTGTCTTCTTTACCGAGACCGTCCCCGAGCGTTGGTTGATCGTTTAAACAAAACATAAATCTACCGAAAGTACCTGGAACAACTTATGTTATATGATTCTATGTGAACCTATGTGTAAATGGAACTATGTGGTCATGATTTTATGCTAAGTATGTGTTATTAGAATTTCATGACTTAGAATAAATTGTTAGTGATTTGATAATGATAGCATGCAATACGTAGTTCTTGAAATCGACTAACTTATACACCGCATAACTTATATTCAGTGAGCTTTAGTCTTGCTTTGTGTCTAAAATTTCGAAACATGTCCCCGTTGTGAAACTCTTAATCGAATTCGTAGAATGGATCGAGCCTTGGTCTAGTGGCTAGTCATAACAATAAGCCTTGTGTTTTAATTTTCATTACTTGCAAAACATAAAAGACTAGAAAACCTATATCCCTCTTCCTCCTCCTTCCAACCGTGGTCTCCCCCTCCCTCCCTCCCTCCCTTTTTACGTCGACACCCACCAAACACTCTCGCACAAATCGATTTCCATCCATTGATCGCGATCAAGAGTCTAGGAGGTTAAAGTCATGAGCAACACACTCCTTTCATCTACACTCAGTCATTCGCAAACCAATGTATAACCTTGATTAAGATTCGAAATTCTATGTGTAGATGATGATGTTTACTTGTAGTGTAATTAGATGACCATGATTGTCGTATGTGACATGTTTGTGGATCGATTGGGATGTTATTGTGTGCATATGATCTGTAATAGATGTTTATAATTGTTGTTTGCTGCTGTAAAATCGTTCTATGATGATTAATAGTCGTGTACATAGTCAATAATCGCTTTTAAATCATCAATTGCATTCCACGCTTTTGGATAGAATCTGTCCAAAAAATTAACCGATTTTGACAAGTCATAACTCACTAAATTCTTAACGGAATTCAGTGATTTTTTTCTTTTGCCAAATTCACTTCCATGTCTTAGCTTTCGAATGGCAGTAGTGGCACCTACTATGGTTACCGTTTGAGCCTTGAATCAACGGTCACAAGTTGAGTGTGCAATCTGCCATGTTTCGGAGTTTACACAATTGTTATGCTATTTTGGTTATATTTAATTGGTTATTTGCTAGTGACTTCTTCATGAAATATGTTTATTAAATATGAACTACATGCCTGCAAAAAATTTAGAACTTGACTTCGTGTTTAAGACATAGAACCGATTGGTCTTTGAAACGTCAAATTTAGGCGTAAGTCACATAGAATTGCAAGATTGGTTAAATTAATTTAAAAACGGAAATTGTGCTCAATCATATTAGGAACCAGTTGTGTGACATGCTCTAATGTGTAACTTGATTTGGTATGAATATCTATACACCATGCAAAATCCTAAGTACTCTCATGGCTCGGTGGGAAAGACAAGACTGTGTGAAGTTGCCTCGTCAGTTTCGCACCATATGGGTTGTGTTTGTTGAACTTGTTAACTATGTGTTATGCCATGATTAAAGTTGTATACGTAGTATATCAAGCTTTAGAAAGTATGTATGTGTGTATGGTAGAGCTTTCATTTTAAGGAAACTTTTGTAGGAACTCGAATGTTATATGTCTTGATAATGTATAAAAGTTGAATTGTCCGAGTTCATCAATCGTGAAACTTGAAAGGTAATAAATATGCATCGTTTTTGCCAATTTGATTTTGATTCCAATCTGAGCAATATGTGTGTTTATATATTATTTTACTAGTCTTTTATACCCGTGCATCGCACGGCTGAGGTTTGAAAGATAAATAAAATAATATTCTGCTATCGTAAATGTTATTGGATATGAAAATTAAAGAAAACAATTAAGCTTTAAAGTAAAAACAAATACATGTTTAAAAGAAATATATATATATAAAGTTGCAAATTATAAAATACATACTTATATAAACCGTAAGACATCAATTACCTGAAGATGTTTATGCAGGGAGTACATAACTAAATCAACAAACTACTAAAGAAATCACTATAGCAATTAGCTTCATTCGATATTCGATAGTAATGTATTGAGAAAGTTAAATAAAAACTAATGCGTGATGAGTGTTAGTGTGTAAGAAATTAAAAATGAAGTGAAAAATATTTAAAAAAAATAAATAAATAAATAAAGTTCTTTGTTTTTAATAAGAATATGGGTCAGAGATATCAAATGATGTTGCACTGATGCAAATATGGGTGAGAGATATCATATGATGTAAAATGCCATCCATCCTAGGGATGGGCTACTAGCTTCCCACATCAGTTTATTTTTCCCTGCGTTATGCGTGGTAAAAATGAAACGTTTTCAAATTGTTGGTGCGAATGGCTACTAAAAATAATAAGGAAATTATCATGGCTAAAACTAAAACATTATTGATAAGCTAGTTTTCTTGATTAGTAGAGGTCGCATTTTCAACTCGTTTACTTATGTACCGGACCTCCGGTTAACTTAGGTAATGTTTATCTCTAATAGATCAAATGAGTAAACTAAAAGAATAGCTAAATAATAAACAGAGTTGAACATCCAATAAACAGAGTAGAACACATTGGATGCCGCCCAAATTTATGGTAAGGGGGTGGCAGTTTGAGTGCCTCTAGAAGAGGTTGTGTACCCTACGGTTTGAATCCGACTCACTGATTTTCTGCCTGTAACCCCATTAAAGGTCATACGCAAGCTGCGTTTTACACGACCCTATTGGTTTACATCCTGTGACTTTTTCGGTACAGGTTCATATAGCTAAAAAAAGAAAAAAAAAAGACATATAACCTACTAAATCGCTTGATTCAAAACAAAGGAATAATATTTTCTGTAATCCAACTTAACACAAATAGTTTTTTTATTTTTTATGTTTCAATGGAAAAAAGGAGCTTAGGACCTTAGGTCAACAATTTTGACATGTTACCAATCTCCCCATTTTGCCATTGTGTATGTGAAGGGGGCAATTTTAACAAATTTACACCAGAAAATGTCATTTGAAACTCAGTTTTGTACTATTTCTCTTTGATATGTTGCGGATAAATATAACCGAAACCTATCCATTCATAAATAGAGGGTCAGCATTTGTAGAAAATCATATTAATGTGGAAAATCATAAAATAATATTCGTAGATCTGCATGCGAATTTCAAAGCATAAATTACTATTCATATTTTGAAATAAAAGGAAAAAAAATTACATACCAGTTGCAAGTATTGGTTATAGGCATTGGTTAGATTCCTTTTCCTCCACTCTTGCAAATCAAACACATTTACGCCAAACGCTCACACACACGGCTTGTGAATCACGGCCATTGATATTTGGTGGAGAACCAATCAAAATTGTCCATGTTATGAATCTGGACTAAAGCTTTTTTAGGAAAATGTAATATTAACCTCATTGAGATTGCTGCAAAGTTCAGGGTATCTGTCATCAGATGAAACACAATTTTCTAGGGTCCTGAGAATTAAGTAACTGGAGAGGGTCGAAATGAGTATATTCTAAATTTCTAATGCAGGTCAGCAAGGGTCGGGTCAACTTGCATTGACCCGCCAACATTTTTTATTCCTTTTTCTTTAAACTTTATAGATTATAAAGTGTATTAAATATGATTGCAAAATAACTAATTAAGATATTACCATCAACTTTCTAAGGAAAAAAAAAAGAGATTTCAAAAGGTTGTAAGCGTTTATCAACCCCCTGACCTCAGGTCACTTTTGGCCCATTCGACCCACTTGCCTTATTAATTTTTATCCGGTAGATACAAAATATAACCCATATCAACATTTTCTAGATAAATGAGTATAAATTAACACCTCTAATACTAGTACATATGAATTCTAGTGTCAAGTGAGGGACAGTAATAATAGTTCAAGCATTATGATCAGCAGAAGTGTCATACTACCTAAAATTGCAGCTTGTCATATCTTCTAAAGGGTGGCCACTTTGACCACCATCTACTTAAATGGTCGATTTGGGCCCCATTGCAATCCAAATCTTAATCTATGCTCAAACATATCATTTAAATAACTCACATAAACAATAGATTGAAAAGCCCTACAAAATTAAAACAAAATATGTAAATAACTCACATTAAAGGTACTTGAAAATCAATGTTAGTATTTGTTTAGCAAAGAAAGTATCGACAAAAACTTTTATAATAATTGATTAGATATAAAAAAAAGAAATCAGATAACATAAACCGCACATAATGGATTAGATATAGCAAACTCCAACACATAATTGATTTAGATATAACAATACTTTGTGTAGCGGTAGAGACAATCAAATTAAGTAAAATCTTACAGATTAGATTAGGGTTTATAAGAGATTAAATCTGACGATCTTGATCTCGATTCTATGCGGCTTGAGGGACATAACAGATTTGTGAATCTGTGAATTGCAATGCAGATTGAAGATTAGGGCTTTTTTTAATCGCTTTCATCTAACAATGGAACATAATGGGTTGAGTGAATTTGAATCGATAACAAACCTTAAAGCAGCGATTGCGAGTAATCTTTGATGATGAAGATCAGATGGATCGGACTAATGCCGATTAGGTTTTTAGGGTTTTCATATTGATAAAGGGGCGTTCGGTTGAATAGTCGGGTTATAAGGATCCGATTTTTAGATCCGCGTGTTTATTACTTGAAGGACGAAGGATTTTTAAATTTGCCCTTAATTCGTCAAAAGTGAGACATTATAGTCTACCTCACCTCAAAATCTTTTTGTTTATTAGAATAAATAAATAAATAAATTTATAATTAGTTTAATCAATTTACAAAAATGTCTCCCTAACTTATAAAATATTTTTTTTAATTAACTATGTGTATTTTTTAATTAACTATATGTATTGGTTTTGTGGCCTTTGGTGCCTTAATAACATGTCATTCAAAAAAAAATGTAACTATATGTATTAATAGATTGTACCAAGTATCAGTTAGTTGTATACCTTGTTTAAAATGACCAGAATATCCCTGGACTTAACAGAAGTTCTCTAACAGAACTAGTATTTTATACTAAGTTACAATAAATCCATATCATAGAACACTTTATGCAACAAAAAAAGGTTCATTTTAAAGATTTTATAATTTAGCTCAAACCACATAGACCAAATTTAAGAACTAACTCTTATATTTATTAGGTAGTAGATAAAATCTATTTTATAATTATTTTATTTTGTGATCGTTCTTTTCTTTATCAATTTTGTTACAAATAAAAGGAGTAATTTTATTTATTTTAATTGAAAATTTAAATGTAAAACGCATCAGTTAATCTCTTCTTAAAGATTTAATAATTAATAATTAATATTAATAATATTTAATATACGTAACCAATTTTCTCATATATAAATTTTTGTAGTATAAATCGTTAATTACTGGTTCACATATTAAAGGCTCCGATATTTAGTTTAATTAGAATATTCTAGAGGATAATCTCTAATAACTGTTGTAATTTGGGTTATTGGATTTTATTAATCCAAGTTATTACCAATTGGCCAATATTAATCCCAATTTCAAAATTGCCCCACATTAATCCCAATTATTAAGGTGTTGGATTTCATTGGACTCCCTTTACATTTTTCTTCACTCCGTTAGGGATTTTACTCAAAAAATTCCCTTCGGGGTCCAATGATTATTAAGGTGTTGGATTTCAATGGACCCCCTTTACATTTTCCTTAACTCCGTTAGGGATTTTAGTCAAAAAATTTCCTTCGGGGTCCAATGAAATCCAACACCTTAATAATTGGGATTAATGTGGGCCAATTTTGAAATTGGGATTAATATTGGCCAATTGGTAATAACTTGGATTAATAAAATCCAATAAACCTTGTAATTTTCATGTTTATCCTAACTTTCCTTCTTTAATTGTGGTAGCACATATATGTACATATTGTATTTTTGTAATAACGAGATGTTTATCTGTCGCGTGTTGTTGCGGGGTTGAATTTGTATACCGAACGAAAGAAGAAATAAGTGGTATAAAACTTAAAAATTTAAAAGCCTCATGGTGAAAGTATAAAATTATAGAAGTATACTAAAAACGAAGACAAAAAAACTTAAAACAATTAAAAAAAAACTTTAAAAGTTAAAGGGTTAAAAAATTAAGAAATATAAAACGTAAAAGTCTAAAATTCTTGTGGTGAAGTATAAAACTATAAAAATATACTAAGTTAAGTGGTATAAAATGTAAAAGACTAAAAGTCTCGTGGTGAAAGTATTAAACTATAAAAGTATACTAAAAACGAAAGTATAAATGTTAAAAGTTTCGTGGCCAAAGTAGAAGATAACAAAACTTAGAACAAAAAAAAATAAAACTTAGAGGGTAAAACAATTAAGGGGTATAAAACATAAAAGTCTAAAAGTCTTGTAGTGAAAGTATAAACTATAAAAATATATACTAAAAACGAAAGTAGAAAAGTTAAAAGTTTCGTGACCAAAATAGAAGACAACAAAACTTAAAATAAAAAAACTTTAAAAGTTAAATGGTATAAAATGTAAGAGTAAAAACATATGTGGCCGAATTATGAAAACCAAAAGTTCACTATTTCGTTAAAAAGAAAACAAATAAATTGTAAAAGTTTAGGGGTAAAAAGCGTCAAAGCACCAAAGTGTTGTGGCCAAACTTTCAAAAGCGAAAAGTCTACTATTCATCCACCAATTTTCATTAAAAGTTAAAAGTTTTGTAGCCAAAGTTGAAAACAACAAAACTTAAAACAAAAAAGTTTAAAAGTTAGAGGGTAAAAAAGTTAAAAGGTATAAAATGTAAAATTCTAAAAGTCTTGTAGTGAAAGTATAAAACTAAAAAAATATACTAAAAACGAAAGTTGAAAAGTTAAAAGTTTTGTGGCCAAAATAAAAGACAACAAAACTTATAATAAAAAAAACTTTAAAAGTTAAACGGTACAAAACGTAAGAGTATGAAACATATGTGGCCCAACTATGAAAACCAAAAGTTTACTATTTTGTTAAAATAAAAAAAAATGTAAAAGTTTAGGGGTAGAAAGCGTCAAAGCACCAAAGTGTTGTGGCCAAATTTTGAAAAGCAAAAAGTCTACTATTCATCCACCAATTTTCATTGTTATATATATGAGATGCTTACCACCCCGCACATTGCTGTGGGGTTGAATTTGTATACTGAATGCAAGTTAAAAAATTAGTGTTATAAAACGTAAAGGTCTAAAAGTCTCGTGGTAAAAGTATAAAACTATAACGAAAGTTAAAAAGTTAAGATATAAAACGTAAAAGTATAAAAGTCTCGTGGCGCGCGGCGTTGAATTTGTATGCTCAACGAAAGTTAAAAAGTTAAGGGGTAGAAAACGTAAAACTCTAAAAGTCTCATGATGAAAGTATAAAACTATAAAAGTCTACTAAAAACAAAAGTAGAAAAGTTACAAGTTTCGTGGTCAAAGTAGAAGACAACAAAACTTTAAACAAAAATAAAAACTTAAAAAGTTAGAGAGTTAAAAAGTTAAGGGGTATTAAACGTAAAAATCTAAAAGTATTGTGGTAAAAGTATAAAATATAAAAGTATCCTAAAAACGAAAATAAAAAGTTAAAAGTTTTGTGGCCAAAGTACAAGACAACAAAACTTAAAACAAACAAAAAAAAACTTCGACGAAGTATAAAACTATGAAAAAAGTCATTGTCAAAATCAAAAACTCTAAAAGTATACTAAAAAATGAAATTAGTCGAATAAAAAACGAAAGTTAAAAAGTTAAGGGGTATAAACGTAAAAGTCTAAAAGTCTCATGATGAAAGTATATAATATACAAGTATACCTAAAATGAAAGTAGAAAAGTTAAAAGTTTCGTGGCCAAAATAGAAGACAACAAAACTTAAAAGAAAACAAAAAAAATTAAAAGTTAGAGGGCAGAAAACGTAAAAGTATGAAACATACGTGGCCAAACTATGAAAACTAAAGTTTTCTATTTCATTATAAAAAGAAAAAACAAATTGTAAAAATTTAGGGGTAGAAAACGTCAAAGCACCGAAGTCACATGGCCAAACTATGAGAAAGAAAAAGCTCACTATTCACCTATGAATTTTCATTGTTACGAGAAAATGACCCGCGCGTTGATGCGGGTTGACAACTATTTGCATAAATAAGAACCCTTCGGCTTGTTGTTGCCATGATTCAGGACCAGTTCACGACATGTTCTTCCTATAGCTGTTGCCATTGTGCCATTAAAAATGACCATACTGAGAACAACACAAAAAAAAAAGTTGAATAAGCAACTACAAAAAAATGAGAGTAACAAACATAGTAACCAAAATAAACAAACTAACCTTCGCAAAGACGTTTCCATGTGCACACGAAACCTGCACTAATACATAAGTGATCAGAATGCAACTAATAATGTATGCAAAAACCGTAACAAAAACGACAAAATGCTTAAACTATATGACTCAAGTTTAGCAAAGCAGTTTTCTAAACAAATCTTGCAAACATCTTCTAGTAAAGTCAAAATGATGGAAAAGATGAAAGATTACCCAAATCAAAATGTATAATTTGGGCTGAAAAAGAAAATCTGAACTTAGATAACTCACTCAAAGGTTAGTCACAAATTGTCATAATTATAATGAGACCAATTTACTCTTTACAATTGAAAACCAATCCAGTTGAGCTTTTTTAATGACTCATTTTCTTAAGATACCAATAATAAAAACATTATTTTCTAAGAGGCGTTCTCGACTTCTTTCTTCCATGGGTGTCGCTCTAAAAACTAAAACTAAAGACCTCTAATAACATCCTTATTTTTCTCATAGTATAAGTGAGTTGGCCCTACATTTTTGTAAGAGTACAAAGGTGTATGATCAAACATAATGATAATCACTAAACTTCTATTTATGATCATACATTGTGATTCTATTATTGTAACTCACCAGTGGGTGTATGAGCCTTGGGTGTATGAGCCTGGACGGATGGACCCATCCTCACTTCTTCGCAACCAAACATGTTACCTTTATATTCAAACATGTAACCAAAAACAATCTATCAACATAAACAACAAAGATGGTACAACACCCAACTTTTACCTTTATATTTCTAGAGAACTAAGCAAAAAACTTCTAACAGTAAATGCAGAGCTTAACCTGAACACACATTAACCTGCAACATCTCAAAGCAAGTATGTTAAATAGTGAACAACTGCCCTAAAAGGGTATGAAACAACAGTAATGAGAAATAGCATGCTTCGTCTTTTATATTATGCAATTAAGTCCATGACCACAACACGATGTCCACAGATCTGCAACCAAAAGAAATTAGAATCCTGTTAAAATGGAATATGACACATACAACATAAGACAACCAGAAACTGTAATAAAAATGATAGAATAACATATCATATAAATACAATGAGCAGATCAAAGTGAGGTACTTAATTTCATAAGGAAACAGTACTATGTGTTTTTTGAGCTGAATAATACCATGTATTAGCTCAGCACATGGAAACAGATCATACAATCTTTTTGAATGCGGTTCTTGCATTCTAAATTTTTTTTTTCACTTTTGAGTAAACCTAACAAAATGTGCAGATCAACATTTAGTTCAGAACTGCCTAATGAAATTTAAATATCATTACACTAATTTATCATGTTAATTTAGTGATCTTTAATTGGCCATACAAATGATTATTTTACCACCCGGTTAAATCAAAGCTCTCAAAAATTATCAAAAAGTTAGATATGTCCAATCCCAAAATAAGACCAAAATATTATCATAAAGTGACAGAACTTCATAGAATATGTAAAACTAACCTGCAGCAGAAAACATGCATAATTCAAGTAGGAAGCTGGTGGGAAACTGCATACACAACAGTAAATATCAGTAAACATACGTAATAGATAAGTAAAAAAAATCCAGTAAGTGAATGGCTATTATGCTGGAACTCTGGATATTTCTTCCAGTCTATCTGAAAAAAACATAAATCCATGCAGCAGATAATATATGACCAAAGACCGAAAATACATAGATTATATTTGAATAGATAACTTACCCATTCCACTTAGCACCAAAATAGAAAATAAAAGTATAGGCTCATATCATCGTAGAAGTTTATAAGAAAAGTTTAATTTATGGTCCTATGGCTGCAAAACGTATTGCCACGCCAAAATAAACCAAAGTTTACTTTGAACCCCTAATCGAAATAATCATCACAGCCTTAAAATGTATTGCCACGCCAAAATAAACCAAAAATTAATTTCAACCCCAACTCAGAATAATCATGACAGCCTTATAATCGAACCATCATAGCGACATGAAAGCAATCAGAAAACTTTAGCAGCCCCAAACCAACAGAATTAAACCATCATATGGGCAGCTAACCCAACCAATTAATGCAATGAAAAAATATACACATCAAAACCAAGTTAATGATTTGATATGCACTTGCAAAAAAATTATGATAACTGATGAAAACGGGCATCGAACCTTCGCCAACCCAATAAGCAACAAAGTCACCTACCACTCGGACATAAACTCAATTGCATTGTCACGTGGCTATGTAAGAAGCCATGACGTGCACGAAACAGTAGCAATTCAGAGGGTGACTCAGCTTCCAGAATCGATATATAAAGTACTAATAATAAATTGCTAGGCTCAGATCATCATAGAGATTCATAAGAGAAGTTTATGGTTCTATGGCTGCAAAACTTATTGTCACGCCAAAATAAACCAAAAATCATCTTGAACCCCTACTCAGAATAATCATCACAACCTTATAATAGAAGCGTCATAGCTTCATAGGAACATAAAAGATGATGTGGAAGGAAACAGTTAAAGTTGTGCATATTATAGCCAAGTACTATAACATCAACATACCTGATCCAAAAAAGGCATGTAGACTCAGAACATTATCACTATTTGTACATACGACTTTAGCAGTGGGGATTGCTAAGGGTTCAGATCTACATAAAACAAAAGGAGGTGTACCTTTGTTGTTCTTGTGTATACGTGTTCTGCCCAATGAGGAAAAACAACCGTCCACATTAGTGAATAGGAAAAAAGGAAACAGTAACTTTCAGTGTACACATAAGATTATTGAATTGATATATAAGGTAATATCATAAATTCATAAGGCTCAGATAATCATTGACCTTAATAAAGGACTAAGTTGTGGTTCTATGGCTGCAAAAGTTATTGCCACGCCAAACTAAACCCAAACTTATTCCTTTAAAACCCAATTCAGAATAATCATCATAGCCTAAAGCAACTATTACAAACCATCATGTATTGTAGTGGTCGTTTGCTTCAAATGGTCTATCTCAATGTATCCTTCAACAAACTCATAGCATGCATAGCCTTGGTTTTTTCTAACCATAAGGATCATCAAAGCCTTGAACCCAACAATTGAAGAAAGAGCATCGAAGCTGCGCCAACCCAGTAAGCAACAAACACACCTACCACTCGGACATAAGCAGAACTTTGTTTACAGAAGAAAACAAATACAAAACTCAATTGCATAGTCACGTAACTAAATAAACAATTAGACCACTTTGCTTAAAATCTCGAACTTAAGAAACAATATTTTATAACTCTTTGAAAGAAAAAGATTTCAAAAATTGTTTGAATGATTGAAATCAAATACACAAAATGTATTAACCTTGAACCTATTTGATCAACCACACTACTGTATAGAAGAGGATTCATTTTCTTTCAAAACAGAAAGAGAATTTCTATTTTGTTATCACAACTTTAATATAAATAAAAAAGACAAATAAACAGACCCAAGAATAGAAAATATTAAAAAAGACAAATAAACAGACCCAAGAATAGAAAATATTCAATGATGACTACTATTTGATCAACCACACTACTGTATAGAAGAGGGCTGATTTTCTTTCAAAACAGAAAGAGAATTTTTTATTTGTTATCACAACTTTAACATAAATCAAAAAGACAAATAAACAGACCCAAGAACAGAAAATATTCAATGATGACTATTCCAAATAGGTTAGCCATTTATGTGCAACTACATAGCAAAGTTTCAATCCTAGTGCCAAAATATAAAAGCTAGTGGATGGAGCAAACAAAATCAAACGTTTGCCGAAAGTCAAAAGAACATCGACCAACACCACTGATTTCGTTAATAAATTTGTAATTAAAGTCAACCCACATTACTAAAATCATAAAAGAATAACTCCCAAATTTCTGATACTTATATCAGCTGATTTTGGCAGTTAAAAATTAAAACAAAGTCCTAGCTACCAATCTCTTCGGTTAATGCAGGAAATTAAAACACAAAAAATGAAATTAATTAAAGAATAACGTACATAGGTCAGTTGATTCAGAATCACACATGCGACTCTAGATCAATCTCTAAACCTGGTAAATAAGAAGCACAGTGACATTCATTTGAAAAATGGACAGAAGCTAAATTCTTATACATACGAAGAGAAAAAAGAGACATGCATAAACTGAAAGCTCAAATAACACACTAAAAATTAAAACATACACAGATGAACAGATGCAATAGAATACATAGCAAAAGGAAAGCAAACTACATGAAGAAAATAGCCCTAGGGCTCAGAAACACACTAAAAACGTAGATCCGTAACGAAGTTGATAAAGAAGAGAAACCACAACATACCAAATTGACAAAAGACACAAATGAACGAAACACCTGCAATCTAGAGAAGATACAATTATACAAACACACGAAACACCTGCAAGTCAAAGAAATAACGATGAAGGAAAGCACAGGCGTTCAAAAACGAACAATGAAATCTACGACATTATACCTGCCTGTAAATTGAGATGCCAGAAAAGGGTCGATCTTTCTCCTTCCATGGATGCCGGCGTAACTTCGCCATCATAATCTCTTTGTAAAAATTTATATAAATCTACCTATAAAGACATAAAATTAGATGATGATGAGAGCAACAAACCCAGCCGCCGCCACAGATCCAACAAACTAAAAAGTAAGTAACGACAGAAAACGAAAACCCTAACCTTGTCACCGCCGCTGATCGTGATAAAAGAGAAGGTAAACCACGAACAAAGCTTCAATGATTCGGATCTGGAACAGAAAAGCGAAAGGCCGGGGATTTAGTGAGAGAGAGAAAGAGATGGGAACCATGATTCTGAGATAACCACCGCCCAAGAGAGAGAAGGTATATGTTTAGCCTTTACGCGTGTAAGCCCCAAAAACAACAAAAGGGAAAGAAGAACGCGTGTAAATACACGTGGAACACAGAGAGACATGCCTTATCACCGCCCAAATCGACGAATGAGGATAAAGCACCGAAAAATTGACCATTGGAAAAAATTATGATAACTGATGAAGACGGGCATTGAACCTGCGCCAACCCAATAAGCAACAAATATACCTACCACTCGGACATAAGCAGAACTTTGTTTACAATTGAAACCAAAAAATACAAATACAAAAGAAGCAACATAAAAAGGAAAAAAAATATAAAACTCATTTGCAAAGCCACGTGGCTATGTAAAAAGAAATGACGTGGAGGAAATAGTAGCATTTCAGAGAGTGACTCAGCGTTCCAAATTGATATATAAGGTAATATGTATAATATTACCCTATAAACAATTGAGAACTAAATGAATAGTAATTTGAAGTGAATAGTAATTATGATTTACATCCAACCAAGCGTTTTGTACAAGTATTTTAAGCATGTAAAGGTTTTTGTTGATATTACCTTCACCCAAGCGATGGGTACAAGTTCTTTAAGCTCTTTAAAGTTTTTCAAAACACCGTTACCTATGGTTCACCACAGCAAGCGCGCAACATGCGCATCCCGCCAACTAGTAATTAATGAATGTGAATCAATTCACTATTAACCATTATATAGTATTAGAACCTTAAGCATCCTTACGAGTCGTTCGATCGATCCTTTATGTGACATCCGAGAATTTCAAGGTTTACTTCCGATTAGACAATCTCCGTTAGTTACGTTATAAGTGTTAACTTAGTAACTAATGCTTAACTAGGCCGAATACGTCCACGACCTTTGGTTGATCACCAAACCCGCCCATATGTGTTATGTGTTCATTTACTTATAGTTATTATGTACAATGTGATTTAAATACATGATTTAGCATTGTGAATAGCATGACAACCCATGAAC
>JBCNJP010000006.1:51184469-51225696 GCA_039602395.1 Deinandra increscens subsp. villosa | reverse complement strand
TCATACGCTCCTATGTCGGTAAAGTTATACTGAAAATCCGGTGTCATGCTAGATAACATAAGCTCAGTGACTTCCCGAGAGTCATCACTGTGCTTCTGGATTTCCATCCGTGAGCGGTCGTTTAGCAAGTAAGACGGCGTGCTCGGGATGGGTCGGTCAAGAACATACAGCTTTCCAAAAAGCTTCAAGATGTTCCTCAGGAGGGTTTGCCACGACAAGAAGTTCGTCTCAGTGAATGGATCGAGAGATACCATTGAACTTAGAGGAACCGTGTTTTCATTAGCCTTCTGAAATAATGCAAAGTAATTTTAAATTAGTATTTTTGGTGTAAACCATTTTTTTGTATATAAATTGGTAAGATTTATTTAATATGAAAATTGAGAATTCGATTTGACGATTTTACTTGAGACCGCCAAATGAGTCTCAGGAGCAAACTCGTGTAACCAAACTGACAACGGTTGTCAATCGCAAAGTCTCAGTCGCGATTCTCGTTTATGAGGCCGCATAATACAATAAATTATATTTTGCGATACGTTTAGCCTCATCCATGCCCACTTTGTCTATATACATTCATAGTGCGGTGTTGAAATACTCCAACACTATAAACATACATAAAGAAAGCGATAGTAATCACAAATGGTCAATCTGGCTGGCACGGTGTTGAAATACTCCAATGCTCCCACCCTGGAAGGTACCCTCGGCACCAAGTACGGTGTTGAAATACTCTAACACTGATGCTCCGGTCAATACGTTCCAAGTTAGACTTGATTTTGGACGGCATGATCTATCAATTTTTTTTATTTACCAGATAGGGATATTAAAACCAATTTTAATAATTAAGTGATCGTTAGACACAAACGATAAACCCTATCATCACTCGGGACAATTATTTTAAATCACCTATTTAAAATATCTAAGTGTCGCGAATGGTCAATTGTGTGTTATACGGCATAATGGCATGGTCTTGCTAGAGCCATTTAGCAAGACCATTAGGGACATGACAAAAACAAAAAGTGAACAACCACAATGAAGGCAACTCTGTGCGTTCGTGGATCCGGTTCAGCTCCCACTAGCCTTCAGACTCCTTTTGGCGAGTGTCCGATCTTCGGTCTTGGTTTTTACAAAATTAAAATTTACTAATAACTTAGTAAACCTAGCTCTATTATAATTTTGAAACCCGAAAACAGCGGGTCCACCAAAACCAAACAAAGAAGCAATTGGGCCAACAATTGGGCCAATCAGAGAAAACAAAACACGCCAATCAAATAATTAATTTAGAGGGGTCGGCCGTAACACACAATTAATTAAAAGAATTAAACAAGTAATTCCGTTCGCAATTTGGAAACGAATCGAAATTGCGAACCACCGGTTATAAAAAGACCGGTTTAGATTTACGCGCGGTGACCGTGGCTCTGATACCACTGTTGGGTTTTACAGTGGGTATCCGGGTTGCCCGTTTTTATTTTTACCGAATAAATTAACGGGTCAATTAATCAGATTAATTGCGCAGCGGAAAAACAAGTTTTACAACGCGAATATAGTAAAAACCGTAGACAGGATCTGATCACCGTGTACGCGTAAATACAGAAAAATAAAATCGAATAATCTAAACAATTTAGATATACCTTGGCGGAGTCCGAACAACCTTTCGAGACACCAGGGTTCGACGAACTGGCGCTAGGGTCAACGATAACGCCCGACCCGAACCGGCGAGTCAAGTCTTCAACCGACTTTGAAGACGAGCCCTCAGGCACCACGTGCGGGTGCATCTCATGAACCGGCGGTGGTGGCGGTAACGAAACCATGCTATGTATCATAGCATTCCAATCGAACGGTTCCACCGTGCTTCACGACGAATCCGTCATAAAGACGTCTTCGTACGTCGCGCGTGGAGGTGGCGAAGGAAATGGCGTGACGGCGGCGGCATACAAAGGCGCCGACCGCTTAGGGTTTTCACCTGGTTCGACGGTGGCGGCACGAGACGGTTCAAACAACGGTCTCGGTGGCGCGGGTAGGGCGAGAACCACCTCACGGTGGTCCTCGCCGAAGATGGCACGGGTTGCAGCAGCGGCGGTGGTGGCGGCAGACCTCTCAGCGGCGGTGGCGGCTCTAGCGGCGGCTGCGGTGGTTTCCAATTTCATTGCGGCGGCAATCAAACGAGGATCTCGTTTCACCATCGTATTAGTCGGAGAAGGCGACGAAGGGTGGTGGTGGTCTTGCGCCGAAAACGAGAGAGGAGAGGGAGAGGGGGAGGTCGCGACGGCAAGGAGGAGGAGGGAGGAGTGGAGGATCGTGATTAGGGTTCTCCTAATCTCCTCCCTTCCTTTTATGCTATTTCGATGGCTTCTTTGGCAAGTAAAGCCCATCTCGCGACCAAAGCCTCTAAACCCAATGATCTTTCTAGCCCGTTAACCGTTAACGACTAGATAATCATTCGCCGACAATTCTCGTAAACATTTTACGATAATAATTGTTTCGTTACTTGTTAAATAAATAACTATTATTTATTTAATATAAACCGTTTGAATTAATTAACATTTAATTAATTAAAAGTTCGTTGACTCCGGTGTAACTCTTTCGGGTCGAAACCGGGTCGGTTACGATAAGTGTCGGGTCAGGACACCCATTATCCAACAGGTATTAAGGTTGGTGATGAGATCCAGCTCAAGTATGATTTTGAGGGCAAAGCGCTTTTAATTTCTCATGTGGTGCGTTAGATATTAACAGGCTGATGGTTTAATTTCTTTTTTTTTTTTGAACGACTAATTTTTTATTCCACCAATTTTACACCATTGCCAAGGTTTGAACCTTGGTCTCCACCAAAGAGACTTTGTCTCTTACCATTGGGCTACAACCCTAATGGCGGCTGATGGTTTAATTTCTAATGACAATGTTTTAGGTAGTATTAATACTGTTGTTTCGGTGTTATTGGATTTGTTATCTAACTTATGGTGGTAGTATGTACCTGACAAAGTGACAACTGAACATCCTTTTGTTGTTTTCTATAAACATTGTATGTAAGTTATGGAAATCTTGAATGTTTGATTATGATGGTCGTTATGAAATTATGTATTGTATTTGTTTAAATGTTTGTAAGGAATATGGTTGTTTATGAACATAATATTATTTTTATCAAAATAGGGTATAATCTTATACCTTTTATATTTTCAATATACGAGCTTTTTAATGTTTAGAAATCATATTTCACTGTTGCCATTGATCCAACAACCAAATAAGTAGGAAAAAGTCCATGTTGATGTTATTATCAACTTATCTTGAAGATGAATGATTTAAGTGTTTGAAGAAATCACATTTGACTTGCAGATCTTATGGTTTTTACATTTTTTATAAAAAAAAAACATGTTTGTTATCTTTTGACGTTAACCTTGACCACCCAGCCACCAGACGAATATAAAACTAGTTAATTAGTCGCTTAAAGTTGTTTTATTTGGTGTTATTTAGTATTCGTGTATTAGAATTTTAGAAAGTAAAGTAATCTGTGAGTTTGTTAAACGGCTCAACGTGTCAGCCAAAGGGTCCTAGGCAACAAAGGAAGTGGGTCCAGAAGGACTAGACAATGAGATGCCCGGGCACGTGTGTGTGTTACGTGTTGACGATATTGGGCTTTTGGGTCCACCAACCCACCCAATGATCTTGGGCCTTAGGATACGTTGATTTCTTTTCTTTTCTTTTTTCCAATCTTTTCTGCTGATCTTTCCTTGATTTCGACCTATCCAATATCCATAAATGAGTTGTTAATTGTTACTACCAATTAAATATGAAAATATGAATTCCATGGCATTTTATTATTATTTTGAGATTGAGATGAAGCCATATGTATTGTGGGTAGCTTTTACAATCTATAGTTTCCAAGTCTTTGTGACAATTTTGGCTACACTATAATCAATCAATCATAATTTGTCTTATTTTGGTGTGACAAGAGACATCACTTATGTGTACCTCTCCTTTTAGTTTTGATCAATAATTTCCCATTAATTGCTAAATATCTGTCTTTTCAATTTATATTGTCTTTTGGGTATTTCTGAAGGCAAAAGATTGGGAGCGGCTATTAGGCCTGGCTAGCCGTAGCAGTTAGAACGTTTGATGCGAGATTTTTGATCGTTTAAATGGTTAAATGGTTTTAAAAAAAATTAATGCTATAATTGCCCAGATAATTATCATAATTTTTCATATAAAAAAATTATTTTTATCTCTACAACTCTTAATCTATACTACAAATGGATCTAAGAAAAAAAAACTATAACCTCCATCCAAATAAATTAATACCCAAGGCATGTTCTAATGAACCGCTTCTATCTTAATAATTTCAATATAAACCATCGAGTCCAAATCCCTTTCAAATTCAACAACCTAATCCATACTATCTATCTCAAGGGCCTCTAAACTTCCCTATTCAAGTAACACCGTGCCATTTTGTACTTTCACAATACGACCCAAGCCCATTTCAACAATCATCATCCAACTTCTATCAAAACCAACAATTCAATATGTTGCGACGTATTGAAGAAGATTCTGATGATAAGGATGAAGAACATGTGAAAGTACAAGAAGAAGAGGAAGATGAGGTGCATTTGGAGGAAGATGAAGAAGAGGAAGAACCACAAAGACAAGAAAAATTCCAAAATCGGGTGGCTCGTACGGCTTGGAACGATTGAGAGGAAGCGTGTTTGGAAAATGTTTGGTTTCATGTATCGGAAAACAATTGTTGGTAATCAATAAAAATCCGATTCATTTTGGAGTCAAGTTCACGAACAATTCAATCAACAAAATGGTGGAAGTAATCAAACGACTAACAAACCAAACTCAAAATGGAACAAAATATCCGTTTAATTGATTTATTTATATTTTTTCATCCAAGCAGTACTTATACTTTTTCTTTTTAGTTAATTTATTTATAACTTTCAGGTTCGTACTTTTACTTAATTTTTCTATGTGAACTTATTTATTTCTATATTTTAGAATGACAAATAGTCTAACAGTGTTGCGAACGTCTGACATAATGAAGTAGGCGTTGGAAGAGTATAAAAGCTCTATGAAACGAAAGGTTTTTCTAACATCAAAGCTTGGACTTTTCGACAATTGTTAAAAACCATTTAAAATGGCAACCCATTCCGAAAATGGGTGGGAAAATTGATGATCGTCAAAAATGTCAAAAATACCGAAGATGAGAAACTTTTCAACCTCAAATGAAACTATCAAGCACTTTACCTAACAGTTTTTCTCCCTCTCAGCATCATTTACTTTTTAACTTTATGCATTAGATTAAGGAAAAATGGATTTTAATAATACAAGTTTTACCTTGTTGGCGGATAATAATACGAGTTTTGAAATTTCCTCACAATAATACGAGTTTTGTGGGTATTGGATTCTAATGATACACCGTTAGTTTTTTACTAATGGTGTTAGTCTGTTGCCTACGTGGAAAGTGCCACGTCAGGTGCCATGTAGGAGGAAAACAGTCCACGTTAGGTACCATGTAGGCAACAGACTAACACCGTTAGTAAAAAACTAACGGTGTATCATTAGAATCCAATACCCACAAAACTCATATTATTGTGAGGAAATTTCAAAACTCGTATTATTATCCGCCAACAAGGTAAAACTTGTATTATTAAAATTCAATTTTCCTTAGATTAATATAGTGTTTTTACAAATTTGATATGAGTTAGGCACGGTGCATATAATTGCAACTCCTATAAACAAATGTCACTATTGAACATGAAAGCAAACTGACCATAAATAATTGAGCTTAGGTTGTTTCTAGAGCCATGCACATGTGTACTTACTCATCATCACATATTTTTGGTATAAAATAATCTTAAAATTCCAACCCAAATATCAACAAACAAGTCTAGATAAGATCCTTCCTTTCTATAATTATAAAAAACATGATTGTAGCTCATTGAAATAAAAATATTTAAAGTGCTTACTATGTTAGATTATAAAATTTCAATAATATATTTCGTAGTTGTCGGCTAAGATCCTTGCAAGATCTCATTAAATATAAGATGCGTGTACAGTGAACATAATTTTTTTTTTTTTTTTTGAACGGAAATTTGGATCACTGACGGGCATTACCACACCCGATCATCGCCGATCCCATGAGGAACTCACCATAGGTGAACCCTAGCCCAGCCGTAACCCCCATTTTGGATATGAGCACGAGGGTGGGTATGTTTGTCTAAGACATGGTTTAGACATCAAATTCTGACCAATGAGGTGATGCAACAGGACAGAGAAGATTGATGTAGAATTGATGATTTGATAGGGGATATGCTTGATTTAGGCATGGTTTAGGCATGGATTAAAACATTTTCTTTTCATTTTTTTTTAAACTAAAACAAATAAAATTAAACTAAAACATTTAATATAAAATAAAACATAACAATTCATTAGATTAAAAAAAAATTACAAAGTCCTAAAAATAACAAAAATTACCAAATTCCTAAAAAAAGCCAACATTTATTCTTCAATTTAAAAAAAAATTAAAATACAAATCTAGGGTGGTGGAGGATTTGCATTCAGCTCTTCTTTAGTTAGCACGACTTCCAAGTTGTTGGCGATATGCTAAGTGATGTCGAATCATAGCTGGAAGTGTGTCTCCCTGTCGCGTATCTCCATATAAACATCCTCAGTGTCGGTCGGCTGGACTGGAGGATCACGAATGTGTACCGATGAAATAGTCGCGCCCTCGTGTTTCAGTGTCATGTTTTAAAGTATCATGCAAGCGTACATGATATTCTCCATCAAATCTGTGTTTGTTGGCCGTGCTTTTCGATCTACTATCGCATACTTAGCTTTCAATCTCCGAAACGCTCTTTCGACGTCTTTTCTTGCACCCTCTTGCACCTTCTTCATTTTCTTCTCCTTGATTGCGTATGGATGTGTATACGTTTTTACAAAAGTAGACCAAGTGGGATATATACCATCGGCTAGGTAGTAGCCCCGTTTGTATTCCCGACCATTAACAATAAAAGGAGCTTTCGGAGCAATACCTTTCAACTCGTCTCGTGAACAATGTTGACTGATTTAGCACATTTATGTCGTTGTTCGAACCTGCGACACCAAAGAAAGCATGCCAAAACCACATTTCTTGCGACGTAACTGCCTCGAGTATTACCGTTGGTTTTGGATGATCACTGCGATGATACTGTCCTCTATATTTTGTTAGACAGTTTCTCCATTCCCAATGCATACAATCGATGCTACCAATCATGCTAGGGAGGCCATGTCTTTCTAAATGGGCCTCATATAAAAGAGCAAGATCATGACTAGTCGGTGAACGTAAAAATTCATCTCTATAAAGTCTAATTATAGCATCACAAAAGTAGTGTAAGCATTCACTTGATGTTCTTTCGGACATTTCTAAAAATTCATTGTATTCGTCAGGCACGTTACCGGTTGCCAATTGACGAATAGCTACCGTACATTTCTGTAAAGTAGTGAAACTTGGACGCCCCCTCCCGTCAAAACGAAACGTAAACCACTCGAAGTTACTCTCAATATCATGCAAGATACGATTAAACAATCTTTTAGACATTCGAAATCTATCACTAAAAATACATTCGTGGAAACGTGGCTCGTCGGCGAAATATAGCTCAATCAAACGATCATGGCTTGCTCTTCGATCTCGATAAATACACGTCCTTGTGCTCTTCTCTCGAGATTCTTCGTCTAAAACAGCACGATAACATAGATTCATGAAACTCATCGCGTCATTGTCCAAATCGCTCGAACTACTAGACGAAGTCATAAGCTCGGGTGGGATTTTATACCGTGGGCGAGAGCGATACATGTTTTTTGAGAGAAAGAAACTAGAGGTTTTTTTTGTTTAGGAGAATAAGGTGTATAAAATTTGTTGGGTATAGAGGGATTTATATAGTGTTTGAATTGAAAAAAAAAATTAAAATTCAAACGGTCAAAAAAATGACCATTGAACGGTCACATGATCTCGGTAACCATCGGCGATCAAATGCCGAAAAAGCAACCCAAACATGCCGATGCCGAGAGAAAGGGAGGTGGGTATACATGCCGAGTTCGACATGGTTGGTGCCAGATATATGTCAAGAGTGACGGCATGTATACCGCCCATCCTGAAACAAAGTACAAATATCTATGTTACATAGGTACCAAGCATTTTAGATCGTTACAAAGCCCGACTTCATTGATTAAACAGAAAAGAGTAAACTTTTATTTTTATCTATAGGTTTTATCAATTAAATTATTTCAGTTTTTAAAAAATTACGATTTTAATATATGAAGTGTAATTTTTATTTCAAATTCTAATCAAAATTCTAACACTCTTTGTTTTTTTTTTCTTCTTAATTTAATGTTAAAAGACAAAAATACCCATTTTTTTTTATCAAAAAGGAATATTAATGATAGAATCTATTTTCATTTATCACATTTTAAATTTTTCAACAAACATGCATGCTTCATCAATTTCATACCTACGCTTTCCTTTTCTTTTAACAAAAACTTGAATCACGGATCACGGATCCATTCGATAATCTCTATTCCTTGAATACATGACCCAACTTAGACCACCCTCTGAAGTAGAGATGGAAAAAACAACCCAAATCCGATGGGTATACCTGAAACCCAAGTCATCCGGGCCGGGTCTAGATGCATATTGATTAAAAAATAAAACGTATCAACTTGCTTAAAAGAAACTGATGCATATTGTAAAACGATCGACTATGACTATGAAGATGGTTACAAGCAATAACTCATTTTGGTTTTATGCATTTATCATATTCAATTTGTTGTGTTATTAAGAGAATAACATTGTATATATTTTAGATTTGATGTATTTTATTGTGTATATTATGTATTTATTTTATTCAATTTATTGTGTTATCAAGAGCATAAACTTGTATATATTTAGAACTAGTCAGTGACCCGGGTAAGTACTCGAGGCTGTGATATAAAAAGAATTATACGAAGTAAAAGATCAAAGCTTCTTTTCTAACTATTAACATGACCTTCAGAAATAGAAAGCACACATAATTTATATAAAAAATTAGAAGATCAATCAGATTAAAAACAATACCTGCAACTCAAAGAAAAACTATCCAGCAAAGAAGATCCCCAACTGACACACTTGTGTATTCGACCTACATTAAACATGACCAATGGAACATTTCCCCACTGGTTACAAACAAAACATATCTCATCGGTGAGAAGAAAATCACCAAATCCAAATGCAAAAAAAATAAACATGAACTTTTTTTATCGTCTACAGCATGTCAACATGACTATAGTTTACAAAGCAAAAGGCCTTGAAATACATAATGAAATAAAATTTCAAACTTACAAGGTCGCGAATCATCTGACTAGATTAGAGGAAAATGATGCGATCTGCCTTGACCTTGGAGTTGGTACTAGATTCGTTGAACAATCACAAGTACACGTCACAAATTCAAATTTCAAAAAAGTTATCCACTTGAATGATGCAAAATAACTAAAACCTACTTCTGCACACAAATAACACAGATCTAGTGTCAGTTACATTCTGATCTCATCAGTTATGAAACAACTGTTTAGAATAAATATTATAAAGTATGCCAATTTTGAGAGATTTGAATGAACGTTATTACATTTTATTTTTTTTATCATGACCTTTGAAAAAACCAATCTGCAACTATTTGTGTCACTAATTTTAACATTCCTACTCAAACTAAAATCATTCATTTCAGTTCAAACAACCTCATAGAAAGAATATAAACCAAGATTATTTAAAGTCAAATAATCATATACCTTATTAGAATTGCTTGATTTCATGAAGTTTGACTTTTAAAAAGTCAAATTGTCCTACATAGGATCACAAATTGGCCACGAATTCAAGTTATTTAATGTATTTTATTGATTCCAGAAGATTTTATATGTCAATACGAAGCTATAACAAGTTTCAGAATCAAATTTCATAAAGATTTGAGCAGAATTCGAATTTCACAACTTGTGTTCTTCATGGAGGTCCGTTAACGGTGAATTTCTCAAATCTTTATGGTTTTGATTAGTTATTGTTTCTATATATTCGTTTTGAGCATATGAATCTATTGATATAATAAAGTTTGAGTAATCTTCAATGAATGATCGAATTGGAGTTCAAGTTCATCAATGGTGGGTTCAGAAAGTCACGACTTTATTTTTTTGATTCGTTCACCATCATTTGTTGATCGAAACCTAAGCAATATATATCTAGTTTTGTTAGGTATTTTTATCACGAATCCAAAGCAATATACAGATCGAAGTTTCGTTGAGAAATGAAGGAGATATGATGAAGCAAAGTTGTGGTATTATAAAAAAATACGGATAGTTTTTGTATGAAAATAATTTAATTTTTATATTTTTAATTATAGGATCCTTGCCTTTTGTAAATACCATTTAATTCTTTAATTCAAAAATCTGTAAAAATGACACATAAGCCTAATCCTATGTGGCACACCTTAAATTGTGACACCTGGCCATCAAAAACTTGTGCTTATTATATGTATCTTAATGTTATAATCCTAATCCTAATAAAGTAATAAAATTTGTGTCACATGTCTCATTTATAAATGGTCCACATCACCAACGCCACATGTCAAGCTCACAATCAATTACCAATTTAGTAAATCATTAATTAAGATTAATTACCAATTTTATCAAAACTAAAATTTTATTTTAAAAATTTGTTAAAATTATCATAGATTTGATTAATTTACTCAATAACTTTAGTCTTTTTGTGGAATATAATCAATAACTTGTCAAACATAATAAATTTCTTAAATGTATTAAATTATTATTTAATATATTATAAGAATTTTATTTCAATAATAATTTTTAAATTTCTTAGTCATTATCTTTTTCTTTTGTATTTATCTAATATTATGAATTTATATTAAGCCCGTGTAATTCACGGGTTACTAACCTAGTAGATTGTATATATTTAAAATTATCTACATTCAATAAATTCAATAAATTGTATATATTTAAAATTTATGTCAGGAAAGATCTTGATATTGTGTTAACGTTGAAGATACCGGAAAAGATGGAACCAAACGAGTAGGAATTAAAAGACATGAAAGGTAGTGCAGTTATTACGTTGCCATTGACCAGAAGTGTGTCATTTAACATCATGAAGGAAACTAGTGCTAGTGGTATGACGCCAACCCTTTTTAACATGTACGAGAAGCTATCGGCAACAAACATCTTCTTAATTCGTGAGTCTGTTACCACAAGGATGAAATATGGCATTTTAATTACCGAGCATATTAATTTATTGAATTCGATCTTGGCCAGACTTGTGTCTGTGGGCATTAAGTTCGATGATGAAGTTCAAGCTTTGCTACTGATATCGTCATTGCCTGACTGTTGATCTGGAACAGTTATAGCGGTTACTAGTTTAGCAAAAACCAATGGATTTAACTTTGAGAAGATTCATGATCTCATTCTGTGCAAGGATGTCAAAAGAAATAGTTCTGGGAATCATCAAGTGGATTGTTAAATGTTGGTTAAGGTAGAAAAAATAACAAAGTTAGTGGGAGTAGGAACATACAAAGGAGTCAGTCAAAGACTCATGATTACTCTGGGTTAACGTGTTGAAACTGCAAGCATGTGGGGCATTTTAGGAATAATGTCGGGTTGTAGAGAAAGAAGCAAACTGTGTAGAAGAAAGACTACATTGATGATGATGATGTCTTGGTTTTCAGTGTAGAGATCATGCCCCTGGGTTATGGATTATGGTGCTTCATTCCATGCTACCCATATTAGGTGATGTTTTGGTAACCATTAGAAATCAACTTATTGGCTTTTCAAAAATCCAATAAGCTAAAAATATTGTTTGGATGGTGCAAAATCACTTTTCAAAATGACTTTTGGAGAAGGAGTAAAAAAGAGACTTTCGAAAGCACAAAACATTTGACTTTTCAAAACTCCATTTGGCTTTTAGACAACAAAATAACCATAGTACCCCACAATAACTCATGACCTATCTAATTGATATATAAAGAATGGTCTTTTTGGTCATTTTACACAAATAAGCTACTTTTCACACCATAAAAGCTAATCAAAACATTTAAAAAAAAAAACTCTTTTTTTTAAAGTAATAAGCTACTAAGCACTTTTACCCAAAAGTGTTTTTGCACTCAAATAATCACTCCTAAACAAACCCTTAGTGAAGTAATTCAGAATCTTAAAAAGGGTGATTTTGGAAAAGTTAGGCTAGCGAACTAGGGGTGAGCATGGTTCGGTTCGGTTCGGTTCGGTTTTTGGCTCGAACCGAACCGAAACCGAATGTTTCGGTTCCTAGAAAAAAAAACCATTCGGTTTCGGTTTTTTTCGGTTCGGTTTTTTCGGTTTTTTTTGTTTCGGTTCTTTTCGGTTTTTTTCGGTTTTTTTGGTTTTTTTCGGTTCGTTTTTTTTCGGTTTTTTTCCAGCATACTGTATGGTCCATAGCTTAATCAACTGATAGTAAATATAATGTACCCAAAGTAAGAGTTTCAACTTCAAGTGATGATTAATATCAATGTGTTTATAGCATCCAAGAAACCAAACAAATTTAACATCAGTTTAACTTCAAAAATAATTATGAGCCCCATATCAACAGAGAAGCTAACTAGCTGATACATATTTACAAAACCACATAGATTGCAACCTAAAAACCCAAATACACATACATCGATACGCACTAAACTCCTACGAATTCAATTCTAGATACCGCCATAACCCAATTAACCAAACGCGTATATAGAAATCAGCAGGATATGATATAAGTTACCACCTTACATTAGTTTGAGCAAACTCTAGAAGACATTAAGAGGCGTACATGTACATAGTATTCATACCGAAGAAGCGGGAAGTTGGAGATGGGAAGTCGGACGGATCACTAAAGTGTTTTTTTTGTAATCTTATATAATTTAGAATATTATTATTAAATAATAATGTTCTAAGTTTCATAATGCCCCTTCATAAATCATTAATTTACACATATACCCTCGGTTCGGTTCGGTTTTTTAAACGGTTCGGTTTTTCGGTTCGGTTCGGTTTTTAATCGGTTGATATTGCAAGGCTGAATTTTGTTTATGATGTGCTACATGGATGTGTTTGGTTACAACAACACGCTTTTATTTTTGCTACGGGTTGCGCAAGTCTAGGGGGAGAAGATGTGATGATCTTAGAGACTTTTTGCAACCAACTCAGCAAATGAAAGCAAAGAAAAGTGGTTTATCTTCGTGCAACGCATTGGTTTGGTATTCGGCCAAGTATTTCAAGTTGGTTGAGTTGTGGATTTATTTCTCGCGTTTTTCATAGATCCTTTATATTGTTTACTTTCAACAATATAGGTACTTTGAGTTATGACTTAGTCCTCAAGTAGCTTGTTATTATGTTGAAGTTTGTAAACACCCTATGCATTACAGCCTATGGTTTGGGGCTAGAAGAATGTTTATTGTAGGGGGAGCTTCACAAAGGAGAATTGAAGAACAAAAGATTTGAAACCACATGAAGATTTTCTTGAAGTCAAGTTGCAAGAATACAAGAACCAATGTCACAAGTGTTGAGTATACCATCTACCAAATAGGGGGAGATTGTTAGGAATCGAGATTCCGACCCAACAAGATTTGGATAGATGTGTTTAATACTCAACGGCCACTTAACGTCTACCGTCCCGACAACACGGTGAAGAACATGACAACTCAAGACACAAGACTCAATTAAAGAAGATGACTCTAGTGAATATTATTTATTGTTTAAATATTGTCACTAGTTGGTAGTTTTACTATTATGCCCTTAGTGAGTTTTGTAGTATATATAGTAAGTCTTTCTCATGTGAAAGACTTGATGATGATGTAAGTGAGAGAGTTAGTCATGGTTCTTTGAAGCTTGTCAAGGGTTCTTGAACTTACCTAGTAAGCTCAAGAAACCCGGGAATGCGTGGGGTAGGTAATGTAATCATTCGGTTATTGTTAATCATTTGGTTATCTTTTGTTATCTATCTCTCATGTTGTTTATCGTTGATCTATGTTGTTATTCATATCCATGTTTCTACTAGCTTTGTTCTTCATCATCATCACATCTCAAACACCATCGTGTTCATATTCGGGTGTTCATTTGTTTCTACAAAAACGAGTTACACAAAGACTCGATCCGCTTCCGCAACCAAGGTATTTTGCCCACCACCTCGGTTTTTCAAAAACGTATGTGAATTGCTTAAAAGTGATACATACGGCAAAATCGACCAAAAGTGCATGTTTTGACCTAATATGTGCATACATTTGAGTTACATGACGTATTTATTATTATTTTGAGTGAATTTAATGTAATGGACATGATGGGAGCATTAATTGGGTGATTTGGGAGAAAACGAGACTCGAAAACATCAAAAAACGAAAAACCGAGCACGCGAAATGACAAATCAGCAAAGTGGTTGTTCGGAAGGCTCCAAGCGTGTCGCTTGGAGCTCCCCACATGTCCCAAGCGATACGCCTAAATGGGAGTTTCCAGCAAACCCTAATTGATCCTCTATTTAAGGATCATTAGCCACCATACTCTCCATTATCAGCCCTCATTCCCTCTTGAACGACCATTAACCCTAAAAAATCATATTTTCAAACCGTAAACACCATCTTGAAGATTGAAGCTTAAAGATCAAGGCTTGAATCCTCCCTCTTCATCCCTTTTCTTCATATTTTCGGTTTATCGGTATGTGCTAATCTTCATCCTATTTCTTTATGATCAGACCTTTATGGGGTTTTAGGGTTAGTTTCATGTTCTAAATGATGATATCTTCTAGATCTAGTAATTCTCATGCAAAGATTGAAGCTTTATGTTGATTTTGGCCTAGATCTATGTTCTTGGTTGATGATATAAGTAAATCTAGGGTTTGCTCATCCAAGATTTCATTTTTTATGCTATAAAATGCTTATCTTCTACATGCATGCTATAAAGGAGTAGATCCATATGATTTGTTCATCAAGTTTGCATTTTTATGACACCAAATGACTAATCTATGAAAATCATGTCATCTAGGGTTAGATCTATATGATTTGATTATCAAGTTTGGGTTTTATGTGTTAAAGTGACTAGATCTTCAATATGTGTGTCATCTAGGGCTAGATCCACATGTCATAAATCATATCATCAAGATGGTGTTTTTATATCCTAAAATGTTTAGATCTATAATATTCATGACATCTAAGGTTAGATCTATATGTTGAGACCATCAATCTTGGACCTTTATGTGTTAAAGTGGTTAGAACCACCCATGCATGCTAATTAGGGTTAGATTTAGGCCCAAAAGTTGACTATCATGCTAGATTTGATTAGATTCATGTTAGATTTGATTAGGTCCATGCTAGATTCAAGTATATCCATAAAATCCATGATAAATTACGTTTAGATCTGGGTTTGCATGTTAGAATTAGAATTACATTGTTAAATTATCATGAAAATTTACTTTTGTTGACTTTGTTGCTAGTAGCTAGATTATGACCATTCTACATTACCCTTAGTCTAGACTTGCACCTAAACCAAGCCCGTACGCTATCACTTGAGTAAAAAACCAACGAGTCGTGAGTCGGTTATGTCATGTCATGTCATTCTAAGTCACGATTATATATCACTTTACTTATTTATCTATATATTTTGGCTCGATCTCGGTCAATCGTCAAGGTGATCTCCGTACTTGATTATCATCCCACTATCGCTTGTCTTTTCACATCTCGACTCCACTTACCATGAGAGTTTTCATAGCCCCTTTTACATAAATGTTATTGGGGTGCAACATGTATCATTTTCCAAAACTCTATTTTCACACGCGTATTCTATGTTCGATATTTGTTTGAAACTTCTATGATTATATTAATTGATTGGTTGAACGATGAACGATGGAAAGATGAACGTAATTATTAACACTAAACATGCCAGGGTTACAGTAATAGATCTATTGGCCTGACAAGCCCACTTGGCCTGCCTCGCGTGTGGCGCCTTATGATTGGAAGCTTAATTGTCAAGGATTGGATTACGTTAACTTATACTTTATATCATTTATCATTGTATTCAAAAAACCCAATGTACGCATGGTTTGAACATTATCATTAAACCTATGAATTCTCACCAACTATTTTAGTTGACTTTGTTTATAAACATGTTACATGTGCTGTTGTTTGATCGTTTTGATTTTGCCAACATAGGATTGCATGGGACTTAGTAGACCTAATCGAATAAATTAAGACTCTATGATTATCATTTTGGATATTTTTGTCTTGTAACTTTGAACCATGTTTGACTTATCCTATGTTCTATGTTTATCGAAATAGGTTTGATTAAGAACAAGAAGGTGACCCTTCCGCGCGTTGCGACGGGTCACTTCTTTTATGCTAGTTTTTGTAATGTGTGTGTGGTTGTTCGGTTAGTTAGTAATTGCCATTTTTCTAAACCATGAAGTTACATACATACTGGTGCTTGAGATTGCTCTAGTTTTGGTTACAATTTCTGGGAATGGGCTATTAGTGTAGTGTTTTTGCCTTTAATTGTACAGAAATATTGCCTGTGCTTGAAGTTTGTCAAAAGGGTGCCACTGTTAGCCAAAATGGAGGAGTGTGGCCTTCTACTTTTGCTCAATCTGTTCTTTTCTTTAGGCCACTTTGGGGAGGTCCCCTTGTCGTCTGCAAGTTTATTACTATTGTTAGTGACATGTCGTGGTTACTATAGTAATATGTTTGTTTGTTGTTGAATTTTTGGTACCTGGTGAGTCGTTGGTATGTTTGCGGGTCGATTTGCCTGCCGGAGTCTATGGCTGCAGTGGTGGTAGCAGCTGAATCATCTGCTTCATTTGGCCTTCAATTGGTGGTAAGGGTTTTGACAGAAAAAATAAGAGTCTCCTTCACCAATATTCCCTTAGTGATAAAAAAGGTAACTAAAAAAACCATATGTCCAAACCTCAAGAAAGGTAGGTACGTACTATAAACACACATCACCATACATGACAGTAGAAAAAGAAAAAGATAACATATTCATAAACCATTAAAATTCATATTCTAAGTAAACTAACAGATGAACACCCCACCTTCTAAAAGACCAAATATACTATAACTATAAGTAAATATCAACTAAAATGACTTGGAAAAGTCCAGCACCAAAAACATGCACACAACAATCATATTCACCAACCACATAAACCATCTGTCCATAAATTTCGAAATGCTACTCAATCTCAATTATAATTAGAAACAGAGAAACATGACACGCATCTAACCCAACTCCCAAACCAACCAAAATTAGTAACAGAAATCATAAAAATGAGAGGCAGCCTCTTAAAACGGATACAATTTTTTACCCATCGAGAGGAACTCATACAATGAAAGATAATTAACCTACACCCAAAATGGAAAAAAAAATTACAGCATAAAAATAATAAAACTAAACCAGGACATGCAAAAGCATAGGCCAACTATTAGATGACGCAGAGGATAAATCAAAGGGATTATCAAAACACACAACCGAGTCAACCGAAGCTAAAACGTGCTACGATATTCTTTCTAAAATCGAAGAATCAATTCGCAAAAGATAACGATTTCTTTAGGTTGTTAATTGATTTGTAAAGGATTTTGAAGTAAATTCCTCTTCCACAGTTGTGTTTTTTTCCGATTTCCAAGCTTAATTGTTGATTTCGTTAAGAAGTTGATTTCGTTAAGAAGACGAAAGTAGAGAAATGCAGAAAACACACAAAAAACAACAATCAAAAGCCATGCAAAGACAACTTACCACCAACATACAGGGATCGCAATGCAAAGTTGAATCGACTACTAAACTTTAGCCCATTAAATTCGAATCCACAAAGAGAAGACGATACCTACGCGAGGAAGAACATCGGCCAGCAAAAAAACTCACCAGGTGAAGAACATAGGCATATAATACAACTCAAAGATGATTGGTGTCAAAGAAAAAGAAAGACAGGTGCCCTAGTTACACGTGTACACACAGTATCTTAAAAGCAAAACCTACAAAAAAAGAGTTACATACAGGATCTGAAAGGGCGAGCACACAGTTAGATAACATACAACAAACCACTCATACAGGCAAGCACTTTATAGCCAAAGCTGAACAACAATTAATACAATCAATCTATTAGACGTGCAAAACAAAACAAAATTAACAGCCCTCCACGTGTCTCCACCTAGAACGTGTTAACACACCAGTAGCCAAAACGTAGCACAGTAAAATGAGAGAGGGGGCACTCAATTTGTTTTGTTATATATATAAATATCGCAACCTAATTTTAGTGTTGTGTGCATCAGAATAATCTTCGCGCCCTGACATATTCCGGCGTCGGTTGGGGTGTGACAGATTGGTATCAGATAGGTTATTACCTAGACTATTTCCATAGGTGTCCTGCATGAGTGCCTCATGCGAAATGTGCCTAAATGCTTATTTTGTCCAATAAATTGCTTCTTAATTGTAGCTTATTTCAATCAATTGCCTTGTTTTTCGTTAATCAGCACGCACTTGAGCACGAATCACTAAGGCTTCTTAGCCTCTTTCTTAGAAAATGGGTCTTATGTACCATTTAGGAAAATGTGATTTTCATGATTTTCAAATCTCATCAGAATTAGGGTTTTAGTGATAGACATGTAGTAACTGGAAGTAGGGGTGTTCAACGAATCGAATTTCGAATACTCGAGTAATTCGAATCGAATTATTCGAATTTTAATTTTTAAAACATGGATTCGAAATTCGATTCGAATTCGAAATAGTTTCGTCGAATTGAATCGAATTCGAAATAGAAAATCCAATTCGAAATTCGATTCGATTCGTATTCAGATTTCAAATTCAAATCAAATACAAATCAAATCCGAATAAACTCATTTTCTATTAAACAGAAAAAACATATTTTAATTTTATTTTCAAAACTTTAAAAGTTTAAATTATTATAGTAAAAAATAGAAATATATATAAGTATAAAACTAATAAATATTCGAAAGATTTAAAATTTAAAATTTTCCAGGGAAATGGAATCGTGAATAGGAAGGAAATGTTTCACCTTTCAAGGTATATTTTAAAGATTTAAAATTTTAAAACATTTGAAAAATATGATGTGAACTATAATAAGTTAAACTAATTCAAAATATTTTTATGAATATTATATTTATATATGAATATATATATATATATATAACTATTTTTAATTCGAATTTCGAATCGAATTGAAAATCTCACATTCTAATTCGATTCAAAATTCGATATTAGACGCCGAATCAAATCAAATTCGAATTTGAAATTTCGAACCGAATTTCGAACTGCTCATTTTTAATTGAATCGAATCGAATTCCGAGCTCTTAGAATCGGATTCGAAATCTGAACATCCCTAACTGGAAGGGTGGAAACATCAGTAGTCGGGGTCTCTGTCAAAAGAAAGCGTTGCATATAAATCCTATCAACCGTTGGACCTGGACGCTCACCTGGGACGCCCCGATAAGAGTGTTGAAACCTATTCGGCCAAAGCACGTCTCTACCACTAGGATCTTAATCTGATTAGTCTCGGTTGTAGCCTTCCAATCGGGAGGTGAGAACCACTCCGTTGTGTTTTATCTCAATTGCTCGATTTCACGTTTTGGCACGCGATTATGTTAAACAAAAGATTTTTGATAAACTATGATCTGAGTTACACGATATCACGATTCGATAACACACACCAGTTTCACACTTAACAATTATACCCTCAAAATTTTATTATCAATCACATCCTATTTTGTCTCATCATTGTTATTCCTTGATATAAGCACGTCGATCCATTTCAAGGGACGCCGAAAGTGCGATAGCAGCTGCAAGATGGCCTCGGTGATAGCCAAAAAAATGGCCAAGGTTCTTCCCGGCATCGTGACCCGAATCCAACAGAGTGTGAATGCTAACCCTGCTAATGCTGCTGTTGTTGCTACTTGTTCTTTCAAGCATTTCAATTATTGTAACCGTCCCAAATTCAAGGGTACCGAGGGTCCTATTGGTCTATTTCAGTGGTTCGAGGGGATGGAAAATACCTTCGTTAACAGTGACTGTCCTGATCATCTGAAAGTCCCGCATGCCACCAGCACCCTCACTGAAAAAGCCCAGTGAGAAACGGATTCGTGGGTCTGATGAAGCCTTAGCTCTATCTTGGGTTGAACTGAAGGAAGTCATGAGGGAAAAAAATACTGTCCTTGTTCTGAATTAAGGAAACTTGAGGATGAATTTCAGGCGCTGAAGCAATACAGTGGGGAAAATCAGGAGTATACTAACCGTTTCTATGAACTGAAAATGTTGGTGCCTGAAATTGTCACTCCTGAATTTTGAGCTATTCAATGTTATACTGGTGGGTTACCTGAGGAGATACAAGATTCTATCTGGGACGGCAATCCTGTGACACTTGATAGCATTGTTCACCTTGCTGCACGTGTGATCGATAACCATGTGAAAGCGGGTAAACTGAAAAGAAGGGGTTATAAGAAGGAGCCGGGTACTGAAAAGGCCGAGCCAGCGGTCGAAAAGGAGTCCAAAGTCGAGCCCTCTGCTGCTAAAGTCAACAAACAGAAACGTAAAAGGGCGAAACTTTGCGGTTAAGGCTACTCCGGCACCTGCTATTCCTGCCGCCCCTGTTGCATAATGGGCTCCTGGTGCACCTCCAGCCAAGAAACCTTACACGGGGTACCCATCCTCTTTGTGCCCGATGTAACCATCATCATCCTGTTCAGGCCCAGTGTAGGCAGTGCACCAATTGTGGGCGTTTCGGTCATCACATTCCCGCGCGAGCCCAGTATCTGGCTCAACCACTGATAGCCCAAGCTCCTAATGTTCAGGTTCAGGTTTGGGCTTGCTACAACTATGGATCCACCACCTATCTAAGGAATGCTTGCCCTGCTCTCGCGGTTGCTAACCCGCCTGCTGCAAATGCTAACCGTGGTGCTCCAGCTCATGCATTTGTCATCAATGCAAATAGGTTTGCGATTGAGACTCTTTATTTTTGTATCAGTTTCTGTTATCGATTTTATTCTCATAAATCTTTTCTTTTGTATGCAATCAGGCTCAGGCGAACTAGGAAGTTGTCAACGGTACGTTTCTCGTGAATAATCGTTATGCATATATATTATTTGATTCTGGTGCCGATCGTAGCTTTGTATCGCTAGAGTTTGAACCTTTACTTGATACACCTCGCACTGCACTCGATTATCTTTTCACGGTTGAGATCGCGGATGGAAAACCTATTGCTCTTGATTCTATTGTTCACAGTTGCAAGTTGGATTTCAAGGACCATATCTTCCCTATCGATCTTATTCCGATGCGTCTCGGGAGCTTTAATATCACTATTGGCATGGACTGGTTATCTCGTCATCGTGCTTAACTCGTTTGCTTCGATAAAATCATTTTCATTCCTCGTCTGGATGGCCAGTTTCTGATTATTCATGGCGATAAACCATCTCAGTGGGCTCAAGCTTATGTCTTGTATAAAGGCCCATAAATACTTACGCAAGGAGTATCCAGCTTTTCTGGCTCATGTTATGAAGGTCCGAGAAAAAGAAAGGGGGACCGAAGACATCCCGATCGTGCAAGACTTTCCAGAAGTTTTTCCGATGATATTACGTGTCTTCCTCCCGTTCGCCAAGTTGACTTCCGTATTGATCTTGTTCCAGGAGCTACTCCTGTAGCTAAGTCGCCATATCGCCTCGCACCCTCGGAAATGCAGGAGTTAGCTAAACAACTCCAGGAATTTTCTGACAAGGGTTTCATTCGACCGAGTTCCTCGCCTTGGGGAGCCTATTCTTTTTGTCAAGAAAAAGGATGGTCCGCTTCGTTTGTGCATCGATTGTCGTGAGCTTAACAAGCTCACCATCAAAACCCGTTATTTGTTGCCTCGTATTGATGAACTCTTCGATCAGCTTCAGGGAGCCTCTTTTTTCAAAAATCGAACTTCGTTCTGGTTATCATCAGATTCGAGTCGTGAAGGAGGATGTTCATAAAACCGCCTTTCGCACTCGTTATGGCCATTTTGAGTTTACCGTCATGCCTTTTGGGTTGACAAACGTTCCTGCTATATTCATGGACCTCATGAATCGTGTAAATCCTATCTTGATGAATTTGTTATTATCTTCATTGATGATATATTGATCTACTCAAAGTCTAAAGCCGATCATGAAACTCACCTGCGACTGGTGCTTAACCTCCTGAAGAAATAGCAGCTTTACGTCAAGTTCTTCAAATGTGAATTATGGTTAAAAGAGGTTCAATTTTTGGGTCACATCGTTAATGACAAGGGTATCCATGTTGACCTTACCAAAATTGAAGTCGTTAAGAGTTGGTGTACCTCTACGACACCTACTGAAGTCCACCCGTTCCTTGGTTTAGCGAGCTATTATCGGCGTTTTATTTCTAATTTCTCTTGAATTTCCGTACCACTCACTACCTTAACTAAAAAAGGTAGACCTTTCGAGTGGGGTCCTGCTCAGAAAATGCATTTCAAACGTTGAAACAAAAGTTGTGTGATGCTCCTACTCTGACTCTTCCTGACGGAAACGACAATTTTCTGGTTTATTGCGATGCCTCGAATCAAGGCCTCGGTTGCGTTCTCATGAAACGAGGGAAGGTGATCGCCTACGCATCAAGGCAACTTAAAATCCATGAGAGAAATTACATGACGCACGATCTCGAGCTTGGAGCGGTCGTTTTTGCCTTGAAAATTTGGATACATTACCTTTATGGTACCAAATGTGTAATATTTACTGATCATAAGAGCCTTCAGCACATTTTCAATCAGAAAGAACTCAACATGCGCCAGCGTCATTGGGTTGAACTCCTAAACAAGTATGACTGCGAGATTCGCTACCATCTGGGAAAAGCAAATGTCGTGGCCGATGCACTTAGTCATAAGGAGCATGTTAAGCAGATTCTATTTCAGGGTTCTCTTCATCTGTCTGATCTTAAGGCTCGCATCCTGGTAGCTCAGCACGCATCAGTTGAAGGTGGTAACTTGCACGAGGAACTGTCTTGTGGTGTCGAGCTCCAGCTTGAAACTAAATCTGATGGCCTTGTCTTTGGATTCCTGACCGAGACGATCTCCGAGCGTTTATCATGAACGAGGCTCACAAATCTCGTTATTTTATTCATCCTGGTTCGGATAAGATGTATCTTGATCTTCGTAAGCTTTATTGGTGGTCCAGTATGAAGAAAGGCATTGCACTTTACGTGGCTAAGTGTACGAAATCAGTTGATATGGATGAAAAGCTGTTGAATGAAGCGCAAGTTGCTGCGAAGTTGGTTAAAGCTAACAAATTAAATGATATTAAAGCTTCGTTTAATCAAGCTGCTAAAGCGGGTCCTTCGTGTTTTGAAGTCGATTTAACTAAGCTACCGGGGTACAAATGTTGTGGTTTGGGTAGTGAAGGCAAGAAGGTTACAAAGCAAAAGACCATGCCAAAGAAAGCAAAGAAAGATACAAACTTGGATCAAATATATCATCTGGCTCAGGTTTTCATTTCTACCATGGAAAAGGGATTCGGGGGCACCCAAAAGAAGAAGATTTCACCTAAGAGTTCTCCAAAAGAATCTTCATCATATGGCTCTAATTCTTCGCCCCGCAGTCCTACTTTTAAATGGGTACATGAGAATAGATTGCAAGTTTTTGATGATATTTCTGATAATGTTGAATCTGATGATAGATGTCATTCAGTTCAGGGCAAACCACAATCTCAACGATCTTATCGTTTGTGTTATCAATGTCGCCGAAAGGGACACATGGCATAGGATTGTCCTGAGACTGCTAAAAGATCATTTTCAAACAAATCTGCCACATTTATTGATGAATCAGGCAGAATTTTTACTGAGTCAACACCATTCAAATCCAAATCTAAAACGAAACAATTTTTCAAATTTGATTCAAGTGTTGGTGGTTCATCTCGTGATGATGACTCAGTTCAAAATACAAATGTAAAAATGCAGTGGCGACCTAAGTTGGTTACCAAGGCTGCAAGTGATTTTACGGAAGACACTGGTCGACCAGAAGCTGTGTGCTTCGGGTCATTTGAGTACTAATCATTTAAACCAGTGTGCAGGTATTCCTAGAAGACCCGTTGGTGATTGCAAAGTTGCTGATGGAGGATTATTCTGCGTTCTTAACTTAAATTGAATGCGTCATTCTTCAAACCTAAAAGTTTTTCTGAAAGCTAAACCTGACAGGTATCAGTATCGATTGGTCAATTTTCTTTCTTTAATGCATTTTTTTTGTAGTTTAGGGGAGAGAAAATTGAAAAACCAAATATAGTGTATTTGTGTTTTTGTTAAAATGAAAATCCAAAAAATGGAGTTTTCATTTTAAGGGGGAGAAAATGAAAAATACAAAAACATCGAAAAATGAAAAATACAAAAACATTGGAAAATTGAGAAATTTGATCCGACATAATTGGGAAATGATGGTACATTGGCTTACGTGTCTGGCTCATGGATAAAATAGATGAAAAAACCATAAGATCATTGTTCGATGTGCTTGGTAGGCTCGGCATTAAATCAGAAAGTATTCAGATGTGATAAACACATTAAATATTAATGCTTGACCAAGTGGACAACATCTTGATGCATATCTCATTATATCAAAAAACAAATATGTGAAAAAAAAATGAGAAGTCACTGTGTATACATGTGTTCATTTTGCAAAGATTTAAACTTGTTTGATTTTCTTTATTTTGTCAAACGATCGGACTTTCTTTGCGTATCGAAAGATCGACCTGATTGTTGTTCGTTTGACGTTCTGCTTTATTTTCTTTGGTGTTTCGTATAACTCATCGGACTTTCTCTGCGTGTACGGGAGTACCAACCTGATTGTTGTTGGGTTATACAATTTCAACTTGTTTTATTTTCTTATTTTGTTAAATCCGAGGCCTTATCTGCGTATCGAAAGATCGACCTTAAGGTAGACGATTTAACGTTCTTATTTCTTTTTGCATGGAACACAGTTGACTGAATCATGAATACAATCATTATGTGATTAAGTCACAAATGAAATCACAAAGTGTGATATAAAAAACAAAAACATATCTGAGTATGTCTGATAGTGTGGGGTACACTGGTCAAAGCAAATCTAATCAATACAATAACATATCCAGATGGTATGAGTATGATTGTGCCTGAGTTTAAGATGGACAAATTATACCGGTAATCGACATGACTTATGTGCTGAAGTAATTGAAATTGAAGTGTAGTTCATCTATTTGCCAAAAATTAAAAAAAAAAAACGTTTTAGTCAATTTAATTTTATTTAAGAAAACTTTGCTGGAATATTGAATTAAATTTCAAAGCAAACAAATCCGTTTTTGTCCTTTTGTTAAATTGACAGTTATCTTGTAGTTCAAAAGTTTTTTTCAAGATTGATCCAGCCATGCCGAAGCTCTAATTCTAGAATATTTCAAGTTGAAGATCGGATGCTTGCTTGAAAGTCAAGGCCGGGCACCAACGACCCTCTGAATTGCTCGAGCAGCCGAGAATCCCAATCTGGAAGTGGGAGGATATTTCGATAGACTTCATCACGACACTCCCAAAAACTTTCAGAGGTCACGATAGCATATGGGTCATTGTCGAACGTGCTAGGAAAGGTTCAGGAAAACCTTTTAGGGACTTTCGTGGCAGTAGGAGCGCTGGTAGTCAGCCAGTCAAAGCTTCAGTAAGAGTTACCAGACAATGGGTTACGAGAACCAGTACTCCAGTTGTAAAAGTCTCTCCAGGGGACTATCTGCTTTATCCGAAGAGTGTTTGGAGCTCGAGGGAGCTTTAACGGGCCTTTTAGTTGACTAATGAGAAGGTTGTTGTAGCCAAGATAGGTGAGAAGGATTACTAAACATACAAGTGTTCATAGAATCATTGTGGATGACAGTTGAAGATGATCAAACCTCCAAGTGGGAAATTATTGGGTTTATGGAGGCTCGATTGGTTTTGGGCGTGATCCAATTTATAAGACTTTCTATGGCAGATTAATAAATTGAAGACATAACTCGTTTTATTTAAGTATCACTCATTACTAGTTTTATTTGTCACACCCCAACCGACGGCGGAAACCGACGGCGGAATATGTCAGGGCGCGATGATTGTCCAGATGCACATGACAACTAATATAAGTTGTAATACTTAAACATGCCATTTTTCATTAATCAATTAAAGATAACGTACAATAAAGATAAACATACTAATTACATTTCGAAACTGATTTAAGGTTCTTAATCTAGGTCCAGCAGTCCTATTGTGATCACATCAAAGCTCAAGTATAAATTCCTGCAACATGTATAAAATCAAGTGTCAACTACAAAATTAGTTGGTGAGCAATCCTGGTTTAAGTATATATATATTTTTACTGAAAAACATGCGAAGTGTCGTATGTCAGAATAATGGGAAACATAACATATCAGTATAATTGGCAAATAGAAAACCTATTGAAAACCTGTTGAAATCCCTTGAAATCCACCTATTGGCAACTCCTACCACACATTATATAACACGTAATTCATTCACAGAGCACATACGCATTTGCAATTGAGAACCATTGGAAAGCTTATCGATATAGGATACATGTTACACCCCAAAGTGAAAATGAGAAAAGGGGCAGAGATTACTCATAATTCAAACCATCATTTAGAGGAATCACCCTACTAATGATAATAAGAATTGAATATTGCATCAAGTCCCATTATTTAAAAAAAGGTTTAGAATTACTCACCTGATAAGTAGATCGGATACGAGATGTAGAACCAATTTGCGAGAGATAATAACTTGTAGATTATCCTAACGAACGAAAATGCTAAATGAATATAGGAATGGTAATGATCATAGTTCTAAAGGTACGATGAACTTAAGGAGAGGTAGGTTCTATTTAAAAAGACCATTTTACCCTTTATCGAGAAATTAAGGATAGTGTTTTATTTTATCAACTTTGGACCCACAAATACTTATTATATATATAAACATGATCTAACACTAAAAATCAAGTCCTAATACCTTTTGGTTTGTTTAATATTAAATAATCATATTCAAAACCCTAATTTTGAAATATTTACCAAATAAATAGCAAAATCTTTTATTAACTGAAATAAAATTAGAGCTTTTAATTAAAATATTATTTTATAATATACCTTAAAAGATTAACCCTAAATTTAATTCTTTTGTTCCATTTTGGTAAAGCAATGTCGTGAAAACCCTAATTTTAGCGTATTTATTAAATAAATATCAAAACAATTTATAAAATTGTAAAAACTTAGGTTATTATTCATTATAATATAGTATAATATTCCTCAAAATATCAAACCTTAATTCAACGCCGTTTACTCAATTTGGGCAGAACAACGTTACGAAACCCTAATTTTGACTGATTTTTTAGATAAAATACCAAACCTTTTCAAAACTTGAAATTAACTTAGGGCTTTCTTAAAACACATTAGAGTAAATTACGGATTTCGTCCCTGTGGTTTGCACGAATTTCATCTATCGTCCCTACTTTTAAAAAATTATGGATTTCGTCCCAACCTTTTGTCAAAACGTTACGAATTTCGTCCCTGGAATGGATGGCCGTTAAAATTTTCTGTTAAGTTGATGTCAAATGACTAATATACCCCTTTTTAATTAATAATTACATAATACCTATAAATTAAATAAAATAATAAACCTAAATTCTAAGCCACCCACCTTCTTCTTCTCACGCAATTGCAAAAATCTCCGGCCACACCAGTCATCATCTCCGTTTCCTCCCAGCCACTTCCACCACTCACCACCACCTATCTGCTACCGTCTCATTGTCCACCGCAATTAGTCAGCAACACCGGTAACCACTATCATTGCCTCCGATCAAATCACCGGTAACCACTATCATTGCCTCCGATCAAATCACCGGCCACCACTATCATCGCCTCCGATCAAATCACCGGCAACTACTATCATCGTTTCGACCAAATAACTGATAACTACTGTAAAAAATCACCTGATTGGGAGCAATCGTTTAAATATAAAAAACCTGTTCATTTGAGATTTAGTTTTTTATCGTAGGGGTTTTGGTATTTCGATTTTGATCTGTGGGTTACGGTATTTTGATTTCGATTTTGATCTGGATTAATCTTGGTGGGCATGGAAGAATGAAAGAGTAGATACAAAGTATTTCTGCGGAAGAATTTTCAACGGATATCGGCGACGAGCCGACCGATATGCTCTTCGACGGCGGTGGGAAATTAAAGGTGTCGTAGTCACTGTCCTTCGGAGATGGTGGTGTTATTATTGGTGATGATCGTGGGTTTAATCAGCTCCGGCGAGCTGTGGTGGCCGGAGAAGGTTGCAGACGGTGGTGGATGGAGAAGGTTGCAGGTGGTAGAGTTAGGTGATAGAAATTGGCAGGTCGTCATTTTGTAACGTCCATCTCAATTCAACGCCCATTTTAATTAGCCGGAGCCAGAGAAATGGGTGGATTTCTTCACCTGCAATAATTTTATCCTTACCCCTTTTTAGATTTATGATTTTATTTAATTTATAGAAAGATGCTGAGAATGAAAGAATGCAGTTATGGTGGTGGTGGCTGGAGAGATGGTGGTGGTGGTGGTGGTGGTGGTGGTGGTGGTGATGGTGGCAGCTACAGCCATGTGTATTGTGGGTAATTTATAGGGACCATAATTACTTTTTCTTTGTTTTTTATTGAATAAAAGGACGAGGGTATAATGGGCATTTAGAAAAATTTAACAGCAAAAAATAACAGAAATTAGATGGAAGGACGAAATCCGTAACGTTTTGGCAAAGGTTAGGGACGAAATCCGTAATTTTTTTAAAGTAGGGACGATATGTGAAATTTCGACAAACCACAGGGACGAAATCCATAATTTACTCAACACATTATTTTAGAATTACTTGCAAAAATTTAGACCCTAATTCCAACCCGATCACTCAATTTTAAAAAAACAAGCTCAAGAACCCTAATTTTAATCTAGTTTTAAATCTCGATCTTAAAGACAAAATTAACAGAAATTGATAGAGGGCTTTTGTAGAGCATACCTAATAACGTGGGACTGCAGGTTTTTAGCTCCTAACTCCAAGTGGATCGGTCAAATTTCATAGAAGAAGGTTGCGGCTCGTTTTAAGGGCTTTTAGAGGAGGAAATCATGAATTGGCGAGTTGTTTAAGTCCGAATTGATGGTCTATTTATACAGATGAAGGTCGCCTCTAGTCCCTCCAGGTGTTGTGATGACTGTTTGCTCCAAAAACGACACGAATTCATGAAATCTTGGGCTGCAAGTCGAGCAACGTGGCCAAACTGCGACCTGGAACCCACTGCGTATCGCCGAGAAGGAGGAGGTTCCGGTGCGTATCGCCTGGAAACTTTTTCCAAATGACAGTGTTAGTCCCTGCAATTTTTATTTACATTTTAACCCCTGAACTTTGGTTTTTGATCAATTTTAACCCCTAGGTTTTTCCAACCTTATCATTTTATGTCTAAAAATAGTTTAGAATGATTTCTCATGGTTTTCTAAGTTTCGGGATACACATAACGAGGTATAAAAATACATATTTAATATATTTTTATTTTCTTTTTAACCGTTCGTTCTCGTTTTATCTTGTTAACCTCTAAAATTTTACGAGTGACTTATATTGACCTTATAAGACATTAAGGAACATTAAAATATAGATTTTTGAAACTTTTGTGATTCCCGGTTATTAACGGAATTGCACAAAAAAATGGTAAATTCATTTATTTGCGTTTTAATTAACAAAATTGATTTAAAATTTAACCAATTGGTTTTTAATGTTATAAAATGATTTTAGAATGTTTCAAAGTATATATTTTGAGATAAAGTCCCCGAGATTCCCGGTAAACGATAAATTGAATACCGAAATCGCATAAAAACCGAAAATCGCTTTATTTTCGTTTTAAGCAAATCGTTTAACCTAAAACCTTGTAAATTTATTATTTTGTTTTCAAAATGATTATGGAGTATCCCGAACATGATTTAAATGCTTAATTTAGATGAATTTTTCCGGTAATCGTTAGATCAAAGCTCCGATTTGCTTTACAAGTTCAAATTTGGGTCGGATTTTGTGAATGGGTCGGACACAAGTGTTACATTATTGAGGATTAAGTTGTTAACCCTAATCTTTTAGTATTTATATGATGCTTATACTTCTGTATCACGAGAGGTGTGAGGCATAAGAAATAAAAGAATCCTGGTTTCACATTGACCGAGTTGTGACAGGGGTGTGACACAAGCCACGTTAATCCTTGTGTATTCTCGTGTTCGTTTATTTTTTGCAGTGTGTTCGTTGATTGTGGGTGTCGCTTTCGCATACGTAAACCCTAACAACTTCCATTTCAGTTGACTCTAAAATTACTAGAAGAGTATTGTTGTTTCTAGTAATTATATTATATTATCAACAAAAAACAAGCAAGGGGCATTTGGCTCAATGGTATGGGGATGATGGTTAGAGTTTGAGATACTTGAGATCTTAAATTCAAACCTGACTCAAGGGTTTTTTTTTCTCCAAGTGGTGGTTTTCCTCATTAATAGTGTTCCTAGGTGAGTGAAGCTTGAAGTGTCAAATCCAGTATGGACGGTTGTAATCGTGACTTAGGAAGGCTCATTAATTTGGGAGTAGTTCCAAACACCATTAAAAAAAATTAGCAAAAAACAACTTGAGTAAATAGTAACTTCCATTTTTTGATGAGCTTTAAATGGGAAATGCATGTTAAAATTTATCTTGAGTTACATATAATTTTTAAACTTCTCGTGTCAAGATTTGAAAGTTAAACCTTCAACTAAAAGGCAAGACTCTCTATCAAATAGGCTCAACCGTTTATATGTACATTGATATTTACCAACAAAAATCCAAAATCCCCATCTTATATTTTTTTTGCTATATAATTACTAATAATATAAACAAAAGATAACTTAATTGTATATGTCTTTATTTATTATTTACTTTTTTACAGAACATTATAGCAATAAAAAGGTTTAATAAGTAAATAGTGTTAAGCGTTGGTTTTTATATTCAAGAAGAGTAGCATTTTATCTCAAGATATATTTTTGGTTGATACAAATAAAAAAAAATTTTGTCTATAACTACATACAAAGACTTGTGACAGAGGTATATATATATATATATATACTAGGTTAGTAACCCGTGTATTACACGGATTGAATAAATATTTATTATGGATGATATAATTGTGAGATCATAACAAATATATTTTATAGTAGTTAAGTTAAAAGTACATTTATAGTAAATTAGAGTATTTCGTATATCACAGTTGGAAAATAAATTGCTTAATGGTTTACTTTAAAGTGGTGTTGAGAATTACAATAATAAAGAGTTATTATTATTTAGGATTACTTGAATTCAGATAATGTTAAAAAATAATTAGAAAATGTTGAAGATGATAATTGAACTTTTTAAAGTTACTTTTCAGAATATAAAATATAAAAAAGTGTTTGACATTTTATTATTTTAATTGAATAAATCAACCACCCTAATATATAATATTTAAATCAATAAATATTAGTAACTATTGTTACAAATTAAAATTTTGAATGTTACATCTCTTAAAATTACAAAATTCAAACAATTTATATAAATATGGTAAGTTAGTTGATAAACAATTTATGTAAATATATAAGTAATAAATATTAATACAAATTCATAACTAATTTTAGTTAAATGTAATGTTAAATTTTAGATTTAGAAAGTTGAAATATTAAATTTGGAAATTTTGAATTCTTAAATGAAAAAAATTTGAAATTAAGTGTGGTGTTGACAAGTGGATTGTTGAGGTGGAGGATGATGTGGACACCCTAGTAAAGTGACATGTTGACACTTTTTTATTGCTTTATTAGAATATAAAGATAATAAAATACACATTTTACCATGAATTGTTTTCATTTTATTTTGTTGGTTTCCATTTTATTTTGTTGAGAGCTATGTTTAATATTTAAAATGTGATACTTGATTACTATTATTATAATAATAAATGTAAAACCATCTCTATTTAAAAATGGAAGTAGTCCATCTTGGGTGGGTGTTCACATTCAATCCATCCTCCCTCTTTCTTAATTTCTATCATCAATCAATCAATCAAAGTATTGTCTTCTTCTTGGTCAGCTTGTTATAAACCCACCTCACTAGTCACCTTGTTAATCACTTATAATATAACATGGGTCTCTCACCATACTCAAACAACCCTTGTGATGCTGGAATCCTATGCATGATTCTGGTTAAAACCGCCATGTATGTATCCTTGATGAAGCGAACAATCCTCCCCCTCTTCATGCAGCAGCAGCAGGAGGAGGAGGAACAAGTTTCATCCTCTCAACCCTTTGCAGCAGCAGATCAATGCCCTTACATGGAGGAGTTCAGAAGCCGGACACCAACGCTCCGCTACGACTCGGTTGTTTCCTGCAGTACTACTGCTGCTAATCAAGAATGTTGTGTCTGCTTGACTGACTTCAGACCTGATGCAGAGATAAACCACCTTTCTTGTGGGCATGTTTTCCATAAATCTTGCCTTGAGAAATGGTTAAAGTATTGGAACACAACTTGTCCTCTTTGTAGAAACCACCTAATCTTGCCCAATGTGAGTCATGACGCTAGCTAGCTAGAGTTGGAATTGTAGCCATGTTTCCGGTGTCCATATGCATCTGAGAAACTTTAAACAAACAAAGTACTCTTTTTCCTCCTCTTCTTCTTCTTCTTTTCCAGTTTGAAATAGAACAGAAAAAGGCAGGCAGGCAAGGCAGACTCCAGATTATCAAAAACATGTGTATATATATTTGTGATCGAACGAATGAATTATTATAAAAAGGTTTAGCAGCTTGTTGCCCGTTTGCCTTCTATCTCTTTGTAAAACATGAATGTATTGCAATTAGCGTGAAATGAAAATATTACATGTACATATATATATAATCAATACAAGTAGCTAGCTAGCTAGTACAATTTGGTTTGGTTTGGTTTGGTTTGGTTTGGTTTATGATTAGTTAACATTCCCTAGAGGGTCGTTTGGTGGTGTTAGTATCATGATCTTCACCTAACTGATGAAGGTTTGCACCAACGGAAGCGGTTCTCCTGTTTCCTAAATCGCAGAGGTTGGAGCCAACCGAGGCGCTGTTACGATGGCGGCGGCACCTGAACGAACCGGGGTGGTTGGTTGGTGCGCATAGGCAGCTCGGCTTGGATTTGGCTGGTGAAGATGGTGTTTCTGAAGATAGATCACCACCAGTCTTTAAATTTGCAGCCATGATCGATCTTGTCTTTTCTGTCAAAATCCAAGCAAACAAACATGAGCTTTTTCTTGCAGGAAAAAAAAAGAAGAAGAAGAAGAAGATGATGATGATTTATTTATGATTTACCTTTTGTGGTAATGGCAGAAGCTTGGGTCTTGTTAGTTAATTCCAAGTTCCACCTTTTCTTTTCTTTCTTGTTAGTGGACAAAATAATCCCAGCAGATGATGATGAAGATGAACATCGATCATGCATGGAATGGATTGGATTGGAGCCTAAAACAAACAATTCCCCCTTTTTTGTTTTGTTTGTTTGTTGGTTGGTATTCTATGGTTGCTATAATCCCTCTTTTACACACCACAGATCAATTCACCCTGAATTTTTGCCAACCAATTTTCAATCCTGCCCTTTTTTTTCTTATCCAGTCACTTCTTCTTCTTTTTTTTTTTTGAAATTAAGTCTAAACTTCAACCCTACACATGGTTAGTTTTTTAGAATTTTATCGTTAATAAAGTATAGTTAGTAACTAATTGGCCTTTCGGTTGGTAAATTATAGATTAACTTTATTTGTAAAATGATTGTCTTTGATGAGACTTGGTGGACCGGTAGGAATGGACTCGTGTTTTTGCTTGGCTGGACTCGTATTTATGGCTTGGATTGATATTCACATATATATATATTCTAATAAAGTATTAAAAATTATAATAAATTAAAAAAGCATTGATTGATGTAAGTTTTAATTAAACTATATTTATCAAAAACAAACTACATTATAGTGTTGTATCATCATGTTTTTCATTATTTAGAGTGAGTGCATGACTTAAGTTTTAAAAACCGGTTCAACTAACGTCTAGATTCTTCTGTGTTTCAGCTCGTTGAACCGTAAAAACCGCTAGGTCAAATATTAGCTCGGAATTTGACTAAGGGTATGTTTGGTAAAACTTATTTGAGCCCAAAAGTCTTTTTGAGCAAAAGGAGTTATTGATTTTTAGCTTTTCAAAAAGAGTTTGAAAAAAGTTGTTTAGATAAGCTTTTGCAAAAGTTGTTTTTAAGAAGTCCATTTCACCGTCCAAACATATTTTTTTAACTTATTGAATTCTTGAAAAGCCAATAAATCAATAAGTTAGTTTTAAATGAAGAGCCAAACATGCACTAAACTGACCACATCCAATCCGGCTTAGTTCTCGATCACCGGTTCAACCGGTGAAACCGGTTTGTTCAAGCGGTTTATAAGACATTGGAGGTGGTTTGTTTTTTTTTTCTTTTTTTTTTCAATATGATAATATCTAATTCGATAGTTATGGATGTTTTACTACATATCTGACCGTTTTTGGGAGTCGTCTTCAATGGTGGGTTGGTAATCATTGCTCTCAAAAAAATTGGCTATTTTGAGATATGATGCGCGGAACGTCACTCGATTCAATTCCTCCCTCGTCTCTCAATCGCACATTCCAGGATTCTCGATTCATATTCGGATTCAAATCCAATTCATCAACCCTAATCATCAACAGTAGTCACAGACCCTCTCTTCCCTGTTTGCGCGCTCAACAGGTCGGTACTATTCCTTTCAGATAATAATCTCTTTAGATAACGAAATAATCTTATGATTATGAATGTGTGTTCATTAGAATCATGCATGCTTATAGTAGTAGTGAATGACTCAAATTCTAGATATTTTAATGCTCCCATGATTTTGGCAAATTGGCAAAATGCATTTGGTAGATTTGAACTATTGATTAATGATTTTGTAGTCTGATGGGTCTGCAACTGACATCCCACCTGTGGAAACTAAAGATAGAAATTTGCAAGTTGAGGAGGTATCCTCTAGGCAAGGCATACGAATTAGAAGACGGCCCCCGACAGGACCCTCATTGCACTATGTTGGTCCTTTCCAGTTTCGTTTAGAGAACGAAGGCAATACTCCCCGTAACATACTCGAGGAAATTGTTTGGAACAAGGATGTAGAGGTTGATCAGGCTTCTTCTTCTTCTTCTTCTTCTTCTTCTTCTTCTGCTTTTAATCTTCAACAGACTTTTGTTTTGTTTTGTTTTGTTTTCTTTTGTTACAGGTGGCAATCTTGTCGGTTTGGGTTATGTTTTATCTCAATGACAAATGAGGCTGGTTGAAACAGGTTCAACTCGTGCTAGAATTGACCTGAACCTGTTTTTACCCGTTAGCCAGCCCACCGATCTTGCCACATATGCATTTTGTAGCATGTTGTTTTATCACATACTTATACGTGTCGGTTTTCAGATGAAAAGTAAAAAGCCTCTGTATACACTAAGGAAAGCTATCGACATAGCTCCTCCTCCCAGAGACTTTATTGGAGCGCTTATGGCGTCATACTCAAGAACAGGAATGCCGGCTTTAATCGCTGAAGTGAAGAAGGCTTCACCTAGTAGAGGGGTTCTGAGAGAAAATTTTGATCCTGTAAGTTGCCACCTCCCAGTTTGTGTCTGAGAGTGATTGTGTGATTTTCAATACTGGAAACTGATTATTGCAGGTCGAAATTGCAAAAGCCTATGAGAAAGGTGGAGCAGCATGCCTGAGTGTTTTAACAGATGCAAAGTATTTCCAGGTTCTAGCTTTTGCATCTTTTCTTTTATTCGGTTTAAACCTTTGTAAAGTTTTGATGTTAATCTTTCTGTCTGTGAACTCAGGGAAGCTTTGAAAATCTAGAGGCTATACGGAATGCTGGTGTCACGGTATAAGTTTCCTTGAATCTTTTCCTTTACCCACAGTTTATGCATATTTTACCAACTATAATTTTTCTTAGTCTAAGTTTTTTGTGGATTAAAAATAGAGGGAGGATTAAAGATTGAAATTGGCAGATTGGTGTAAATTTCCCTTAATTTGTAATCATTTTTGGTGGTGGCTGTGGTAGCTGCTTGTTGCCTTTGCCCTTTAATAAATAGCCGTTAAAAAACACTGTAAAAATTGTCTTGATAAAACAATAAAGCAGGTCGTTTTGAAAGATATCAATTGAGTTCGGGTTGTAACAAGTTGTTTAAAAAAGATCTAATCAGGTTCACTATATTTGTTTTCCTTATGGCGGCTAGTAGGCACCTAAGAGGTGGATGGTGCTAGTCTATTTGGACCTGTTTTAAGTTAGCTTGTTTCATAAGAGTGATCCGCTTTAGCTCATTGTATAACCTGAGTAACCCGAGTCAAGTAGTCAACCCATTTCTATAAGGATACGTTATGATTGCCTGGTGTAAAAACAATCTAATGGACCGTTTAACTGCAGTGCCCTCTACTATGCAAAGAATTCATTGTAGATGCATGGCAGCTCTATTATGCTCGAGCAAAAGGTGCCGATGCTGTTTTGTTAATTGCTTCTATTTTACCGGATCTTGACATCAAATATATGACCAAGATCTGCAAAATGATTGGATTGACAGCATTGGTTGAGGTTTGTAATCTTTTTTTAGGTATAACTATCTAATAAAATATTAACACAATAACTAATCTTACTGGATTTCTTGTCTTACATAGGTGCACGATGAGAATGAGATGGACCGTGTTCTTGAAATTGATGGGATTCAACTCATTGGTATCAATAATCGTAACCTTGGTAAGCAAATGTCAAGATTTAGCAGTCCTAAACTCCATTTACGACCGGTTTTTTAAGAGAAAAATTTGTACACTTTTCAAAATTCCATACCATGAATGCAGAAACGTTTGAGGTTGATATTAGTAATACAAAGAAGTTGCTTGAAGGTGCACGGGGTGAGAAGATTAGACAAAAAGACATAGTTGTAAGATGTGTGATTATTTAGTTTTCTCATGGTGAAAAAGCGATCGCTCTTTTGTGATCAGATGATTTCTGATATTTCATTTTTGATCGTTTGAAATTGTTAGGTGGTTGGGGAGTCTGGATTGTTTACCCCTGCTGATGTTGCCTATGTACAAGACGCCGGTGTCAAAGCAGTAAGTTATTTGATTCTAATTTTAGTACCCAAAATCATATATGAGGAAATTATAACCACCTCATAAGGAAACTGGTCAACTGGGTCATATGTAGAAGCTTTGCTAAAATGAATTGGGTCAATGAGTTGCACAGGTAACAGGTTTAACGAGTCAAAAGTCAACTAATATGTTTACAAAACTGGATATGTTGTGCAGATCTTGGTTGGGGAGTCCATCGTGAAGCAAAAAGATCCAACAGCAGGGATTGCTGAACTTTTTGGAAAAGATATATCTGCATAGCTCAGATGTCAAACTGGGGACAAGCAGGTTCGTTGGAAATTGTCAATTTTGCGCTCTTGTTATAACAAGGATTGGTTCAAAGTTCAAAAGTTATATGCAATTTGACAAGTATGAAATTGCCACGATCAACAAAAGTCATAAACCAAAAATTATTTTGCAATATACGCAGACAATAAACAAAAGCCTTATAAGAAATAATTTTGCATCGAGTCGAATGATAAACCAAATTGGCTGTTAATTTGCCACGATCAACAAAAGTCCAAAAGTCCAAAAGTCCAAAATTATTTTGCAATAGACGCAGATAATATAAACAAGAACCTGTAAGAAATAATTTTGCATCGAGTCGAATGATGAACCAAAGTAAAAAATAAAAAAATAATTAATAAAAATATTTAAAAAAAATTATTGTAAAAAACAACATTGAAAAGAAAAGGACGTGAAACTGAGATACCTCTGTTGGGGTAAGGATATCATCACTAAAGATCGGGCTTTCTGAATATACTTACACATACAAATATCTATTTCTAGTTTTGAGTTCAGTCAAGAAGATGACAAGTTTGTGTGTGTGTGTGTGTGTCTATATATATACATATATGTATATATGTAATGTTTCTTCTGCATAACAAAGGTTGTTAGTTTCACTAGATTTGTATCAAGAACAAAAAAAAATGCTATTTAAAATTCATACCATAAGCATGTTAAATGAGTTTATCACGGCTGTCTTATAGATCGAGGCTTTCCAAGATTAGCTGCAGCAGGTTGAGGCTCGCTTAGCATTTGCAGATCTGTCAGTTTTGGGTGGTGAATCTGCTGTCCTGCCTGTCTTTTTCTCGTTCCTGGCCTTGTTATAAATAACTGTAAATCCCTCGGTTGATGCAGGGTCATTCACCAAATTTTGGCACTGGCTGTCCTACTTCCTGTACATTCAAGTGTATAACACTTGACATCCACAAGCTATTGATCTGAGACCATATTATTAGCCCAAACAATTATTTCATCCTACAGAAGAACATGAATATTTGTTCTGTCCATTTTGTAGGATGAAAAGTTGGATAACCAGCCATGTTATGGTCTAGTAATTTACTTCGACTCAACCGCCGGCAACCAAATATGATCCACACAGGTGCAAAAAAATGTCTGAGAGCAAGCACAATCACTCGAAAAGCTAAACGAGGTCAAACAACATAACTAGCGTAACATAAGTTAACAAAAAGGTGAATCCGAAATCAAAATGATGGATTAGGCTTAGATCACTAGGTTTAGACTAAAAGCTAGTTTAAACATAATACTAAACAATATTATACAATATGGTTTTTGGTACAAGTTTACTCAAGTTCTGGTCAGGGGTTTATCATGTCAACATGTTAAAAGTTAAAACTAGTTTTATTTTATAGAGATCATTAATTTATAGATTCACTTTGTAGAATAGTAACCAAGTTTTTTAACTGTTTTACTAAAGGCACTTAACGTTTTTTTCCCCTCAAAGTCAAGAAACTTATTTAGTAGGTGTTCCAATCTTATATGTTCTTTTTTATAAATGTTAAAATTTTATAAAATTAACTTAGACAAATGAAATATATATGAATCTTGATTATTAATTGGTCATTAATATTTTTTTAAATTAACTTTAAATATGAAGTAATTGTTATAAAATGAAAATTATTAAATATAACCAAGGTTAATAAGTGTTCTAACTTAAGTCAAACTTGGAGAATTTTTTTTTTTAAAATACAAATTTTTATTTTTCACCATGCTAAGGTTTTGCCTAGGGTGTAAACGAGCCGAGTTGTTCGTGAGCTACTCGAGATCGAATCGATAAAAAAGCTCGAACGAGCTCGATCGAGCTCGAGCTTTGAAATAGAGCTCGTTTATTAAACGAGCTTGAGCCGAGAGCCTTATATTTATATAATTTTAATAATTCTGAATATATACATATATAAAAATAAAAGTTATTCTAAAAGAGCTGAGCCCAAGTCGAGCTCGAGCTTCAGACTCGAAGCGAGCCGAGCTTGAGCTCGAACTCTGTTAAGTTTAAACGAGCCGAACTCGAGTCTAGACGAGTTTGGGCTCGGTTTAGCTCGTTTACACCCCTAGTTTTGCCCCTTACCACTAGACTACAATGTAAGTGACCGAACTTAAAAAAAGTAATCATCAAATGTTAACCAACATTCATTTATGTTTCATTTGCTTAAGTTGATTTTATAAAAATTTAATAATTATAAGAAAATTATATAAGATTAGAACACTAATAAAAATTGAAAGAGTTTAGAGACACAAAAACTATTTTTAGTGAAACACTTTATTACTATTATTAAGTACAAATGTACAATATTCCATGATATCATTGTTTTACACGCATGGTTCGGTTCCTATGGTCTGTGAAAAAATACGGATATTGTCAATGATTTTAAATTTTACGGAATTGGTTCAAAATACACACTTTCAAAAATGTTTCATGATGAAATTCTCGTTGTTACCCTTTTAGTTTTACGTCGTTTTACCATTAATTAATATTTTTTTTTTGGTAAAATGGTAAATACCCTTTTATTGAATAAACTTTTAAAACAAATTGTAAATTTAACCCTCCCTCCCACTTTCACGAGCCAGTCCGGTGAAAGAGCTCGATTGTTCTATAAGTCTCACATCAGTTGCATATACAACCAATGTAGGACAAGTCTCTATACCCCTCTTAAGGGTCAACGTCTTCGTTGGTCACGGTCACGTTGGTCACGGCTGGCTTTCTCTAAGCTACCACTCCGTGAGCCACCACTTCGAGTCCTCGTTGGTCACGGCTAGCTTCGTCTAGGCCACCATTACTAGTTTGGCTCTAATACTATTGATATAATCTTGATTAAAGATTGTATTTAAGGTATGAAGTATATGATTGCAATTGATTAACAACAAGTTCACCTACCCGCGTGTTGTGGCGGGTCACTTCGTAAAAAAAGTAGTTGACATTTATAACTTCCTAAAACTAGTAGTTCTTGTTTGTCAATTTTATAAACCATCAAGCTACATATATAAACAACCTGTAGTGAATAAACCAAATAAACCAACAGATAAGTATATTGAACATAAGAAGGAAGTGTAAGAAACCGAAGATTGACATTAAGTACATTGACCACAAAAACAGAAAATTTTCCTAAATCTGTTGCATACTTGTCTTGTTTAGAAAAAAAATTAAACTGTGACCCTAAAAGTAAAAGTTTTGTATATACTTCGAAAGTGATCAGCAAAGTATATTTACAGGGAACACTTACAGAAATTTAAGAAAAAAACAAATTGTACGTGATTGTCATTAGACAACATCGAAAGATGGTCGCCACTTAAGCAAATAAACATGATTCAATTGTAATAACTAAGGTTCTATGGTTATTTGAGAGAGAAAGTAAGAGAGATTATCTTGTAGAAAGAGATGAACATTTCTAAATGAAGAGAGAGGTATGGTTTTAGAAAGAGAAAGAAATATCTTAAATGAAGAGAATGGGTAGGTGTGGGACCGTGTATAGGCAGGCAGGTGAGGAGTGGGTGTAGGCAGATGTAGACACAAGAAGACGGTTGTAAGGTTTGTAGTCCAGTTTCATGTGGCTAAAACCTATTGGCTGAAGACATGAAAGAAGACAGTTGCAAGGTTTGTAGTCCAGTTTTATGTGGCTAAAGTCCACCTTCACGTGGCTAAAACCTATTGGCTGAAAAAAGATGTGTCAAAGTGTGATTGGAGCAAAGGAATCATAGTAAAATCCCTCTTAACTATCTAATTCCATTTGTTTAT
>JBCNJP010000006.1:51167992-51183969 GCA_039602395.1 Deinandra increscens subsp. villosa | reverse complement strand
TACAAGAATTTGACCACCCGCGCATTGCGGCGGGGGTCACTCATACATCAATTCAAAATCAAATTGACAGTGTGAAGTTGGTCTACTAAAGTGAGTAATTTGAAATTGTACCTTCATACTCAGTGCGCAAACCTTTCCAAGACATTATTCTTTTGCAACTGAGAACACCTATCTATGTAACTAAACCAATAATTCCAATTTTGAGGCAACTTGACAACTTATCTAGGCTTCACAATCACAAAGTTGAATCTGTGTGTACAGCAGTGCCTATACTACATAATATACATCAATACAAAACCATTATAGTAGCTAAAAAAACCCAAAAGCAATAAACAAAAATTCAATTCAGCAAAAGGATAACTAACCTCACAACAAACCGGAGCGAAAACAACCTGCAGAAAAGAGAGTAAATCTCATATGAGTACTAAAACCGCAACAGAGGAGCAAAATAAATTCAAATTTAAGTATAATCAGCTAAACAATTAGACCTCAAATTCATATATATAAGTGAATTTCGATATGCGAGAGTTAATAAACAACTAAATAATTAGACGACGTTTCTTGAAATTTGAAACTTAACTAACATTTTTGAACAATTCTAAGCCTCTAAATCCCTATCCAAAGCAGACGCAGAGTATAATATGTCACACCCGCCCCGCCCCGCCGCGCCGCGCCCTGCCAGGCGCGGGGGAGAGGAGAGTGGGACCGGCCGCCCGTATTAGAACTTGCGGAAGCAAACAGATAGATACAAGAGTAGATAAAGGCTCACAACAACAGACGACCCGTCCAATAAACATAACTAGAGCCATATCGGCTATAACATAGATCATGTTAAGTCTTACATACAAGCTTCACGAATAAACTAAGCCCAAGGACACCCTAAGGCTACAAGTACGGTGAGGGCACAAACAAACAACACAAGATAGTCATGACAGTCACAAAAACGACATAATAACAAGATAATCCCCAAAACCCACAACACCATCTCGTCCCAAAACCACAACGTGACTTCCGCCATAGCTTTACTTACCTGCACATGAACCAAAAAGACGTCAACAACGAAAAGTTGTTGGTGAGCCGTAGCGCATTTGACTCATTTTCACAACCAAAACTTGTTTCCAAAAACACTGTGCTTGGTATAAATTCCTATGGTTAAACCAGCACGCGGGAGGGGTAAACGGACCAGTGGCCGTCCCCGCTCCCCATGACTAGGCATATACACCATCACCCGACCCCTAATGGATCAACACAGAACGGATATGAAACACCTTGATCTACCTCTACAGCTGTATTAGTGTAATATATGTCTTTGTGGCTCCACACGGACCTAAATTAACCACACTAATCTGTCATGAACGTCACGTAACATGCAGTAAATTTATAACACGGTAACACATACCTAAGCACAGTAACAAGTAACACAACAAGAGATGGTTCATGTACACCCCAAAACATTGAAATAAAAGTAGGGGAAAAGCTATCAACTCACAGATTGCAACGGGCGGAAAAACTATAACGTCACCGGGCAAGAGGAAATCCAAGGTCCAACTATTGTATCACAGATGCGAGTCTAAAAATATATATACATAAATATATATCAAAAACCTAACCCAAAACCAAGAACGTTTACACAACATTTGGTGAAAACAACAACACGAACAGGAAGTTATAAACATTCCCGGGAATGTACCGAGAGACCAAAATAGCCATACGAGATCCTCGAGTCCAACCGGGTGGTGAAATGTCACCATTATAATTCCACGTGACTAGGGTTGTTCACGATCCGAACCGAACCGAACGGACCTTTGCTCGTGTTTGGTTCGTTTACAAACCGAACCGAACCAAACCGAGCATTTTTTCAACCGATCCAAAATCAAACGAGTGACTTTCGATCCGAGTATTTTTCGAGCGGTCGCCGAGCAAATTCCGAGCGTCGCGAAACAAAAAGGATAGTGACGATGGGTGGTGATCTGACATAACACCTTCATCCATATTTCCAATTTTAGCACATTTTGTCCAATAACTAACACACTAGTCTTGTTGGTAATTTTTTTTTTTACAAAATGACCTAAATGTTGATGGTGATCTAACATAACACCTTCGTAGCACTTATTTATCTATCTACGAATCATATACATCTATAAACAAAAAACTTCAAGATCCACAAAATGATAAACTAACGTATTAAACTTACATCTGAAGTCAAATATTAATAGAACTTGAAGCTGCAAAGTATTTTTGGAAGAACGGAAACCATAGTCCTAATTTTAATCTTAACAAAATAAAAATTGATAAATAAATAATAAAAATATATAATTTTAATAATTGAATGTGTATATATATATATATATATTTTTTTTACATAATTCGAGCAAAAAGAGCGAGCATCGAGTGAGCGCACCTATGCTCATACTTGGTTCGTTTTACAAATCGAACCGAGCCGCTCGGTTTGTTTTTAAAGCGAGCGACAATCGAACGAGCATTTTCCGAACATTTTTCGAGCGAGTTCAAACGAGTTTCGAGTTTCGAGTTTTTTGGACAGCCCTACACGTGACTCAACTCGTAAAAATAACAAAACCGGGTGCTCGGTAATTTCCCAAACACAAAACAAAATAAAATCATGAAACTGTCCAGGGACACATGAGGACCGCGAGCAAACCATAAAAACATCCCATGCAGTCCTCATGTGTGGTCAACAGACCACGTTGACTTTCCAGGCAATGAGGACCGCGAGCGAACCAGCAAACGTAACCCACGCGGTCCTCATCGACTATTTTCTCCTTTAGTGAATTTTTCCCATTTTGCATTTCTAGCTCGTTTCGATAACGGGGTTTTGTTCCCAACACTTCCAGTAGTCAAAATGTAAGTTTTTAGGCCTCCAGGTCGTGTCAAACTTTCGTTATAAATCCCGGTTAACACCAAATGTTACTCGAAATCATTTTACAAGCGGGTTTTACCATTTCTTTCAATTCTAACTTGTCCAATATCACTTGGGGACTGTTTTAGACTTATTTTAACCTTCAAAATGCTAGTGGAACATCTGGGTAATCTCACCCATCAAACAAAAATACAAACAACTCGGTTTTCGGGTTATCAAACACAAAACTACAAACACTGCCTTCACCCGATTACCAATCTCTTCCTAATGTGACAATCTTGTCACTGAGATGGTGGGTTTCCCTGGCCAAAGATCCCAGAAGTATCAACAGATCTATCAAAAAACACAACATGCATGCATAAAAGACTTGTACCTTTAGCAACAAAACTTGTACCGAGCTTCTCTAAACGGGTTTTCACTTTCTCCAGCCTCCTAGTACATTCCAGAAGCTATTTCCAAGCTTGCATGCATCATCAAACTCAGATTTAGGCATTGGATCGCTCAAAAACTCGACTCAAAGCAAAACCGAACCCAAACTCACCTTGTTTCACCATGAATTTGCTGCCACAAGCCTTAGATCACCATGGATCGGACATGCAAGCCTCAAAATCTAGTAAATTCCACTGATCAGTAAGAACCCACAACATAGCTTAAGTCAAAATGGAGAAACAAACGAACTAGATGCTTACCCGAGCTTCATGGAACTTGTTTATGCTTGAAACTTGATGCCACAAGCTCCCTCTGGCCGGAATTAGTCTTCTCAGGCGATTGATGGACGAAATGAGAGAGTTTTCTCGAGTTAGGGTCGTGCAAATGAGCAGAAAATGGTAAAAACTCGTTTTTATAGTGCTGGGCGTCGATGAGGACCGCGAGAGGTGCACAAACATACCCCCATGCGGTCCTCATGGGGGTAAAAACACGCGGATCCTGACCCAGTGACCTGACGGGTCATGAGGACCGCGAGAGGTTGAACCAGAGAGGGCATGCGGTCCTCATGCCTTCCAAAAAAAAATTTTGTTTAATTTTTCTTGAGATTATATATTCCGAGCTCGAGGGTTTTACCATAGGTGTTACATCCTTCCCCCCTTAAAAGAATTCCGTCCCGGAATTCACTTAGGCTCAAAAAGGTGCGGGTATTTCCTACGCATGTCCACCTGCGATTCCCAAGTATGACTCGGGTCCACGCCGAGCATCCCACTTAACCTTTACCATTGGAATCTTCTTTCTGCGTAATTTCTTCACAATCCGTTCCACAATCTCTACAGGCTTCTCTGTAAATTTCAGCTTTTCATCCACGCGAATTTCCTTCAACGGAATTGCTAGAGTCTCATCAACTAAACATTTGCGCAAGTTCGACACATGAAACACGTCGTGAACTCCACTGAGTTCTTCAGGTAAATCCAACTGGTAAGCTATGCTACCCACTTTAGATATGATCTTAAAGGGTCCAATATAACGAGGACTTAACTTGCCTCTCTTTCCAAACCGAATAATCCCTTTCCAAGGGGATATTTTAAGCATTACCATATCTCCTTTCTTGAATTCCAATGGCCTACGACGACGATCGGCATAACACTTCTGTCGATCCTGTGCGGCTTTGAGCTTTTCTCGAATTTCTCGGACCTTATCATTTGTAGCCATAACCAACTCTGGTCCCGTAAGTTGCTCTTCTCCAACTTCAGACCAACACAACGGAACTCTACATTTCCTGCCATATAGAGCTTCAAACGGCGCCATTTCTATACTAGAGTGATAACTGTTATTATATGAAAATTCTACCAACGGTAGGTGGGTGTCCCAACTGCCACCGAATTCCATCACACATGCTCTCAGCATGTCCTCTAAGGTTTGGATGGTTCTTTCACTCTGCCCATCCGTCTGTGGATGATACGCCGTGCTCAGCTTCACCTTTGTTCCCAAGGCTTCCTGAAGACTTTGCCAGAAATGGGAAGTAAATCGGCTATTCTATCAGACACAATTGATAATGGAACTCCATTCCTTGACACAATTTCTTTTACATAAATCTTGGCCAATTGTTCTGTGGGGTAAGTTTCCTTAATCGGCAAAAAGTGAGCTGACTTGGTCAATCGGTCCACGATTACCCAAATAGCATCATTACCACTCCTAGTTTTAGGAAGCTTGGTTACAAAATCCATAGTCACCATGTCCCATTTACACTCGGGTATTTCCAAAGGTTGAAGTAAACCAGCGGGCTTCTGATGCTCAACTTTTACCTGCAAACACGTATGGCATTTCCCAACATACTCGGCAATTGCTCTCTTCATCCCCGGCCACCAATAGTGGGGTCTCAAATTCTGGTACATCTTATCATTACCAGGGTGCATCATATACCTGGACTTATGCGCTTCACGAAGGATCATTTCACGGAGACCGCCTTCCTTCGGCACCCAGATTCTATTTCCCAGTCTAAGGATACCATCGGGCCCCTTAGTAAGGCGACCCACGATGGTCATCATTTCTTCCTTTCTATTCACTTCTGGATCAGCTATTTGCTCGTTTTGGGCTTTCAAAATTTCATCGATCAGATCAGCACGCACATCTATTCTCATCGCACGAACCCTCAGAGGCTTAGTTCTTTCCTTTCTACTCAATGCGTCAGCCACCACGTTGGCTTTTCCAGGATGGTACTTTATCTCACAATCATAATCACGTAACACCTCCATCCAACGCCTTTGACGCATGTTTAGTTCCTTCTGATTGAACAAATGCTGCAAACTCTTATGATCTGAGAACACCACAAACTTCGTTCCATAGAGATAGTGCCTCCAAATCTTTAGGGCAAACACTACCGCACCGAGTTCCAGATCATGTGTAGTATAATTCTTCTCGTGTGTCTTAAGCTGCCTTGATGCATAAGCGATCACTTTGTTTCGCTGCATCAACACACATCCTAATCCATTGATTGACGCATCACAGTAAACAACAAAATCCTCTGATCCTTCGGGTAAGGAGAGTATAGGAGAGGTGCTCAACTTTTGTTTTAGAAGTTCAAACGCATCAGTGTGTTTCTGCTTCCAATCCCACTTTGCATTCTTCTGAGTTAACGCAGTCAAAGGTGTAGCGATCTTGGAGAAATCTTGAATGAAGCGACGATAATATCCCGCTAAACCCAAAAATCGCCTAATCTCTGTCGGAGACTTAGGTTGTTCCCAATTTCTTACCGCCTCAACCTTTGCTGGGTCCACCTGAATTCCAGCATCACTCACAATATGACCCAAAAATTGAACTTCACGAAGCCAAAATTCACACTTGGAAAACTTTGCGTAAAGCTTCTCCTTCCTAAGAAGTTCCAACATCGTTCTGAGATGTTCTTCATGTTCCTCTTTCGTGCGCGAGTAGATCAGTATATCATCAATAAAGACAATCACAAATTTGTCGAGGTATGGCTTACATACTCGATTCATCAGGTCCATGAAGATTGCAGGTGCGTTCGTTAAACCAAATGGCATCACTGTGAACTCATAGTGCCCATACCTTGTTCTAAATGCAGTTCTTGGCACGTCTTCTTCTCTAACCCTTACTTGATGATATCTAGACCTCAAATCAATCTTGGAGAAATAACTCGCTCCCTGGAGCTGATCAAACAAATTGTCTATTCGAGGAAGTGGATACTTATTCTTGATGGTTACTTTGTTGAGATCATGGTAGTCAATGCACATGCGAAATGATCCATCCTTCTTTTTCACAAATAACACAGGAGCTCCCTAAGGCGAAGAGCTAGGTCGAATGAATCCCTTATCCAAGAGTTCTTGTAGTTGGCTATTCAATTCCTGCATTTCAGATGGCGCAAGTCTATACGACGCTTTAGCTATCGGGGTCGTTCCCGGTGCCAATTCAATCTGGAATTCCACATGTCGCTCAGGTGGCAATCCCGGTAGCTCATCCGGAAATACATCGGCGAATTCCGAAACAACCGGTACATCTTCAACCCTTTTCTCGCGAGGGACTTCTACCAAGTTAGCTAGGAAAGCATGGCATCCTTTCTTCATGCATTTGTTCGCCTTGAGCATTGAAATTATCTTCAACGGTCGTGCTTGACGATCGCCCACTATCGTGTGAATTTTCCCGTCCGCGGATTCAACTTCCACAATCTTCTCGTCACAACGGATCTTAGCTCGATGCTGAGTCAACCAATTCATTCCAAGTACAATATCGAATTCACTCAAGGTCATGGGAAGCAGTTCTAAATCAAATAGGGCATCGCCTAACCTTAACTGGCAATTCTTAATAATTTCAGGGATACTAACTGTCTTGCCCATTAGTAGTATCTACAATATAAGGCCGATCTAAAGCATGCGATACACATTTCAATTTGGGAATACAGGTAGTAGAAATGAAACTCCTATTTGCACCAGAATCAAATAACACACTAACATAATTGCCAATCACAGAAAACGTACCGGATATAACATCGTCGTTTTTACGGGCCTCCTCAGTAGTCATTAAGAAAATTCGAGGTTTACCTTTTGGGCCTCCGCCATCTCTGCCCTTGTGCCTGAATCTGGTGTCATCCCTTGGCTTCGGGCAGTCGGCGATCCGGTGTCCCTTGTCTCCACAGTTATAACACCCCGCGGGCTTCGCACATTGATCAGCATAGTGCCCGATGGTGTTGCATTTGTAACATGTGGGCTTCTCTTTCCTGTAATCCCTTACTTTGTCATTTCTGCCCCTTCTCTCATCTCGGTGCCCTTTCTTTCCTCCTTGGTCACGACCACGGTCATGACCTTTACCACCAAACTTCCTCTTTCGATCGGAGGACTCCCCTTTCTTTCCATACTGACGATCCCATTCTTCACATAAAGTCTCAGTCAAATTCATTACTGATTTTAGAGTATGGGGTCGAGAAGCTCTAACATCAGCCCTAATAACGGGGCTCAAACCATACACAAACCGTCGAATCTTGGTCGACTCTTTCTTCGCCATATGCGGAACCAGATTTAGCAGCTCATTGAACCGATGGATGTAAGTCATGTAGTCTGAACCCTTCATCTCCAGATGAATAAACTCGTTCTCTAGCTTTTCAGACTCGTGCTCTAGGAGAAACTTCTGCTGAACCAACTTACGAAACTTGGCCCACTCCATATCATAGGACTTGGTCCTTCCACGCTTATGGAGTTCTGTCTTCCACCAGGTCAATGCTGGACCCTTGAACGATCGCGAAGCAAACCTCACTTTATCCTTCTCGGCACACTCACTAATATCCAGTGCCCCTTCCACTTCATCTAACCAGTTAAGAGCTTCGGTAGCGCTCTTATCACCTCGGAAAGTGCCTGGCTTGCTAGCCATATAAGTCTTATAACTGCAACCTCTTTCTTCAACTCGTCTCTTCTCTTTCTTACTTTTCTTTCGCTCATGCTCCTTCTGAGCTGTAGGAATCAGGACTGTGATGGCGACGCCTCTTAGGCTCGCTTTGGGAACTGGCAGACGACTCAACTCTGACAACCTTGTGCCTTTCAGACTTGGACCTGCGATGGTGACTTGACTCGGTCCTTTCAGCATATAAGGGTTCTTGCTTTTCTTTGTCATCCTTCTCTACTGCTATCCTCTTTTCTTGAGCAACTAGATTCGGGAATGCCGCAGCAATCCCGTCAGCGATCAATTTCTGGAATCGCTCTTCTTGCTCCTTTTCACGCTTTTGTTCTGAAGTAAGAGGATTTTCATCCTTCCCGTCTACAACATATAGGGAGCGGTTGCCTTCATCAGCTTCTTTCTGAAGATCGTCAGTATTTTGACGTGTCCTTCTTCCGGTGGTCTTGCTACCACCGACCTTCTTCATCGACTGAAAGTAAGGCCAAACGCCCGATTAGAATCAACATAAAGGTTCATTTAGACTCAACTGTAACGCATCTGTGACACGGACCAATCTCCACAAGGGTTTTCACACAAACGGGGTATAAGTGCTTGCTCCGGTCTTGCCCCCACGGTATGGATCAACGGGAAGCATCGCTTCAGTTCCATGTCTCGGGGATCTACGGAGGGAACACCCATCCGATACAATCCGGAATAGGGTGAGGGCTCACGAAACGAAGCACCGTCATGACTATTTACAGAAACAGAGGACATAGGGAGTTCTAAGCAATTCCTACTCAAGGCATTACTTAACTTCTAGCTTCAACAAGCTACAATATCCTGAGCACAATACAATCTAGCACCAATACTGCAAACAAAAGTCATCACACTAGATTCCATAACAACACAACCATAAGTCTTACAATGTTTAGCAACCAAATCCAAATACAACAGTTAAACATTACAAGTTCTAAACAACCATACGATAGTGTCTGAAAAATCACAAATACAACTGAAGGGAAAACATCATAACAACAAGAACCATGAAAAGGTAAGAACCACAATCACACTGCAGCTAGCACAATACTAACACGACCACAACATTAACACCCATATCCATCAACGGTGTTTCTTCTTCCCCATGCCTAACCCGATCCTGGCTGCTTCCCCGAAAGCAGATGACGCCTTGGATAACATTTTCGCCATACTCTTTTCTCTCTTCTTAACCTCCTCGTTCTGCCTTTGCCAGTGCGCGGTTTTGCTCCACAAGAGCAGCAACATCAGGAACTCGTCCGCGAAGTCACGATAAGTTAAGTAAGGGAAGGGATAACCAGGGCCCGAAAAGGATGAACGGTGAGGCTCAATATAGGGTGCATACGGAGTGTACGGGTAGGATGGCATCATATATGCTGGGGGTGGCGGAGGATGAGCATAGTATGGATCAACATGGGGTGGGTACAAAGGGGCATGAGAGCTGTAAGACCGTCTGCAATGCCGGGAACGAGTAGCAGTCGGAAACTAGGCCTACCTGCTGGGCCTCCATACGTGCAACAATGTAGGGGTCACGGGGATCCATAGCATAAGGAGGGGGCTGGCGGTGGAACAGGTTGTCCTACCACAACGGCGGCTGCCATGACGATGGGGACCTCGACCATCGGCTCAAACTCGTCTGTGCTGTCGTACTTCCAGTGGCGTAGCTCGATGGGGTGTAAGCGGGGGATGCATAGACGTGGTGCTCGTGGTGCTGTGAGTGATAGCTAACAGGGTGTCCCGCTGAAAGCTCAATGACCAAATGGTTACCGGACTACTGGGGCTCCGGATGCTCTGGCTACGGTGGCTCCACCTCCTCTGCCTGCTCCTCAGGCTCGTCCAAGTTCACCAGCGGTGCTGCAACAACTATGGCAAAACCGGCATCAATCTCGTCCTGAGTCAGCTGGATCTGTGGCTGAGGGCGAAGAGACATACGAGCTCCAATGTGCTTCCGCGGCGGTCGCGGAAGTTTCTGTGGCTGTTCCTCCCGATGCGGCGTGTTCCGAATGAACGCTGAAGGAGACACGACATAGCCCGAAGAATCGGGGCTCAATGGAATAACCGGTCGGCCGGGACCTGCTTCCACCTTTTTCTTTCCTTTTCCGCTAGATCGGGAGGATGATGATTTGCTTCGTCCGAACACCATGACTTCAGATTACCTGTCCAATTAAAAAGTCAGTACCGCATTTTTAATCAAAATAATCCCATGCATGCCTAGGGTACCGTTACCCTAACTCACACTAAGGACGATGTGTCCTATTACACCATGCACACAGAATAACCATCGGCTTAGGTTGGCTTGCTAGGACTCACCAAGTCTTAGTGCACCTGTGGGTAGGAATGTCAGTTTGCAAGGCTGAAACTACCACCGACCTCACACTAATCCTTGATATCCTCCTAACTCACGAACTTCCACCTAGGTCAACACTTAACAAAGGAGGGACTATCAGTTTTCATGTGCTTGGTAGGGTTCACTAAGTCTTTGTGCACCTGTGGGTAGGGATGGCAGTTGGCAAGGCTGAAATCACTACAGACCTTACACTAAACCTTAATTACTCCCTAGCAAACAAACGTCCACCTAAGTCCTAGACTTAGCACCGTGCTTAGCCTAAGAGTTCTTATAGGTTCAAGCTTAGTGGCTCTAAGAGTCATCTAATCTGCTGGAACCTTGGGCTTTGATACTAACCTGTCACACCCCGCCCCGCCGCGCCCTGCCAGGCGCGGGGGAGAGGAGAGTGGGACCGACCGCCCGTATCAGAACTTGCGGAAGCAAACAGATAGATACAAGAGTAGATAAAGGCTCACAACAACAGACGACCCGTCCAACAAACATAACTAGAGCCATATCGGCTATAACATAGATCATGTTAAGTCTTACATACAAGCTTCACGAATAAACTAAGCCCAGGGACACCCGAAGGCTACAAGTACGGTGAGGGCACAAACAAACAACACAAGATAGTCATGACAGTCACAAAAACGACATAATAACAAGATAATCCCCAAAACCCACAAACACCATCTCGTCCCAAAACCACGCCATAGCTTTACTTACCTGCACATGAACCAAAAGGACGTCAACAACGAAAAGTTGTAGGTGAGTCGTAGCGCATTTGACTCATTTTCACAACCAAAACTTGTAACACCTATGGTAAAACTTTCAAGCTCGGAATATATAATCTCAAGAAAAATAAAAAAAATAAAAAAAATTTCTGGAAGGCATGAGAACCGTATGCCCTCTCTGGTTCAACCTCTCGCGGTCCTCATGACCCGTCAGGTCACTGGGTCAGGATCCCCATGTTTTTACCCCATGAGGACCGCATGGGGGTATGTTTGTGCACCTCTCGCGGTCCTCATCGACGCCCAGTAGTATAAAAATGAGATTTCTCTCATTTTCTGCTCATTTGCTCATTCCTAACTTAGAGAGCTCTACGTTTTCGACTCGTATTCCCCTGTGGAGACCATTTCCGGCCAAAGGAAGCCTCGGGTGTGAAGATTTAAGCACATACAAGTTCCATGAAGGTCGGGTAAGCCTCTAGTTCACCCATTTCTCCAATTTGAGCATGGTTTTGTTGTGATCCTCTACTGACAAGGAGTTTCTAGGGTTTCTAAAGGCATTGCATGTCTGATCAAGAGTGATCAAAGGCTTGTGGGAGTGTCCGTGTTGCAATCCAAGGTTAGTTTGTGTCGGGTTTTGCTTTATATCAAGTTTTTGAATGATCCATTGCCTAAAATCGGTTTTGATGATGCATGCAAGGGTGGATTCAGCTTCTGGAGTGATCAAGAACCTTAGAGAACTGGAAAAAAACCCGCTTGGAGAAGCTTGGTACAAGTTTTGTTGCTAAAGGTACAAGTCTTTTATGCATGCATGTGTATTTTCGGGTTTGTTGATGCTTCTGGAATATTTGGCATGGGAAACCCACTATCTCAGTGACAAGATTGTCACATAGGAAGAGATTGGTAATTGGGTGGAGGCGGTGTTTGTAGTTTTGTGTTTAAAAACCCGAAAACCGAGTATTTTGGAGTTTTCAAAATGGGTTAATGACACCTGGATGATCTCAGTGGCTCTTGGCCCTAAATCTGAGTTAGAATCAGTCCATAGGTGGAAACCAAAATGTTGGAATGATTGAAATTGGTTAAACCCGCTTGCAATATGATTTTGGGTAACATTTGGAACAAAACCGGGACTTGTAACTTTGGTTGGATAGGGCCTCAGTGCCTAAATTCTTGAAATTTGGCTACTGGAACATGTTGGAACAAAACCCCGTTGTCGAAACGAGCTAAAAATGCAAAATGGGAAAAATTCACTAAATGACAAAATAGTCGATGAGACCGCGAGGGTTTCGTTTGCTGGTTTGCTCGCGGTCCTCATAGCCTGGAAAGTCAACGTGGTCTGTTGACCACCCATGAGGACTACATGGGATGTTTTTCTGGTTTGTTCGCGGTCCTCATGTGTCCCTGGACAGTTTCATGATTTTATTTTGTTTTATGTTTGGGAAATTACCGAGCACCCAGTTTTGTTATTTTTACGAGTAGAGTCATGTGGAATTATAATGGTGACATTTCACTACCCGGTTGGACTCGAGCACCCAGCAAGACCACCGGAAGAAGGACACGTCAGAATACTGACGATCTTCAGAAAGAAGCTGATGAAGACAACCGCTCCCTACATGTTGTAGATGGGAAGGATGAAAATCCTCTTACTTCAGAACAAAAGCGCGAAGAGGAGCAAGAAGATCGATTCCAGAAATTGATCGCTGACGGGATTGCTGCTGCATTTCCGAATCTAGTTGCTCAAGAAAAGAGGATAGCAGTAGAGAAGAATGACAAAGAAAAGCAAGACCCCTTATATGCTGAAAGGACCGAGTCAAGTCACCATCGCAGGTCCAAGTCTGAAAGACACAAGGTTGTCGGAGTTGAGTCGTCTTCCAGTTCCCGAATCGAGCCTAAGAGGCGTCGCCATCACAGTCCTGATTCCTACAACTCAGAGGAGCATGAGCAAAAGAAGAGTAAGAAAAAGAGGAGAAGAGACGAAGAAAGAGGTTGCAGTTATAAGACTTATATGGCTAGTAAGCCAGGCACTTTCCGAGGTGATAAGAGCGCCACTGAAGCTCTTAACTGGTTAGATGAAGTGGAAGGGGCACTGGATATTAGTGAGTGTGATGAGAAGGATAAAGTGAGGTTTGCTTCGCAATCATTCAAGGGTCCAACATTGACCTGGTGGAAGACGGAACTCCATAAGCATGGAAGGACCAAGGCATATGATATGGAGTGGGCCAAGTTTCGTAAGTTTGTTCAGCGAAAGTTTCTCCCAGAGCACGAGTCTGAAAAGCTAGAGAACGAGTTTATTCATCTGGAGATGAAGGGTTCAGACTACATGACTTACATCAATCGGTTCAATGAGCTGCTAAATCTGGTTCCGCATATGGCGAAGAAAGAGTCGACCAAGATTCGACGGTTTGTGTATGGTTTGAGCCCCGTTATTAGGGCTGATGTTAGAGCTCCTCGACCCCATACTCTAAAATCGACAATGAATTTGACTGGAACCTTATGTGAAGAATGGGATCGTCAATCTGGAAAGAAAGGGGAGTCCTCTGATAGAAAGAGGAAGTTTGGTGGTAAAGGTCATGATCATGGTCGTAACCGAGGAGGAAAGAAAGGGCACCGAGATGAGAGAAGGGGCAGAGATGACAGAGGAAGGGATTACAGGAAAGAGAAGCCCACTGTTACAAATGCAACACCATCGGGCACTATGCTGATCAATGTGCGAAGCCCGCGGGGTGTTATAACTGTGGAGACAAGGGACACCGGATCGCCGACTGCCCGAAGCCAAGGGATGACACCAGATTCAGGCACAAGGGCAGAGATGGTGGAGGCCCAAAAGGTAAACCTCGAATTTTCTTAATGACTACTGAGGAGGCCCGTAAAAACGACGATGTTGTATCCGATACGTTTTCTGTGAATGGCAATTATGTTAGTGTGTTATTTGATTCTGGTGCAAATAGGAGTTTCGTTTCTACTAAATGTATTCCAAATTGAAATGTGTATTGCATGCTTTAGATCGGCCTTATATTGTAGAAACTGCTAATGGGCAAGAAGTTAGTATCCCTGAAATTGTTAAGAATTGCCAGTTAAGGTTAGACAATGCCCTATTTGATTTAGAACTGCTTCCCATGACCTTGAGTGAATTCGATATTGTACTCGGAATGGATTGGTTGACTCGGCATCGAGCTAAGATTCGTTGAGATGAGAAGATTGTGGAAGTTGAATCCGCAGACGGTAAAATTCACACGATAGTGGGCGATCGTCAAGCGCGACCGTTGAAGACAATTTCAATGCTCAAGGCGAACAAATGCATGAAGAAAGGATGCCATGCTTTCCTAGCTAACTTGGTAGAAGTCCCTCGCGAGAAAAGGGTTGAAGATGTACCCATTTGTTTCGGAATTCGCCGATGTGTTTCCGGATGAGCTACCGGGATTGCCACCTGAGCGATAGGTGGAGTTCCAAATTGAATTGGCAACAGGAACGACCCCGATAGCTAAAGCGCCGTATAGACTTGCGCCATCTAAAATGCAGTAATTGAAGAGCCAACTACAAGAACTTTTGAATAAGGGTTTCATTCGACCTAGCTCTTCACCTTGGGGAGCTCCCGTGTTATTTGTGAAAAAGAAGGATGGATCATTTCGCATGTGCATTGACTACCGTGATCTCAATAAAGTAACCATCAAGAATAAGTATCCACTTCCTCGAATAGACGATTTGTTTGATCAGCTCCAGGGAGCGAGTTATTTCTCCAAGATTGATTTGAGGTCTAGATATCATCAAGTAAGGGTTAGAGAAGAAGACGTGCCAAGAACTGCATTTAGAACAAGGTATGGGCACTATGAGTTCACAGTGATGCCATTTGGTTTAACGAATGCACCTGCAATCTTCATGGACCTGCTGCATCGAGTATGTAAGCCATACCTCGACAAATTTGTGATTGTCTTTATTAATGATATATTGATCTACTCGCGCACGAAAGAGGAACATGAAGAACATCTCATAACGATGTTCGATCTTTATTAATGATATACTGATCTACTCGCGCACGAAAGAGGAACATGAAGAACATCTCAGAACGATGTTGGAACTTCTTAGGAAGGAGAAGTTTTATGCAAAGTTTTTCAAGTGTGAATTTTGGCTTCGTGAAGTTCAATTTTTGGGTCATATTGTGAGTGATGCTGGAATTCAGGTGGACCCAGCAAAGGTTGAGGCAGTAAGAAATTGGGAACAACCTAAGTCTCCGACAGAGATTAGGCGATTTTTGGGTGTAGCGGGATATTATCGTCGCTTCATTCAAGATTTTTCCAAGATCGCTACACCTTTGACCGCGTTAACTCAGAAGAACGCAAAGTGGGATTGGAAGCAGAAACACACCGATGCGTTTGAACTTCTAAAGCAAAAGTTGAGCACCACTCCTATACTCTCCTTACCCAAAGGATCAGAGGATTTTGTTGTTTACTGTGATGCATCAATCAATGGATTAGGATGTGTGCTGATGCAGCTGTAAGTCCCGGTTTAACAATCAAACACGATATCTCTACCGATCACGAGTGCGGATTACAAGCAATCGGATGATTCAAGATTATAGAGAAGAAACACAAATCGAAATAAACACAATAATACTAAAACTCGTATGGTACACCCGAAAAGCCTCCTAAGTCTCTCTCAACTGGCCAGCCCCTAATCTGAGTATTAGGATTTGTTTATATAGATT
>JBCNJP010000006.1:51106846-51167492 GCA_039602395.1 Deinandra increscens subsp. villosa | reverse complement strand
GGGAATTTAAAACAACATTTATGTAAAGCACGTGGTTAGTGCTAAGGACAATTAATTTTCCGCTGCGTATGTAATTTAAGACTTTGATTTATAACTTGTGCTTGAACTAACCCTGATTCGTTTAGTATTTGTAACTATGGTTGTGGATCCTGGTCTAGTCGCGCCCCTTAACGGTATAAACTCCGTTAGTGGTATTTTGGGGGTGTGACATATTTACTATACATATAATGTATCTGTGAATTTTGGGGTGTTACACATGTAACACACAATTTGTATACATATGTAAATTTATTCCTTTTATGGATTTATTTTTGTCAATACTTTCCATACGGTTTCATAAAAGGTATTACACATGTAACACACAATTTTGTATACTTATGTAAATTTATTCCTTGGTAGGTATTTATTTAGATAACACTTCCCACATGTTTTTATAAAACGTATTACACATGTAACACAGAATGTTTTACTTATGTATTTTCCCCCTCACACTTTCCATACGTTTACATAATAGGTATTACACAACTTGTAACACACTTTCCATATGTATTTATTTTCATCAACACTTTTCCATATGTTTTCATAAAAGGTATTACACATGTAACACACAATTTGTATACATATGTAAATTTATTCCTCAGTATATTTTTATCAACAATTTCCTTATGTTTTCATAAAAGTTATTACACATGTAACACACAATTTGTATACATATGTAAATTTATTCCTTTTATGGATTTATTTTTATCAATACTTTCCATACGGTTTCATAAAAGGTATTACACATGTAACACACAATTTTGTATACTTATGTAAATTTATTCCTCGGTAGGTATTTATTTAGATAACACTTCCCATATGTTTTTATAAAACGTATTACACATGTAACACACAATGTTTTACTTATGTATTTTTCCCCCTCACACTTTCCATACGTTTACATAATAGGTATTACACAACTTGTAACACACTTTCCATATGTATTCATTTTCATCAACACTTTTCCATATGTTTTCATAAAAGGTATTACACATGTAACACACAATTTGTATACATATGTAAATTTATTCCTCAGTATATTTTTATCAACAATTTCCTTATGTTTTCATAAAAGTTATAACACATGTAACACACAATTTGTATACATATGTAAATTTATTCCTTTTATGGATTTATTTTTATCAATACTTTCCATACGGTTTCATAAAAGGTATTACACATGTAACACACAATTTTGTATACTTATGTAAATTTATTCCTCGGTAGGTATTTATTTAGATAACACTTCCCACGTGTTTTTATATAACGTATTACACATGTAACACATAATGTTTTACTTATGTATTTTTCCCCCTCACACTTTCCATACGTTTACATAATAGGTATTATACATGTAACACACTTACATATGTATTTATTTTCATCAACACTTTTCCATATGTTTTCATAAAAGGTATTACACATGTAACACACAATTTGTATACATATGTAAATTTATTCCTCAGTATGTATTTATTTTTATCAATATTTTCCATATGTTTCCATAAAAGGTATTACACATGTAACACACAATTTGTATACCACTTTCGATACGTTTACATAATAGGTATTACACAACTTGTAACACACTTTCCATATGTATTTATTTTCATCAACACTTTTCCATATGTTTTTATAAAAGGTATTACACATGTAACACATAATTTGTATACATATGTAAATTTATTCCTCAAGTTGTGTTTATTTTTATCAATATTTTCCATATGTTTCCATAAAAGGTATTACACGTGTAACCCACAATTTGTATACTTATGTAAAAGTTCTCCCCCCCCCCCCCCATTATGTATTTTATTTTTCATTACCCTTATGTAATTTTTTCACCTTCCTTATGTAAATTGTGTAAATATGACTAGGTCAAACTTACACTTCAGTATAAACAATTAACAAAAATATCCAAATAAGTGATATTGTAGACCCTCTTTAATAATTCAAAATGTGGAACTTAGTCCATACACAGGGTGCATCACTTACATTTATATCAAGGGGCAGCTAGATAATATGTTCCTAACATGTTCTTAATGTTACACAAATAACATTATTCCCATTTATAAGAAATAGGAAATCATGTTATGATTATGTAACAAGAACCAAAAGATAAGGGCATCCACATGTCCTTTTACACCCTAAATACTACATAATACATATATAAAGGAGCATCGTTACTTCCAACCCCCGGGATAAATGCAAACAAACCAAAATAAATGACAAAAGACCCACCTTCTTCCCATGCTATCACCACATTTTACTTCACGCCCTAATCCAAGTCCTCACTTGCTTCCTCCGAATCAACATCCTTTCCTTTTTTCTTCTTCTTACAATTTCTTGAGTCGTGATCCGTCACATACTCGTTGCAACTTCTACAAAGACGCGGTGCTTTTGGAGGCTTCTCCATAATCTTTTCTCCCGGACCGCTAATCCGGCGCCTTTTGCCACATCCCTTTGTTCTAATTTCACTTGGATTATTGATCGAAACTTCAACATTCAGTTCTTGACCCACAAGCTGTTGCACAACCCCCTCATCACTATTATCCACCTGTGTTGATGCACCCACACCACCCCTAATGCATTTCTTGAACTCTCTCATCTTCTACACCAAACTTTCAAGACCCACTTTATCAGCCCTTAAATCATCTACACAATAATTCATCAACTCCAAAACCTCTCTTCTCAAAGCACTTTCAACACTAGGGTCAACTCCATAGCGGTTTTCAATTCGATAGATCGAACGTGGGAGTGCATTCTTTGTCCACCTAGCGGAAATGTATACTTGAGGTATTTGATTTATGCGGTTAACTTGAAAAGCACAAAAGACATGCCTACACAAATACGCAATTCAGGTAAAACACCTACACGAGCATTCCGCCATCTTTTCCACGGTGTTGTACCTAACCTATTAATAATAGTAAAGTAATTGAATCAGATGGATGTTCAGGTGTTACATATGTTAATAAATGTATTAAGCAAACTGTTTAGAAATAAGCAAACTATTTTCAATATATTTTTTATGTATGCCCCCAAATTGTAAAAGACATTCTTTTAATTTTTAAAATCTAACTTAAACATATAACTAAATTTAACTTCTAATTAACACTTACCTCATAAGTATTCAATGAACCATTGTTTTGGTTGACTTGACTCACAGAATACACATGTGTAACTCCAAAAACTTCTGTACTTGATATGTAGCAATATTGCATCCCCTGTTTGATTTCCTTTTGCACTTCATTAAATATAGTATTAGTGTACAGCTGAAATGCATGCTTCTCAATCGGTGTTGCTTCAATGTTAAAAAACGAGACTGTCGAACTTTTGAAATCCGATGTTCTTTGGTTGTACCTCTGTTGTTCCAGTCTACTTTCAAAGCACATCATAAATTGTACCAAAGTGTTTGCACTAGTGGAGTTCACTTTGAAAGAAGAGTTGGAACTCTCACACACGGAGGTTGTGCGCAATAATCCACACATTGGAATATCCCTAAAATACGCCGGAACCCAACGACCACGGATGTTATACATTTCCGGCAACCATTCATGCCCACTTAAACCGAATTCTTCAATCAATTTATTCCACCTCTTCTCAAAAGTTGTTGTTTTCATGTAGTTGCTCCAAACCAATTGATGAATACGAGCTCTTATATCGGTCATCTGCATCAAATCACCTGAAACCTGTGTATGTATGTTAGTCACGCAACTAATATGACATCAGTTTCATATGTAACGATTAAAATAACAAGAAGATGCGATTTCATACTTTTGATGGTAGTTTCTTCATGATGTGCCACATACAAAGTCGATGTCGGGATTCATGGAACACTTGTAAAACAGCTTGTCTCATGGAAGGGTCTTGGTCGGTCAAAACCAATGACGGTTGCTTATTGTGAGCCTTAAGAAAGCACTCCAGCAACCATTTATATGATTCAATGGTTTCACTAAAGATTAGACCAGCCCCAAAAGTTACGCAATGTCTATGGTTGTCCACTCCGGTGAACGGAACAAAGATCATATTGTACCTGTTTAACTCGTGTAACAACATGTTAGAACCTATATGCTTCAAATGGTTTTAGAGTTCACCTTTACATTACTTACTATTCAACAGATTAACTCTAACATCCCAACAACCAGATTTATAGGATATTACATGGAATAACCACATAAATTATTTAATGAGGCAGTTCACAGGTACAATTTCCATATACGGAAGTACAAATCATACAAACTCCAAAATAATCAGGTAATTAACGTAGCATATTAAATTGTTATAAAGTTAGCAAATGAATATCACATTTATTGTCATTCCAGCAAGTGTAGGAAAGCACCACATATTCATTTATGTAAATCAACAAAAACATATGCAAGGTCATGACATCAGTTAATGCAAGTTTTACGGTTACATATGTATTTTTTTCGTTATTAACTTAGTATTTTATATCTATTCAAAACTAGTCGAGTATGTATGCAAGTTTATATATTATACTTAACTTTTTCCACCCAAGTCAATATTTATTTTACCTATTTTGTGTCAAATTGGTTAACACCATATATATACAAAATTTCAGTGAATTTTTATGAACGTATGTAACACCAACACACTATAGTATCATAAAGTGTTAGTACAATCTTATAGCATATATTCTAATAAAAATTAAACAGTATACGTACTTGTTGGTTTGATAGGTGGCGTCAAACGCCAAAACATCCCCAAAAGCTTCAAAATTTACTATACTTATCTCATCAGCCCATAAAATACTCCTTAGCTTACCTTCCTCAACTAGATAGTCAAAGTAGAAGTTTGGGAGGCTCTTTAACCTTTCTTGTAAGTGATTTATCACCAGTTGAGTGTCCCTATCCCCAATATACATTCTTGTGGTCTTGCTGAAATTTTTGAAATCCATTGGAGTTCCATTGACATTGTGATGTCCACCCTTCATAGAAACCATCAGTCTGTGTGCCTTAACAGCACCAATCCTGTTTAGACTCATATCATGAATATATTTTTTTGTAGCAAATGGCAACCTCCTACATATTTTTGTTAAATCCTTGTTGAAACCTTCCACTAAGGAATGATTGTGAACCTCAACAAACTTTAAAAAAGAAAGTGAGCCATTTTCTTTGCTAAATTTAAAACAAATTTGGGCTTTGCAGTTGTTACTTATGTAGGTACTTTGACGACATTGGGTCGAACAGTTAAATTTTTTCTTTGGTTGTGGCTTCCCAGCCCGGTTACACCTAAGATACTTATGTGTAACATCCCCGTTGTATTTATTTTTGTTGACCAACCCTAACTGAGAACCTACTAGCAAGAGCATAAATTTGATACATTACATATGCCTCTTCCAAACTTCGAAACACAGACCCAACAATGGGTATCAAGTCTACAGCAACATTGGGAACCCATAAACTAGTCCCGTTTGGTGAAACATAAACATCGGAACTATCATTACTGCCAATGTCATTGCTATCCTCATCTACATTAAGAACACAAACAAAAAACATATGTAACCAGTTTGCTTGAAGCATTTATTACAAACTATCTATTAACTACAAGACACAAAAACGGTTACCTTCGTTTAATTCATCGCGGAAGAGTAATGGAGACCAGTTGCAGTCTTCAGCATCTAATTGAAAAGGAAAAGAATTGGTTGGTGAGCCTATCATTGTCTGTGACTAATAAAAGTTTGGAAGGATTTTTGTTGTGAGGAACAAAAGTTATGAGGGAGTATTTACTGACAGGAAATGGCGGGATTTAATGGGGCTTTCTTGGCGGGATATCATATATGCCTCTCCATACCCACGTTGATATCTTTTAGAAGCAATGTCAAAGAAGACATTGGAAAAGATAAGGGACTTTTTAAATAGATATATAGTACAAGGTAAGGTTGAATGTCAGGTGAGAAGGGTACAATCACGGTTATCTTCTTTTTGCTTTTTGTATGCTCCCCTGACACAAACAAAAGTCGATTTACCTTTACAGAAAGAGTAAAAGTCTTAATTGCCCTTATGGGTTGTACAAGATAACATGATGTGGTTAATTCTCAACCCTTAGATGGGTTTGCAAAGTTTTCTCAAGTGGATGGAGTTTTCTCCATAACCATGCCATATATATATATATATATATATATATATATATAGATAAGGGACTTTTTAAATAGATATATAGTACAAGGATCATTTGAGAACCAAATGATTCTGAGAACTTTTGAGAACCATTTCGAGCCACTAGTTATATATATTTCTCGGCTGTTAATTTCCTCATATTTTATAGGACACATGTCAGTTTTTGGGATTGTAGAGATGCGGATCATGAATGTCCGCATTATAAGGCTTTATTATGGTATGGTGAGCGAACAATCAAAACACTTACGCCTGTTAATCCTAAGTTTTCTTTATGTTGTGGGGAATGAAAGAAGATACTACCTTTATTGCGTGACCCTCCACAACCGTTGTCCCAGCTGATGTTTTATTCTGGGGAAGCACAATCTAGGGTAAAGATAATATAAAAGTGTTTAATGCGATGTTTGCATTCACATCAACTGGTGGGGAGGTAAACCGAGATTTTGAAGATGGTGGTGGCCCAAACACGTTCTGTATAAACGGAATTAATCATCATAAGATTGGCACATTATTACCTACTCACTCAGATGGACGTCCTAGATTTGCGTAGTTATAAGTATATGATACAGATAATGAGCTTGAAAATCACTTTTATGCTTTACGCCATTGTTGCAAGCGTGATTCTAGTGATCCCATGTTACGATCGTTAGTTGATGACCTTATTAGGATGCTTAATGCAAATAATGCATTAGTTCAAGTATTTCGCATGGCAAGAGAAAGGTTTAATGAAGAAAGTATGCATCCGGTAAAAGGTATGGTTGATTGGTTCACGTAATTCACATGGAAGTCAATAATCTCCCATCCGCATATAAAGTTGATGCTTTAATCCCAGGTGATGGTGAACCAACTAATTCACGTGACATATTAGTAGAAGAATGTGGTATGGGGGTTGTATAGGGTGTCTGAGTTGCATCCGAGTTTCATGGTGTTACAATATCCTTTATTGTTTCCTCATGGTGAAGATGGATTTCATTTGAACATTTCGTTACGTAATATCAGTCCAATGGCTACGCGAAAGAACGTCACGTTGAAAGAATATTATTGCTTTCGGTTGCATGTCAGGAGGTGTGAAGGTAAGACTTTTCATAGCGGTGGTCGGTTGTTTCAAACATATGTTGTCGATGTTTATGCAGCAGTCCTTGATCATTACTTGAATTGGTATAAAAAAACCAGACAAAGATTCAGTCAGAATTGTATAACTGCTTACAAGATCATATGTTTGATGCTGATTCGAATTGTGCTAATATTGGTCATCGTGTAATTTTACCATCGTCATTTACGGGGGGGGGGGTCCAAGGAATATGATACAACAATATTAGTATGCAATGGCAGTTTGTCATTGGGCAGGAGCACCTGATCTATTCATTACGATGACGTGTAACCCTAAGTGGACAGAAATTGAAAGACATGTTGCACAACATACCCCTCGTGAACCTATTGCGAATAGACCTGATACTGTTTCACGTGTTTTTAAAATAAAGTTGGATGAGCTGCTAAAAGATATCCGTAAGAAGTTTCACTTTGGTCAACCAAAAGCAGGTATTTACTTTGTTATGTTTTGTATCTCTCTAAGTTGTCTCACGTTTGTTTTCATGTTACCATAATTAGTGACATTTTTTTGTCATATACACAATAGAGTTCCAAAAGCGTGGACTTCCGCATTGTCACGCTATTGTTTTTTTACATCCTGACGATAAGCTGAACACACATGAAGATATTGATACATTTATATCTGCTGATTTAGCGTCAGAAGTAACTGATCCATGTGCGTTTTCTGCTATTCGTTTGCATATGATACATGGGTCCATGTGGTGACTTAAATCGATCCAGTCCGTGTATGCAAAATGGAGTTTGTTCAAAAGGATACCCTAAGCCATCCTGTCAGGCGACATACATTAACAAAGAAGGTTGCCCTATTTATAAACGTCCACTTAACAAAAGCAAAACCAAGGTTAGTTTCCATAATATTGAAGTTGATAATTCTTTTGTTGTTCCTCACAACATTGATATGGTTGTTAAATATGGGTGTCATATAAATGTCGAGTGGTGTAATAAAGGAATGTTGGTAAAGTACTTGTTTAATTTACCTAAACAAAGGTACAAACTGCGCCACTGATGTAATGGAAGGGCAGAATGGTAGGACGTCATTTGCATTGTTACTTGATACTGATAATGAGATCAAGAAATATCTGAATTATCGTTATATATCAGCATCAGAAGCATGTTGGAAGCTTTTTAGGTTTGATGTTCATTATCGTTCGGTTCCTGTTGAGAGGTTACCATTTCATGAAGAAGGTTGTAATAGGGTTTATTTTCAAGATGATGATGAGATTGAAACCGTTGTCCAACGTGTTATGGCTGCTATGTTAAAATTTACTGGATGGCTAAAGGCTAATAGTTTATATCCTGAAGGTAGATGTTTAACCTATAAGGATTACCCCACAATGTTTACATGGCATGAGAAGGAAAAGGAATGACGTCCTCGCAAAAGTGGATTTAGCATAGGTCAAATTTATTTTGTATGTCCATCTGTGGGTGAGAGGTACTACCTTCGGATGTTACTTAATCATGTTTGCGGGCCTTTGTCCTTTGAATATATTCATACAGTTGATGGGGTTATTCATCCTACGTACATGTAAGCCTCTAAAGCCTTGAACTTATTGGGTGATGATGTTGAATGGGTTGTGGCAATACGTGAGCCTTCACAGTGGAAACTTGGGAAGCAGCTACGTGAATTATTTGTAACGATTTTGATGTTTTGCACGGTTACTGATTATACCAAGATTTTTTCTGATTGTGTTACGAGCTTATCTGAAGATGTAATACGCCGTCAACATTCTTTGCTACAGAATGAGAACGTTCAGTTTTCACCGTAAGAGATTGTCAATTATACATTCATTGAGTTAGATTAAATATTAGTAAGCAACAATAGATCATTAGATGAATTCCCTGGTCTTCCACAGATTGAACCTCGGTTGTGTAGTACTAGATTAAATAGGTTAGTAGCAGCAGAGCGTACTTATAATGTCAATGATGAACTACTTCGTTTCAATGACTTACATCGTGGGTTGAATCCATGCCAACATAATGTCTTTGATGTTGTCAATAAAGTGGTTGATGACCGTAATGGGGGTGTATTTTTTATATCTGGTTGTGGTGGCACGGGAAAAACTTATTTATGGAAAACGCTTATTTCTTATTTTCGTTCAGGTCGGAAGATTGTGTTGGCTATTGCCTCATCAGGGATTGTTTCTTTGTTATTACCTGGTGGTCATACGTCACATTCTAGGTTTCGTATTCCAATAAATGTTGAAAAGGACTTATGTTGTGCGATAGATGTTGGTTCTGACCTGACGGTATTGATTAATGAAGCATATCTAATTATTTGGGAAGAAGCGCCATTGCAGGAGCGATATGCATTTGAAGCTGTAGATCGCACTTTTAGAGATGTGTGTCATGTCAATAACGATATTGTTGAAAATCGTGTGTTCGGTGGAAAGGTTGTTGTTCTTGGTGATGACTTTAGGCAAATTCTTTCAGTTGTTTTGAAAGGATCGCGAATGGATTTAGTGAATTTTGTTCTTAACACGTCACCAACCATATGGGGTGCATGTAAGGTATATACTTTGAAAACTAATATGAGATTGTGTGCTTCGAATATATGCGGTCGAGAATTATTACGTTTGCAATAGTTTATGTTATAAAATCGAGATAGAATCGAACAAGAAATGAGAATCAAAACGAGAGAGAATCGAATTGAACTTGCAAATTGTTATTGAAATGAACTGATTACAAATGAATACGATTACAGCTATTAATACCTAAACTAACAACCTATAAACGGTATTTAACAGCAAATGAAAAACAATTACACAAAACACCCTTAGACAATGAGAATTGTCATAACCAGTCCCTCAACTTTCGTTGACCAATCGTTGACCATCTAAATTGCTTATTTTAACAAATCTCCACCTCAATTGATGGTCAAACCAGTTAAGCTAGCTCATATCAGTACAACCCAATGCATTAATCACTTAAGAAACAACATTAACACCTAGTAACAGAGGATCAATGATCTTGATTACTATGGTGTGTTGAGAATCAGTTAATTAAGCACTTTTAGGATAAAACCTGATCAAACACTAGCATTTAAATTGCTGCTAACCAATGCCAAGCATACCTGCACAAGTAATAAACTTTGGACCAGGCAAAGCTTTAGTAAAAATGTCAGCAGCATTGTCTTCAGTTCTCACCTGAATCACAAACACCTCATTAGCACTTATAATGTCTCTAATAAAGTGCAACTTCACCCTGATGTGTTTGGTCCTCTCATGATACATGCTGTTTTTAGATAACTGTACTGCACCCTGGTTGTCACAGCTAACACTTGCTTTAGCATCATAGAAGCCTAGCTCCTGCACAAAACCTTTGACCCATAATGCTTCCTTTACTGCTTCAGTAAGTGCAACATACTCAGCTTCTGTGCTAGATAAAGCAACCACATTTTGAAGTGTAGCTTTCCAACTTATAGTACAATTCAAAAACTTAAAACAGTACCCAGTAATTGATCTTCCTTTATCAAGATCCTTGGCAAAATCTGAATCAACAAAACCATTAACTAAGAACTCTTGACTAGAATCAGACCCACCAAACACAAGCCCATCATTTCTAGTCCCTGCAAGATACCTCATAACCCACTTAACAGCTTCCCAATGTGGTTTACCAGGATTAGCCAAATATCTACTAACCACACTAACACCATAACTAATATCAGGTCTGGTGCAAACTATCAAGTACATCAAACTACCAACTGCATTAGCATATGGTATTCTTTCCATCTGCTTGATCTTAGCCTCATCAGTTGGACAATCAAGTGATGACAACTTGAAATGTTGAGCAAAAGGAGTTTTTACAGGTTTACTATCACTCATATTAAAACTCTTAAGTACCTTATCAATATACTTAGCTTGAGTGATCTTGAGTACTTTATTTGGCCTGTCTCTTGTGATTTCCATCCCAATTATCTTCTTTGCCTCTCCCAACTCCTTCATATCAAATTCAGATTTGAGGAGATCTTTAGTTTTCTGAATTTCCACCTTGCTGTCACAAGCAACAAGCATATCATCTACATATAACAGTAGATAAACAAACTTACCCTCCTCATATTCCTTCATGTAAACACAAGAATCATACAAGCTTCTAGAGAAACCAGAATTAACCATATAAGAGTCAAACCTCTTATACCACTGCCTAGGACTTTGTTTAAGCCCATATAGGGACCTATTCAATTTGCACACCAAATTCTCCTTCCCAGGTACCTCAAAACCTTCTGGTTGATCAATGTAAATGTCTTCTTCTAGTTTACCATGTAAGAAGGCTGTCTTCACATCAAGTTGCTCCAACTCTAAGTCTTTGACAGCAACAATTGACAAAACAATCCTTATAGAAGAGTGCTTTACAACAGGACTAAATATTTCATGGTAATCAAGTCCTGCTCTTTAGGTAAAGCCCTTAGCAACAAGCCTAGCCTTATATCTAGGCTCATCATCAGAATTCAGTGGTTCTTTGATTTTATACAACCACTTACAAGCAGTAATCTTCTGATTTGTAGGCTTCTTCACTAACTTCCAAGTATCATTCTTGTGTAGAGATTCAATCTCCTCCTGCATAGCCACTAACCATTTGTCACCATCCACTGATTCCACAGCTTCCATATATGACATAGGTGTTTCTAACACATCTGTCTTTAAAGCTACAAACACAAAAGCAGATATATCTTCATTTCTGAATCTTATAGGCTTGACTATAGTTCTCTTCTGCCTATTCCTTGCTATACTTTGATTATCAATGGTCTCATCACCATTTGATTGCTCCACCTCACTTGATACATTACCATTCCTGCCTAACTGAACTTGATCACTGTTCTGCAAATTTATTTCCACATTTGCCCTTTTCTTTCTTTCTTGCTCCACCTCAATAACAAATTCCTTGTTATTGAGCTCTAAAGGTATCCTATCATCAAGTTTACCAACATCTTTATAATACACATTCTCCTGAAACACAACATCCCTGCTAACTATTATCTTAGGACTACCCTCATCAAGTCTCATCAATCTAAACCCTTTGACTCCTTCAGAGTATCCTAGAAACACACATCTCTGAGCTCTAGCCTCTAGTTTGTCTTGCTTTATATGAGCATAAGCAAGAGTACCAAATACCCTCAGATTAGAATAGTCTCCCTTTACACCTGTCCACACCTCCATGGGTGTTTTACAGTTAATAGCAGTAGATGGACACCTATTTATCAAATATGCAGCAGTTGTGACAGCTTCACCCCAATATTTCTTGGGCATACCTGAGCTTAGCAACATACATCTAACTTTATTAAGTAATGTCCTGTTCATCCTTTCAACTAAGCCATTCTGTTGGGGATTACCAGGAACAGACAAATGCCTCTTTATCCCCCTTTCCTTACAAAACTTATTGAACTCTAAGTTACAGAACTCAAGCCCATTGTCAGTTCTAAGGACCTTCACACCTGACCCAGTTTGTTTCTCATTGGTTACTAACCAATCTTTAAATTTCTGAAATGTGTCACTTTTATTCTTCAATACTATGACCCATACCCTTCTTGAAAAATCATCCACAATTGACAAGAAGTAACTAGCACCACCAACAGTTTGAGTTCTTGAAGGGCCCCAAAGATCAGCATGAATATACTCTAAAATCCCCTTAGAGTTATGAATTCCCTTACCAAACCTAACCTTGTGAGATTTTCCCATGATGCAATCATCACAAAAACCAACTCCTGAGTCTATTTTATTACCAAGATACCCTTGCTTCTTTAATTCAATTAAACCTTGGTCACTTATGTGACCAAGTCTCCTGTGCCACAACATTGATTCACTTAACTTACTAGAATCAATTACAGGATTAGCTAGGGAACTTGTTTTACAATCAAGAAAATAGATATTGTTGTCACCTCTGGTTCCTGACAATAACACCCTAGACCCCTTTATTACTCTAGCCCTTCCATTCTTTAAACTAACCTCACAACCTTCCCTTTCAAGTGTACCTAATGAAATCAGATTTCTAGTGAGATTAGGAATGTACCTTGCATTATGTAAATCAATGACAGATCCATTATTCAAGTTAATGCCAATAGTGCCAAGCCCCTCTATGTCACATGGCCTGCTATCACCAAGCTTCACAGAGCCCATCTTCTTGTATTCAAGATTCTTGAAATATGACTTGTTTGATGTCATATGATAAGTACACCCTGAATCCAAAATCCAACTATCCTGATATGAGTCACTATCAACCACTAACACCTCAGAACTATCATATCCTTCATAAAAGTCATCCTGAGTTGCATTCACTTGTGGTTTGTTGATGAAGCCTTGATCATTCTTCTTCTTGTTTTTCTCAGGACACTCCCTCTTTAGATGCTTATCTGACCCACAAATGAAGCACCTCCACTTTGATGATCTTGACTTTGACCTGCCTTGAGTTTTCTTTCTTTGACCCCTATACTCAGATCTACCTCTTACCATAAGACCTTCACCAGCCTCATCTTTCTCAGAGGTTTTCTTTTTCAGTTCTCTTGACTTTAAGGCAGCCAAAACATCCTCCATAGACAATGTTTCTCTTCCATACATCAAAGTATCCACGAAATTTTCATAGCTAGGAGGTAAAGCAGCCAGGAACAATATAGCTTGATCTTCATCCTCTATTTCAACCTCAATGTTTTCAAGATCAATTATGATCTTATTGAATTCATCTGATGATTCACTTAAACTCTTACCTGAGGTGATTTGAAAAGTATACAATCTCTTCTTCAAATAGAGTCGATTGGAGAGCGATTTAGTCATATACAAACTCTCCAATTTCGCCCAAACTGCAGCCGCAGTTTGTTCCTTTGCAACTTCCCTCAATACGCGATCTCCAAGGCTTAACACAATAGAACTGTGAGCCTTGTCAAGCATTTCCTGCCAATCATTATCAGATGTTCCTTCTGGTCGTCCTGGTTCACCACCTAATGCATCTGAAGTCCCCTGGTACACCAAGAATGCACGCATCTTTAGTCTCCAAAGACTAAAATCATTCTGGCCATCAAACTTCTCAATCGCAAACTTGCTGGTCACCATTCCTTCAAATTGAAACACAGAGAAAAGCTCTAAACCCTCAATTTGATCTTTCGATCGAAGAAAACATCGGATGATTCACTCTTTCTCGATTTTGAGATAACCGGAGCCGATCGGTGGCTCTGATACCAATTGTTATAAAATCGAGATAGAATCGAACAAGAAATGAGAATCAAAACGAGAGAGAATCGAATTGAACTTGCAAATTGTTATTGAAATGAACTGATTACAAATGAATACGATTACAGCTATTAATACCTAAACTAACAACCTATAAACGGTAATTAACAGCAAATGAAAAACAATTACACAAAACACCCTCAGACAATGAGAATTGTCATAACCAGTCCCTCAACTTTCGTTGACCAATCGTTGACCATCTAAATTGCTTATTTTAACAGTTTAATCAATGGATTTTAGATATGGGTGTTAGCTAACTTCCTGCAATTGCTTTGCCTCACGAGGATGTGGCCACTGCTTGGACTACTATACCTGATGATCTCTTGATTCTTGTTTCTGATAACCCGATTGATGCGATGTTATCTAGTACTTTCCCTGACCTTGAAAACAAAATTAGTGATTATCATTATCTTCAGGAGCGGTGCATTTTATTTCCTACTAATGATGAAGTTGATGAGATCAATATATGCATCTGTGCTCGACAGGCTTCTTGTTGAGTTGCATGAATTGGTAAGTGCTGATGATATTTGTGCAAGTACAAAGAACATAGACGCAATGTGTGCTATGTACTCTACGGAATTCTTGAGCACATTGCGTTTCTCCGGCATTCCTAATCATGTTCTACAGTTGAAGGTTGGTGTTCCGGTCCTATTACTTCGTAATACAAACTTGCAAAGAGGGTTGTGTAATGGGACGCGACTAGTTGTCACCCAAATTTCTCGACGTGTTGTTGAGGTTGTAGTCATTAGCGGTGAAAATGTTGGTGATAAAGTGCTTATTGGGAGAATTGATATGGCACCAACAACAACATCATGGCCTTTTCAGTTTAAGCGCAAACAATTTCCATTGAAGGTTTGCTTTGGAATGACCATCAATTAAAGTCAGGGTCAAACGTTTAAAAATGTTTGTGCGTTTTTGAAACAACCAGTCTTTTCGCGTGGGCACCTTTATGTTGTTCCATCTCGCGTTACGTCGCCTAATGGGTTGCGGTTCTGTATCGATAACCATGTAAAATGTGATGATAACTTGACGAATATTGTATACTACACAGAAGTTTTTCGTAATTTGCCAATTATAGGTGGTCATTCTATAGTATGAGACGTTGTATACTTGTATTGTATTTGTATGTCGCTTCCATGTTATAATATTAGATATGTTTCATTTTATTATGTGTTAGTACAGTATTTTGTCTATTTATTAGTTGTTTATGTACTATAGTTTTGATAAACATGTGTCTTGAATGCTAATTTTATTATGTTGTATGATTTGTTATATATTTTTTGCGTATGTTTTAGATATTATTTGTTTGATAATAGTTGTGATATGTGTGTTTTGTAACTGTATGTGTATATTTTATATTTTATTGATTGTTTATTGTGTCATTCAGTCATGTCGTATCGGTTCATATCCGACTTGTGTCCAAATGTTATTGACAACAGGCAAGTTAATGTGATGGTCTCACGTATGTGGAAGTCATTCAACCACATGTCCGGTTGTTTGCTATCCATTGACATGATTTTGTCAGATGAACGTGTAAGTATAATTTTTTATATTTTTTTCCATGGAATGTTGTTTAGTTGTGTTGTTGTTGAATGATGTTGTTTTCAATTGTTTAGGGATTTTCTATCCATGCAAGGATTCTGGTGAACCTTATAAATAATTTAAAAGATACATTTGTGGAGGGCTCTGTTTATAGGATTTCCAAGTTTATTGTGTTGAAGTGTGCTTTAAAATTTCGTCCATTGCGAGATATATTCGTTCAGTTCATCCGTTCCACGAGAATTAGTACTTACCCGTTGCAGCCGGCTCACAAGACATGTGTTTGAGTTTTTCCCGTTCACCAGCTTGGAAGATCGTCTTAAGGATGATACATATTTAACAGGTTGCACCCATTTGCCTAAATATTTTAAGTTATATCATGTCCTAATATTACTTATTATACATGCAGATGGAATTGTGTTCTTTGTGTGTAAGGTACAGTTGAAGAAGCTGCATCTATTATTAAATCAGCAAACAATGAAAATCGAAACATTGTCATGACAAATGAAACGTGTGTCTTTGTTTGTACTGTGTTTTGTAATTTGCTGCATATTTTTTTATCTATTAACTTTTATTTTTTTAGGGGCTTGGATGTTGGTGTTTCTATATAGGGTCACTTGGCTCGCCAGATTAGTGATGATGACATAAAGGCCCGTCGTAGCGCTAATATTGTTATCATTGTGTCTTGCTGTAAAGTTCGACGGTTTAAAGGTTTTGGTTGCATCATACAATTGCTTTAAATTTTTATTAGATTTTGTTAATATTATTTTTTATCTTCATTTTGTCTTTTTATTTCTTGGTTCCATGTGTTTATCAACTACTACTGCGTCTCAGTTTTATACCGACTAGTAAATTGTTCACGCGTTGCCGCGGAAAATTTGAATTTTTGCAAAGTGCTCTGAATTTTTACGAAGTGCGTAATCTAAGATCGATTAAAATAAAAGACAACTTGATTTCATGTGTATTGTAACAGGAAATTTGAGTTTTTGCAAAGTGCTCTGAATTTTTACGAAGTGCGTAATCTAAGATCGATTAAAATAAAAGACAACTTGATTTCATGTGTATTGTAACGACATTTGTTAGTTACCAAAAACATGGATAGTTGCTAACAAATAAAACATGTAAAAAGGAAATTGCAGAATCATGCATTCAAATGTAATAAAAATAAGTAATTTCATACATATATTCAAAAGTAATAAAAGTAAGTTAATATGATACATATATTTTTTTTTTCATATAGCATAGGAATCATAATTCATAAGCATGAAACATTAAACTATCATACATTAAATTAGAATATGGCATATTTTTGTACATAGCCTCAAAATCATCATTCATAAGCATGAAACTATATATAACGAGATGATGACCCGCTCACGCGTTGCGGCGGGCCACCATCGGCGATGTAGTTGTTTGACGGAAGTGTTGTTGTGAAAGCATATGCTTTTGATATTGCTAAGCCAAAATATCCAATTGAAGTTGAGAACCAAAAAAGAAAGCTTACTTTTTACAACATGGACCTTCTTTCATGCCTTTGCCACACAACTTTTCTCAACAATACCTAACTCATTAGCAAGTAGGCAGCCACTTTCTGGTTAAAGTATTATAGCATGAATATGGGAAAGAAAAGAAAACAACATGATGTGTATGCCTTATTCTATCCTATATAAGATTGATAGAAGAGAGAAAACATAACAACAACAATGAAGCTGATAAGAACAGTAACTACAAAGAAAATTACATCAGCAGTATAGAGACATTACAGGTAGTGACATTACAGAAAATGAAACCACCTGCCATATTAAATTTATGACAAAAAAAAAATACTCATTGCAATCATAATTGAACAGAAAAGTAAAGCGATTAGAAGCCATTTAAAGGATTTAATGCATCAAACCATTAAAGATAAGAAAAGTTTCATAGTACTGTAAAATTTACAACAGCTTCATATACTATATAACAGTTTCATATACAAATGCACAAAATAAGAGTTTAAATTATAAATAGACACCTTGTTCATGTAAATATATGTGTATAGTTGGAGCATGGCAACAGGTTAGTCAATGTAATTATATGAGCAGCATACATCTTTAAGACATAATTATTTCACAATGTGTAACAAATAAGTATAATAACAACTGATGACATTCATATGTATCTATAACCCAATAATCAAACCTGGCAAGAGAGCAAGCTAATTATCTTTAAGCAGCTGTTACGGTACAATCACAAAATAAAAATAACTGCAAAGAAAATATAAAAAAAAGTTATATCAATGAGATGAACATACTGTTTGTACAAACTTGCACATAGAGGAGACAATAGCATGTATTTGGAATAAGAGGCCTGAGTAAAAGAATTTACATGCTCAAATTATCACATTACATTAAAGCAGTCTTTTTAATAGTTATACTTACATTTTGTTTTCTACTAAATATTATCATCAAGTAAAACAGTCCATGAACTATATTTTAAACTTTATGTCTGCATTCATGTTCTTTAAATTTCAAACAAATACTATCAGAAGCTCAACATATTGTGAAAACTAACTATCTAAAACAATAAGTCCTTAAATGTAAGTTAACTACTGATGAACTAACCTTAGAGAAGCCTTCCCTATGAACCCACAAAAGTAAACCCAACTGTGAACAACATAAAAGAAACTGCATTAGAACACACACACACAAAAAAAAAAGACTTTTAACAAAATTACATAATAGTTTTCAAACTCCTCCCAAAATTGAAAATGATAAAACGAAATACATCACAAAACCGCAAACCACAAACAACACAAACATAAATCTAACATGCATGAAAACAACTCAACACATAGTAACGTTGACAACCAGATCTTAAACCCCCTTCTGCGCCGCCATCATCGCCAGAGAGCCGACAAACACCTTTTGTTAGATTTCATATATTCCTTAGTATTTCTTGGTTACATGGCTTGTAGTTCAACAGATCTGAAGGTTTTATGGGTTCTTCGTGATCATAGGAAACACACTTGTAAATCAATCAAATCTAGAGCATCAAACAGTTACAGCGAGTGAATAATAGTATAAGGTACCATCAACGTTGTGCGCCACCGTTTCCGTTAACAAACATAATTGTCAAAGATCTGCATAAAATCCGTCTCACACTCTCACTCAAGAAAGTATTGATGCTGTTAGAAGTGTGTTCGCGAACAAAACAGGGGGCTTCCAAGGGATGGGGTCGTGGCTATGGTGCTCTAATTCGGAATGATTCATCGCGTTAAAGGTCATCGACGGAGGGTACCATAAGGCGTTGAGATGTCGCCTACATTATTGCACATTTGAGGGTAGAGAAAGTGATAAATTATGGAGAAGAGAAAGATACAGGAGGTGGCATAGGAAGCTTTAAAGAAAATATTGCAGGTGTAGGTGATGTGTTCACAACCTCAAAAGTTACCACGTAACTGATGTTTAGCTGTGTTAGTACACGTGCCGGATTGAGAGTGTGACCCTAAATTTGAGTAGGGATGAAAATGACTGTTATACTTCTGGTACCTTCGGCAATATATGTTGTACATCACTATGAACAGTGACTTTAGTGAGAGGCCCACTCAATTGAAATTGTAAAATATATAAATATGGTATATATTTTTGTACATAAACTATCTATGACTGGTAGCTAGAAACATAGTACCAAGTGGGTTCATTCTTTATACACTATCTAAGTGATTAGTCCGTTTGTTTATTTTTTAAATGGGTAGCCTTTCTATTTTTTTTATACAACTTCACATATTTCAGCTTGGCTGCCGAAACTATGGGGCGCCGAACCCGAGAACGTCAAATATAGCTTTCTGTTGGATAGTCGAGTTAAACCGCGCGAAAGTAGTCTCGAACACTATCTAATATGATAGTGGTTGCAACCTCAAGTCCAGATCAATGCAAAAGAAAGCATCTAAAGAGGAAGGCTCCTTGCAGAGCTAGAAAGCTGCTACTTTTTAAAAGAATCTCTTGAATGTAGTACGGTACTAGCAAGTCTCGAAGTCGCAGGGAACCTGCTGGTGAAAAAAAGGGACAATACTTGGAGATTTTGCGTGGATTACCGAGCACTCCATGTCATCACCATGAAAAAGAAATTCCCCATTGAGGAAGGTTTTGTCTTTGATTTGGTAGGTGATGTTAATGACTTTTTTGTTTTATTATGTCGTGTAATTTTTTTTCTACGACATTTTATTTGAAGAACATTTTGTTTACAATATAAACAGTGTCATGAATAATTTTAACCGTTTCTTTTCGTAGATGTTCGTGTATTAAGTATTTGTCATGTTATTTGTCGATCCATTTTTTTTTCATATTGCTATTCGCAATCATGTAATCATCTAAATTTGTTTCCCATTTATGCCATAACTTATTTATTTTTGAATTTTGAATAATGTGTTTCTGGTAAACATAATTCACATTTACCGTTGTATTCATTTTTATGTAATTAGGTTTGTTGCTTTGCCTTATGTGCTTGTAAAAAAACTTATATTGTCATGTTAAAATCGGTACTTTTTGGTGAAATAATATTGATTAGCTTTAAAAAATCAAAAAGAAAAAACAAACAAACGACAAAAAAACATGGATCCTCAATTCATTTGGATATCCGGCCGGCTCCGACACATCTCCCTCATTTTACAGATTTACAAATTTCTTAACTCCTTTTTTTTTATTCATATCTTTCATCATTTTTATGTAGTTAGCAGTTTACTTATTTGGTTCATGTATTAATCTCACTTTCATGAAAGATGCGTAATGTAAGCATCACATTGGAAAGTTCTCAGGTGCGGACAGGGCCGGCTTGATGACGTGTCGAACGGACAAACAGGTCGATCGTTTCAAGAATCAAGACTCGACTCGGTGAACAGGGGAAGAACTGGCTAAACGAACTGCCAAATGTTTTATGGGCCATACGTACTACCGAACGGACTAGCCATAGGCACACTTTATACAGTTTAATTTTCGGCTCCGAAGCTGTCATACCAGCCGAAATCGGCATGCTGACATACCGAACAGAGAACGTATCGGAAATCACCAATGACTCAGAGTTGCTGGTCAACTTAGCTTTAACACAAGAACGTCGAGACATGGCTGCAATCAATGAGGCAAGATACAAAAAACAACTGGAAAAATACTACAATTAAAAGGTCCGGGAGGTCACCTTTCGACCTGGAGATTACGTTTTCCGACACAATGAAACCAGCAGACAAGAGAACCAAGGTAAATTGGGACCGAACTGGGAAGATCCTACCAAGTCAGTGAAGCACACACCAAGGGGTCTTACAAGTTGGTGACTATGGAAGGAAAAGCCGTTCCCCGACACTGGAACGCAATGCAACTCAAAAAATGCTACTTGTAAAAGAAAAAAGAATCATTTTGTCTTACTTTTGTACCTTAACAGGATTTCTATATATCCTATCTTAATGAAAGTTGACGCATAACTTTTTCAATTTATGTCTCCCTACACAAACAATTGCATCTCACTATAATTGCTCGAACCGACTGGCTAATGTTGGCTAGATTATAAGTAGATCACGTATTACATGATTTATAGACTCATATCAGTCATTTCAGTTACACACAACCATGACAAGATTTATCTAACTTCATAACAAGGCCGAAAGACCCTTGTAGCCGTCACCGTACGGGTGGGCAACCGAGTCGGTCGACCACAATAAGTAACCGACCGACCCAACATCCACCCCATAAGTGACAGCCTTAGTAAGATGGTTATCCGTACCGGGCTATACAGAGAAATGCCCCGTCATTCATCTCTCACAGCTCTTATTAGTGGGTGACCGACACGTTCCCAAGCCTTCCAGTCGGCACTTTAACAACCGACACATGGAACATTGGGCATAGATCGGACCACATAGACCGAAAGACTTCGGTCGAACCTATGTATAAACGCATAAAAACATGTTTTAATTATCATACATCAACAACAAATTTAGTAAAAACATCATTCGATACCGACACGCTCGTATCACACGTAATTGAGGTCGGTAACAAGAACATTGACGAATGTTCACTCACTCCCTCACCTTTATTTAATAACTCAAACATCGAGGTTGATAACCGACACTATGCATTCATACTCGGCCATCACAAGACAAAGCCGACACGGTGGACAACACACTCAATCATACAAACACAGTTATTTCTATTGCCACTTATTATAAGTACTTCGAAATCAACATGACAAACACAATGTACGAAATATGAACATTTTCCATTGATAAAAAGCCGACAGGCATTACAGTACTACCCAATCGGGTGAAAGAAAACAAAAAACAACATAATAAAGCCCTATCTATACAGGGTCGGTGCTAGTGGAAGCAGTCGACCCAACAGGAGCCGTGATCGTGCCAAAAGGTGCTTCGACTAGATAATCAACATCGGGGTCGACAACCTGAAATTCCGCCCGAGTCTTGTTCAAACACTCGGACAAGCTGTCGAGATACTTGTCCTTAAGCTTGGCATATTCAGTGGCCGCCCTATTCAGTTGCACATCGTTGTCGGGCTTATAGTATTTATCCTCAGCCATAGGCTTCCCGGCTGCAGCGTGTTCAAACCCGGCAACAAAACCCAAATGGGCTCCCCACCTCATTACAACACTCTGAAGCTTACCGAGCCTCGTCTTGAAAGGCCGACTGCCAAGTAGCCGACTGACAATAAACGACGGCCATCCTCAACAAACCACTGTCGGTCGTCACCCAGTTCCTTCGTCTGGGTCTGAGCACCCTTGTACAGATCCGAAAGCCGATCTTTTTTTTTATTTTCAATTTCTCAAGATCAGCAGTTAACCCCTTCACCTCGACCGAGTGACGAGCAGTGTCATCGTCACAACGCTTCCGAAGATCACCAAGGGCAACCTCATGCTCCCTCGCCGACGCCTAGAGGGCAGCAAGAGCTTCGGCATCGGCCTGCCTCCCAGCCTTGAGATCGGCAACCTTTTTCTCTAGGGCCGAGGCCTTATTAAGATCGACATTGGCGTATGTTATTCTCAGGTTAGTGATCTCTTTCTTCAACTTTCCAACTTCGGCCCTCTTGGCCGCAACACGGGACTTTAGGCTGGTGACACTCTTCTCCAACCTAGCATTGCGTCAAACCATGCCAATGCCGGCGACATAAGCACGAGTAAACTTAAATGTCGCCCTTCGGCAGGCCTCTTCGGGTGTCTCCTTGTCAAGCTCGAGACGAGCACCAGCCGGGATACTCAAGCGGGCGAACTCTCGGCACAACCTGGTAGAGTCAAGCCGAGAGCCGTTGGTTATCTGCCATTCCGGCACAAACAACTGCTCGGCAATACCAGAGTCGACCTCCTGAACAGGCGACGAAGCAAAGTCGCTGTCATCCACAACGAAGTGGTCAGCCTTCGGCTCAGTTGGTCGAGCAGACTGCCTCAGTTGGTCGAGCACCGTTCTTCGACCAGTATCAGTAAAGTGAGACCCTTGGGCCTGCAAAGTCAAGGATAAAACTGTCAAAATCATCAGGCAGCCGAGAACCATACAGAGGAGAGGGAGAGATACTTACACTAGCTGCAACATCGTCGACCTTCTTCTTTCTCTTATCAGTAAGAGAAATCTCCCCCTCCCCCACTTCCTTCTTATCCCCTCCATCCAGGGACAGAATATCGACCTCCACATCTGAGGCCTCATCGCGGAGCCTGGACGATTGCTTCCCAATGGACGTACCCCTACGCACCGCCACATGCTTTTGCCGGCGGCTGCTCTCGGTCCACTCGGTCTCGGTTGCAACATCAGAAGCCTTCCTTTTCCGGGTGATCTTGTCCTTCTTTGTCTTGCCAGTTTCCTCGTCGACAAGGACATTTGTCTCACCCTCTAGGGCAGACCCAATCAAAGTCCGACCGTCGTCGGATATGGTAAAGTCCTCATACCAACGCCCAACGGTCTCGTCGACGGGATTCCTTTCGCCTTGACCCAGCGGTTTGCTTCCTTGAATGACGTCAGATGGGTCGTCCAAATTGATGAAGTCCAGAATATCCATATCTGCACAAGGAAATAAACAAGGTTAGCAAAACCAATAAAAGAAAAAACCAAGAACAGTTAAAGAAAAGGGCGACAGGGTATTACCCCGACCCTCAAGAGTAAAACACGGTTTCTCCGTCCTCGATAACCAATTGCGACTTAAACCAGTCATTACCAACACCCTCTCAGGGTACTTCTTTAAAGGAAGCCTAAGCCCTGTCAGTCGCCTCACCGTCTCCATCTGAAACTCCAGCTCAGGACGCTTCCGTCTCTTTACCTTGGTCGACTTCCAAGGAAGGTCAACACCCATAATCTTGTCCGAAACAAAGAAGAACTTATCTTTAAAGTCCTTCAAGTTTGTCGGCAACCAATCCAGGTAACACGGGCTGACAGACCCATCCTCGTACCTCTCCCGACGCTGCTCGAAACACAACCAATCCCCCTGATGGTTTATCCTATAAAACCGATGGAAGACACCGGATGTCGGCTCCGAACCCAGAGCCCAGCAAGTCGCCTCGAAGTGGGTCACCCTCAGAATGGCATTGGGATGCAGATGACTAATATGGACCATGTTATGCTTCAAGACACTTATAAAGAATCTGGTCAACGGAATCCTTAATTGGCCGACGCTAAAAGATTTGGTATATAGACCGACCATATCATTAGGAGGATTCCTAATGGATTGCGTCGACGTCGGAATGGTGGGGTTCAGCTTGTCGGAAATGCCGAAGCGCTCACAATGATCATCTAACTCCGCTTGGGTAAGCGAAGATCTAAAATCCCTAATCCCTAGGGGCGCCATGAAGAAAGGAAGGAAATTATAAAGATCAAGAGAAGGAAGAACGTACCGGCAGAAATCAAGAAGACGACGCATAGGTGCACTAAAAAGGAGTCGAAAAGCCGAAGCAGGAGGATCTGTCTAAAGGAAATAGAGTGAAAATGAGATTCGCAGTGGTAAAAAATGAAAGTAAAAAGGGTATTTATAGACAAAAACCCTAATCGACGGTTGAGGTACCACCCGTCCCATCACATGCCGTCACTCAAGCCCACAAAAGGCCCAACACGTGTCCACAGTTGTCATGCATTAGTATTTGACAGGCGTCGGCCAAGACACATGGCCGACACCAAATTCTAAAAGCCGAAACGAACAGTTTTCTCTCTTAGTCCGATAGTGATGTCCAGACCACCACATACCAGACTGGGGGGCTGATGACGTGTGTCCGGGTCGGATGACGTCACAAGGAGATTGACGCACACATCCAACCCAAAACACTGCAGTCACGAGTGTCGGCCTCGCAACCTGCCGGCCGACAGACAACACAGGAAAGAGAGTCGGCCCTCATCAGGGTCGACACATAATACATGTCAAGGGTCGACTCCGAAGGAGCCGGCCAACCATCCGCTCAGTGTCGGCCAGAAGGCACATACGACAGCCGACACTCGAGCACGACAAGTCCGAGATGGACACCACAGACCAACGCTCCCACAAGTAGGCAGGTCGGCGGGCTGAAACCCGACCTGACCACACATTTAATGCGATTACCCAAAATGTATACTGCAGAAACTTGGCACAGTCCAAGATGCAGACCTGCAGCATACCCCCTTTGGGCAATTAGCATTAATGACGATACAAGACAAAGGTTGAGGGTTATAAATACAGCCCAACCACCAGGTTAGATCTCATTTAATGCACTTAGCTTCGACTTGATTACACTTAATCTCTCGAAACGCATATTTATTCTCATGCCCGAGCTTGGTCGCAGGACACCCTGTCCTGCCCTCCAAGAACAATGGTGTTTCTTTGTTTTGCAGATAACAGCCGAGCCGAGACCATCAAGACCGAAGGCTGACTATCCTCCCATCCTTGTAGTCGATCTATCAGAGTAGTTCGTCCTAGACTTCGGTCTATCTAGCCACTCTTGGTAGCCCGATTCTACACGGCTCAAGGTTTTTGGAGGCCTCAAGCGATCTCTAATATTGGGGCCTCCAAGTCTTACTTTTCTTTTAAATTTTCCGAATAACCAAATTCATAATTTTTTTATTGGAAGTTAACATGGTAGTATCGTATAATAAATATAAAACGGTCAATAAAAATAAACCGGTGTCATGTCTATGCAAACATGATGAAAACCTGAACCATAAGCACTGAGCTATCATATTTTCATTTGCAAAACATAGTCAAATGACGACCATCAAGATAATATCAAGCCTCCAATGTGACTAAACTAAAATGAGCATGATATAGCCTCAATTGTCTTTGTGTATCGTAATGTCATGATATTAGAACATTAAGATTTGAATTTATACCCTAAATAAAATTAAAACTTGACCAAGTTTTAAATGAAGATACAAATTAAACGATTAGAAACTAAAAAATCAAAAAATTTATGAACAAAATACTTACGAAAAGTAACTTGGTATTAGAAAAATATAAGAAAGAGAAGGTGAACTGGTGAAGAACATGTGAAATAAGTATCAATAGAGAAAATGAGTATCAATAGAGATTTTTTCAAGATAGTTTTTGATGCAAATGAGCCCTATTTGGTAATGATCTTATTTTATGACTGTCTTTTATAGTTAATTTATTTCTAGTGCGTTTTTTTTTTGATTAAAAGTTCTGATTTATAATTGCAGCCATTACCTACATCTGTTATCTGTTGCAACAAATTAGTTTAATGATGTTGCACCTAATCACCCGGTTACAATTTACTATTCTCAAGAAAAGCATTGGGAAGTGACTATTGGAGTATTGGATATGTTGATGGTGTCATGTGCTTTACTCGAGGGTGGACTGATGTTATGAAAGGTGTTCCGATTAGATTTGGGTATTTTGTTATTTTTAACTATGTCAGTCATACAAGGTATATTATAGATGTGTACCATACAAATGGATGTAACTTAGTTGATTCGAGTGACGAGGATGGGGAAAATGAAGAAGTTGATGTTCATGATGATGGAGGTGAAGTTAGTGATGATGATGTTGTTTTTTTGGATGGTTTTCTAGAAGCTGATAATGATGTTGAAGACAATAAACCCGTTTATGAAGATATTGGGATTGCAAGAGATCGGTTTGTAAGTTCTATATCATAGTGTTCTTTCATTTATAACTATTTTACTTAATAATGTCTTTTTTTTAACAGAGGATTCCAAAGAAGTTTGTTAGGAAGGCTCGGATTAATGATTTTGTGCCGCTTCTAATGGTTTATGAAGGTACGCCCGGTGTTGTTATTGGAAGTAAGGAGTGAGATGTCGGTTGGTAATTGAAGGTAAATTGTTTAACTACATTATCAGCTCATTATTTTTCCATCTTTAAACTAATGAACTAATTAAAATTTTATGTTTTTTATTCTATTATTCGTTTATAAGCAGGTTCAATATCAAAGATTGGAAGTGGTTCAGATCGCATTATGGTATTGTTGGGTTTTACAGTGGGTATCCGGGTTGCCCGTTTTTATATTTACCGAATAAATTAACGGGTCAATTAATCGGATTAATTGCGCAGTGGAAAAACAAGTTTTACAACACGAATATAGTAAAAACCGTAGACAGGATCTGATCACCGTGTACGCGTATATACAGAAAAATAAAATCGAATAATCTAAACAATTTAGATATACCTTGGCAGAGTCCGAACAACCGTTCGACACACCGGGGTTCGACGAACTGGCGCTAGGGTCAATGGTAACGCCCGACTCGAACCGGCAAGTCAAGTCTTCAACCGACTTTGAAGACGGGCCCTCAGGCACCACAGGCGGGTTCATCTCATGAACCGGCGGTGGTGGCGGTAACGAAACCTTGCTATGTATCATAGCATTCCAATCGAACAGTTCCACCGTGCTTGATGACGAATCCGTCATAGAGACGTCTTCGTACGTCGCGCGTGGAGGCGGCGAAGGAAGTGGCGTGACGGCGGCGGCATACAAAGGCGCCGGCCACTTAGGGTTTTCACCCGGTTCGACAGTGGCGGCACGAGACGGTTCAAACAATGGTCTTGGTGGCGCGGGTAGGGCGAGAACCACCTCACGGTGGTCCTCGTCGAAGATGTCGCCGCCGACGGCGGCACGGGCCGCAGCAGAGGCGGTGGTGGCAGCGGACCTCTCAGCGGCGGCGGTGGTTTCCAATTTCATTGCGGCGGCAATCAAACGAGAATCTCGTTTCACCATCGTATTAGTCGAAGAAGGCGACGGAGGGTGGTGGTGGTCTTGCGCCGAAAACGAGAGAGGAGAGGGAGAGGGAGAGGTCGCGACTGCAAGGAGGAGGGAGGAGGGGAGGATCGCGATTAGGGTTCTCCTAATCTCCTCCCTTCCTTTTATGCTATTTCGATGGCTTCTTTGGCAAGCAAAGCCCATCTCGCGACCAAAGCCTCTAAACCCAATGATCTTTCTAGCCCGTTAACCGTTAACGACTAGATAATCATTCGCCGACAATTCCCGTAAACATTTTACGATAATAATTGTTTCGTTGCTTGTTAAATAAATAACTATTATTTATTTAATATAAACCGTTTGAATTAATTAACATTTAATTAAATAAAAGTTCGTTGACTCCGGTGTAACTCTTTCGAGTCAAAACCGGGTCGGTTACGATAAGTGTCGGGTCAGGACACCCATTATCCAACAATCTCCCACTTGGACTGATCGTGAAACTTTAGCGTTGTAGTCAGAGGCACTCTAGCTATGCATGGCTACACCAACAAGTTTCGTCACTTTAAGTCGACAACCAAAGTATATCTGATTGTAAAGCAAGCAGATAGAGGACTTATGGTAACCGTTGTCATATGTTCCTTTCTGTTCTAGACATAGATGAATAATGAGACATGGACTCTCATGTAATTGATTCATCAATTACATTCTCGTTATCCGATTCAAAGTGTACCAATCAAACACATAGTAAGTTTGGGTGAGGCCTCACACTTCACACTTGGAATCAACGAGGGCGCCTTTATGTCTATCTATTGCCGAAACAATAGTACGAAATCCCATCTTGAGGCATACAACTCCCACTGAACTTTAGATCCATTCCCAAAAGCAGCCCTATTGATGGCAGTTACGCGACATCGAGAAACTACAATCAAAGAACAGTCTGCAGTAAACGAGAGTTCTAGTATGCGTCTCAGGTCTAAGGAAACATTAGAGCATACCAATAATCAAGCAATCAAAGCTTCCATGATTGAATTGCTTGATGTGAGTTACGTCCAACGTCATTCTCTAATGAGATCTGTGACTTTGAACGTTAAACCCTTTTAAGGTTCAAAATCAGAATAGTCTTGATTTAGATTCGTTCCCACGTCTCTAATCGACTACGGACATTTAGAACAATATCAACGATTGTTCAGGTATGATTAAACGTATTAACATCGAACACAGTTATGAAATTCCATATTGCATTTACTGATGGAATATGAATAGTATAGATAACTGTTATATGTTCGTACACCCAAATACTAAACCAAAACATGTCTTTAGCTAATCTAAGCCCTATCGTTTCTCTGTGACGATCATGAGTCTCGTGAGTCATGGGCTTTGTAATGGGATCAGCTAAGTTTTGATCTGTGTCTACTTTGCATATCTTTATTTCATTTCTTTCAACTACTTCTCTTATGTAGTGAAATTTCCTCAGAATGTGCTTGGCCTTCTTATGAGACCTTGGCTCTTTGGCTTGAGCAATAGCGCCTGTGTTATCGCACATCATCTCGATTGGTTGCTTGATGCTTGGAACCACATCGAGATCTGTGATGAACTTCTTCATCCATACTACTTCCTTGGCAGCTTCTGAGGCGGCTATGTATTCAGATTCGGTAGTAGAATCAGCTACCACTGACTGTTTGGTGCTACACCACGAAACAGCACCTCCATTGAGGGTGAATGCGTATCCGGACTGCAAGCGAGAGTCATCTCGGTCAATCTGAAAACTAGCGTTTGTGTAACACTTTATAGCAACTCATCAGTTCCTCCATATACCAAAAACATCTCACTCGTATTTCTCAGGTATTTCAGGATGTTCTTTACAGCAGTCCAGTGAGCTAGACCGGGACTCTGTTGGTATCGACTTGTCAGGCTCAATGCAAACGAGACATCCAGTCAAGTGCAGAGCATGGCATACATAATTGAGCCTATAGCAGAAGCAAATGGGATCGAAACCATTTGGTTGATCTCCTTCTCCGTTTGAGGAGATTGAGATATGTTCAAGATAGCACCCTTTGTCATAAGGACGACTCCTTTCTTGGAGTTGCTCATGTTGAACCGTGCTATAATCATGTCAATGTATGTACTTTGACTGAGACCCAGAAGCCGCTTCGATCGATCTCTGTGAATCTTAATTCCCAGAATATAAGCGGCTTCCCCAAGATCCTTCATAGCGAAACAAGATGATAGCCATACTTTAAACTCGTTAAGCATGGGGATGTTGTTTCCTATGATCAGTATATCATCCACATACAATATGAGGAATGATATAGCGCTCCCACTTGCCTTTCTGTAAACACACAGTTCATCTTCGTTTTGAGCAAAGACAAACTCTTTGACTTTCTGGTCAAAGCGAAGATTCCACCTTCGAGATGCTTGTTTAAGCCCATAGATGGACTTATTCAGCTTGCAAACCCTATTTGGATATTTAGGATCGACAAAACCATCAGGTTGAACCATGTAGACATCCTCAGTGAGTTGTCCGTTCAGGAACGCGGTTTTGACATCCATTTGTCATATCTCATAGTCATGGTATGCAGCTATGGCAAGTAATATCCTGATCGATTTGATCATGGCCACGGGCGAGAAGGTTTCTTCATAGTCAATCCCTTGGGTTTTAGTGAAACCTTTTGCAACAAGTCGTGCCTTATAGGTTTGCACATTTCCATGCATGTCAGTTTTTCTTTTAAAGATCCACTTGCTCCATACTGCCCGAGAACCGGGGGGGGGGGGTAGCTCAATCAAGTCCCATACTTGATTATCACGCATGAATTGCATCTCGGCGTTCATGGCTTCAAGCCATTTGACAGAATCGGGATCTGACACAGCAGCTTTATAATTAGTAGGTTCGTCATCTGAGTCAGCTACTAATAGGACATCAGGACCTTCTAGATGCTAGAGGTGTCTATCAGGTTCCCTGCGTGTCCTTTCGCTCCTGCGAACGCTTGTGTTTTGGTCTGATGGTGCGACAACCATTTGTCGGTCAGACCCAGCGACCGTCTCAGGGTTTTGTGTTTCTCGAATTTCTTCGAGATCCACTGGATCACTATTTGTTCCTCTATTGAGAAACTCTTTCTCAAGGAACTTACCATTCCTTTTGATAGAAACATGGTTTCCATCAGGATGGTAAAAGTAATAGCCAGTATTACAATAGTATCCGATGAAAATTACTTTTTCACCTCGAGGATCAAGCTTGTTGTCAGATTCACTAGTGACATAGGCTTCGCATCCCCATACCCTGAGGTAAGAAAGATTAGGAGAAGAATTATGCCATATCTCATATGGGGTCTTATCCACTTTCTTGGTCGGTGCCAGATTTATGAGGCGAGCGGCAGTCAAGAGAGCATAACCCCAAAAGGAGTGGGACAAGGTAGTCCTACACATCATCGATCGAACCATGTTTAATAAGGTTTGATTCCTCCTTTCACTAACACCATTCACCTGTGGCGTACCGGGAGGAGTGGGTTGTGAAATAATTCCACAAGCCTTGAGATGATCGAGGAATTCATTGCTAAGATACTCACCACCTCTATCCAATCGAAGTATCTTAATAGTTCGATTTAATTGATTTTCTACTTCCTTTTGAAACTCTTTGAACTTGTCAAAAAGTTCCGTGCTTATGTTTCATCAGATAGACATAAGCATATCTGCTATAGTCATCTATGAAAGATACGAAGTAGCGTTCACGATTTCTCGTTTCGGTCTGAAAAGGTCCACACACATCTGTGTGTATTAACCCTAACAAACCTTCAGCCCGTTCACCAACATGGGTGAAGGGTGACTTGGTCAGTTTACCAGATAAACATGATTCGCATTCGCCGAAGGTATCTGCATCAGTGGATTCGAGAATCCCTACAGATTGAAGCTTCTTGATGCGAGCCTTGCTTATGTGACCCAATCGATGATGCCACAATGAGGAATCGTTATCAACTTTGTTTGGTTTAGAAATATGATAGAGTTGATCGTGCGTTTGAACAATTATCTCATATATACCATGTCGAGGTTTAGCCTCGAAATAAAAGATATCGTTAAAGTAGGTAAAGAATTTCCATTAAACTTGTACTTAAAACCTTGTTCAAACAGGGAACAGACATAAATAATGTTTCTGGACAATCCAGGAGCATATAAACAGTCATCTTGAGTAACTACAAGACCGGTAGGACATGTAAGAGAATATATGCCGGTAGCCAAGACCGGGACTCTTTTGCCATCACCAACGATGAGCTCCATACCGCCTTGTTCTGTAAGGCCCCAATCCCACTTTACCGAATTATACGTCATTTCGAATCAGAGCTAGAAAAATTCATAATTTTTTTTTGAGACTTTCATCCATCGTTAATCCACATTTACATGCGTTTGGCGCCATTAACTACATGGTAGTTTACTTACATACATTTACTACTAAGTATACATAGAAATTGAAATCCCAAAATACATGATGTTCGGTTCCATGATTCCTCGATTCGATCCCGACCCATCCATTAATGATTTCCTGCCAATAACACTAGTAACACGTTAGTATTAGTGGCCTACATCCGCTATCGAAGCATTATATCCTTTAAAAGCAAGAAAACAAAACAAAAACACGGACTGCAGTTCCAAGCGTATCGCTTCGAGCTCCTGGACTTCCAGGGAGCCTGATTTCCAGGGCTCCAGGCCAGTTTTGCCATACTTAGCCATTTTTCTGCATTTTTCAGCTTGGTAAACCTCTAATCTATCAAACCTGGATTTTTAGCACCATGAACTTATAGTTACCTGCATTAAGAAGATTTCACCCAAATTCACAAATTTCATATCCGATTTCATTAGTCAGATAACGATAATGGTAACTTCTTACTCGACCCGTTTGACCCGCTAACACAACAGACACAAAACCAACTTATGTTTATGTTTTTAATCAGCATTTCCTTCATTATAATTTCCCCTTAGCACACACACACTGTGCTAATCCACTTGAATTCAATGTTGGGACAATCCGAGGTCCAAAAATCTCGTAGTTCCTCGTCTTGCCACAACATCCAGCTCAACCCCATATGGGTCATATACTGCAGCTCTACTTAGTCATATTAAATGACCAATTTCTCAATGGTTCAACCAATGCCCCTCCCAATACATATAAACCATCAAACTTCCGCTTTAAAATCAAATTCGTAACCAACTATTTATCATCAACCACTAGCTACTAAGTGTTACCTTTTAAAGCTTTGTTCTTGCCCTCACGTTGATGGCTTGCACTTCCTCCCGCTTCACCTATAGTCATTACATTGTTTAGATTACCATTGTACATTCATGGGTCACACAATTATCATACCAACCCCTAAACAACTCATGAAATCAGCATACACACAAGTTCATGTTGGATATTGGATGTCCATACCCGACAACACCAAGAACCTGACCCGGTTAGACCCGTAAAGAGTTACACTGGGGGCAACGAGATAAAAATCCGCTTACTTGGCTAACCGGTAATTTACGGAAATATATAATTAATTTAATGTTTATTCATGATTAATAAACATTTAATTAATTACAAATGATTATTCTTGAAATAACTAAATAAACGGAGAAAAACATTTTGATTAATGTTTTATGGTGAAATAAATAAATAGTTATTTATGTTTCTCGTAGTTTGCGACTTGTGAAATTAATAAAGTTGTTTTATTAATTAATCGCAAACTAAAGGGGGTTTAATTGCAATATTAAATTGCTTGGAGAAGGGTTAATGGACTTGATCCTCATGGGCTTAGGTTTTCCATAAAGCTCAGGATCCATCCATTATATATAGAGGGCTAGGGGAGGAGTTTTGCTTGCTCATTTCCTCCACACCCCCTCCCCTCTCTCTGCGCCACTTTTAGTGCCGCCACCTCCCTTCTCCCTCGTCCCCTCCCTTCACGCAAACCAACCTCCTCTAGAGCTTGGTCGTCTTACTTCCTTCGTGGAACCCTAGAAGACGGCGTAATACGAGAAGCTACCGGACGAACCTTCCGCGTGACTCATCAAGGTATGACCACCTTCGTCCTATTTCCATTCACCATAGGTGACGCCCACCTCTAGATGGAGGTCGTCGCCATCAACAAACCCTAGCTCGCCGTCGCGACCTAGTGTAGCTCTGTTTCACCACGACGCGTTTTAATCACCACTCACCGGTAAATCGTCATCGTCACGATTTTATGAGTGCGAGCCCTCGTCGTAATAATCGTGGTAATCACCCGGCTAAACCCTAACCGCCATCACCGTCTCGATTCGATTGATGCTCGCTTGTCGCCACCATAAACGGATTCGTTGCTATTCTCAACGAATCCGTTTGAGACGGTGTATGCGATTTGCAAACGATTTAATCCGCCGGTTCATATTGTTTTTCCGTGAAACCCTCGCGTCATCTTGTTGACCCTCGGTGTCTCTAACGTTTGTTAGAACACCGCGAAAGTATATCTGAACTCAGGTTTTAGTTTAGATGTTTTTATCTCGATTAATGTAATCGTTATTGTTTTCGTGTTAACTGGTTTAACGCGAAACGGTGTTTGCGTGATTATTTTGGTGATCGTGATCCTGTTGACACAATTTCGACACCAACGGTTTACGCGTTTAAAATTAGTAAAATTATTAATTCCGCTGCGTAAACGGATTACCGGTTTAATCCGTTTTAACTCTTAATTTACTAAACCTGGTCGGTGATGTTTTAATTAACGGTCAAGTTTTCTTTAAACGTCACCGGGCATTCGTATACGACTGTCGAAACCCAACAGTGGTATCAGAGCCTAGATCACCACACGCAAACCCTAACCGGTCGGTTTTAAAACCGGTGGATTTCGCGAACTGGGGTTACAACCCGAAAGTCGCGAAAGTTAAACGAATTGCTTTTTCCACATGTTTGGTCGATTTAATTCCACCAAACATTTTCAATTCGTTAATTGATTGTTTAAACGCGCGTATTCGGTTAGACCCATATTTTGGTTATGATTGCTTGTCATGTCTTGGTTTGGCCCATTTTTTGGCCCACTAGTATTTTGGTTTTGGATTAGCCCACTTATTTTGGGTTCAAAAGTTGTATCTTAAATAGATTAGTTTTTTATTCTATTTTCTGGCGAATGCTCACCTTCGCCCGAGACGAACGTGACGAGCATTGATGCGACTTCCCCATCGTAGCAAGTGTTCTTGTCGAAGGACACTTCCTAGTATGGCAAGTATCCACAACCGGAAGACCGACGAATTCCAATCCATCAAGGAAGAGCTTATGAAGCCAGTGGGAGCGTTAGGATCAACCGGATGACCTTTCCATACTCATCCTTGTGGTTGATTTTACTTTTTTCCCAGACCTTCTTTGACATTGTCATAAGGCTCTGACAATGTCGAAACCTCTCAAGCCGAATATGTGTCTGTTTGCATGTGCGTTTTAGTTTCTCGTCTTAAATCGTTTAACACGCCAACTAAAACTCCAAACTAAGTTTTAAACGGTTAAAACTGTTTTACAATCAATTGGTTCGAGTCCTAAAATTAATTAAGACTCGAAATTTCATAACCAATATCATTTCGACTATAAACTCGAATTTTTTCGATCTTTAAATATCGAGCTTTTAATAATTGGTTATTGTCTCGCGACGCGTAGTCTTTAATAAGGAGGTTATTAAATTGACTGTCCCGAGTGAGATAGGGTTCTTGAGTAGCTTAGTCAAACGTTTAATTAATTAAAAATTGACTAATTAATCCTATCTGGTAAGCTGCAAAAGGATAGATTGTGCCATCCTAGTCAAGTCTAACTTGGAACATATTTACCGATGCATCAGTGTTGGAGTATTTCAACACCGCACTTGGTGTTCAGGGTATCTTCCAAGGTGTGTGCATTGGAGTATTTCAACACCGTGCATGCACACTGACCATTGAGGACATCTATCATTTTCTTTACGAGTACCTTGTGTATTGGAGTATTTCAACACCGTACATTTGGTCATTCGTAGACAAAATTGGCATGGATGACGCTAAACGTATTTCGCGAATTAATTCGCGAAAGCCTCATAAACGGGATTTGTGACTGGTTTTCACAAGAGACAATCGTTGTCCATCTGATTACTTAGTGGCCGGTAATTGCACTTAACGCTGCCTTTGTGGGTCGACTACTAATTGGGTTCCCATATTCCTATTCAAAATTTGCTTGCCGTTTTTAAATACGAATATTACATCGAAACACTAAAACGAATTGCCTGTTGTTTCAGATGGCTAATCCTCCTGCAAACAACGAGGTTTTCCAGCTCAAGTCTCTCCTTGAGAAGGAGAAACTTGATGACACCAACTTCCTCGACTGGCATCGAAATCTGAAAATTGTCCTGCAAATGGCCAATAAACAACATGTGTTGGAGGCCTAGGTGCCCGAAGCACCCGCAAATAATATTGCGGCTGCTCGCGCTGCACATGAGGCACTGAGAAAGGATGCCAACTCAGTTACATGCCTCATGTTGGCGACCATGTCTACTGAAATTCAGAAGAGCATGGTTGACAGGACGGCGTTTCAGATGATCGGGGAACTTAAGGGCATGTTTGAAACCCAGGCCCGGCAGGAACGCTACGAAACCGTTGTCAGGCTCATCACCTGTCGAATGGCTGAAGGTAGTCCTGTCAGCGCCCATGTCCTTAAGATGAAGGGCTACATCGACCGACTTGCGAAGCTCGATTACGTCATTCCTCAGGAAATGGCGACGGATTTGATCCTCCACTCTCTTTCCAGCGCGTTCACTCCTTTCCGGATCAATTTTAATATGAACAGCCTGGTTAAGACAGTGACCGAGCTTCACGGTATGTTGAAGACCGCTGAGATTAATTTTCTCAACGGTAACAACAGCAAAGCCAAGTCGAATGATGTGCTCGCCATCCGATCCGGAGGTGTCATGAAACCTGAGGTTAAGAGGAAGCCTGGGCAAAGGAAGAAAGGCAAAGGCGCTGCTACTAGAGGTTCTAGTAGCACCGGAAAGGGCAAGTCAAAGGCTTCGAAGGCACCGCCGCAAGCTGAGCGCCAGTGCTTCGAATGCAACAAGATGGGGCACTGGAAGAGAAACTGCCCTGAATATCTTGCCAAGGTGAAGAAAACCGATGCAGGCGCTTCGGGAGGTATATATCAGTTACCTCATGTTATAAACCACTTCACTTGATCCTTCAAAATATATGTTTGACATACTTTACATTTTGTAGGAACATAAAGTCGTAGAAAGCAAAACAACCAAGAAGACATGACATCTTTGCATGATTGCAAACTTTGAATAAAGATCATTTCGTTTTTAAGTCTTGGTAGTATCTTTAAACAACTTGTTTGTTTTCCCTGGCAGGATCCAGGATGATACAATTTTGCTTTTTGTTTGAATCTCGAACATACACTAAAGTTTCCGGTTTAAACTTTATTGATATGCATGTTTTTCTACACTTGAAAATGTTTCACTTGGTTTGTAGATTAGATTCAAACATATATAACATGACGCTAAGCCTTGTGCTATTGATTTAATGATCATGAGACTTTCCTAAATGCAAAGGAAGAACGGTTGTTCTTTCTAAATCCATTAAGGCCATGACGTCTCTTATTCTCATTGTACTTGCTACAATAGGAATAATCAACCTATCTTGATTCATGAAACCTTATGGTTTGGAATCGCGTAGCTTGAGAGTTCATTAAATCCAAATTGAACTTTTATAAAATCACCTGCTTGATTTTATCAAACAATAGGACCTTTGATGAGTTCAAACGCTAGTTTGAAAAGTTCAAGTCACCAACGCTGCTTATGTAACACAATCACCTGATGATTATGTTATAAGGATGCACTAAATTGTGTGCATATGACCATGGTGGTCATGAATGGATATATACGTTCAACACCTTGAAGTTCGAAGACTACAACTGGCTTGTACTCATATGTGTTAAAATCCTGCTAAGCATCTGATGCTTACATTATGAGGATCTGGTTTCAAGTTTAAAAGCCAATAAACACATGACTTATGACATGCCAAAGGCCGCCATTCACACCTTATAACCACGAATTACTTCCTCACCAATCACTTGCGACTCAAATTGGTTCCAAGAAGAGTCTTGCAGGAGACCAAGTTTGAGTTGTGCACGTCCATTTTTTTGATGTATGGACATCTGAATTCCTTATCAAAGAAACTTGATTTCTATAGGAATTACCAGAAAATGCACTATGACTCTTGTAATTATTCAAGACTCATTAGACAAACATCTTTTCACAACAAACGTTGTTGCTATATTGAAAACATGTTAGCATTCTAAATGACTGATAATTCCAAATGGAACTAGATATCGATTTTACTTGTCTAAAATCTTCCATCATTGGTTGGTCATTGGATTAAATTCACAATCCTAAATCAGACTCGGTATTTTGATAGAATAATCATCAGGGCGTCTGGCACGAAAGTCTTTTCAAACACAAGATGATTGTATCTAGGATACCGTCAAACTCTGGCAGTTTGATTGCATCTTGCTATCTCATGTATGAGACATGACAATTGGATATTGGTCAATTAGATTCATACTGTCTTTATGAAACTAAATAACTTCGTTCTGGAAAACGAAGAATGTTTGCTAAGAATTCTCTTGCAAAAACCAATATCCTAACGGTTTGAAAGAAAGATGATTATAAGAATGCGTCGTCTACATAAAGCAAGTAGGAACATCACCACTAATCCTTATCGAGATAACGATTGAGTGTTGATCTCACGTTCATTGGAGTTTACCGGATTAAACTTGTAATGAAGCCTCAAAAGATCTCCAAGTTTCAAGAACATCCCATAATTGAAAACATCTCAGGAATGGCATCCTCAGATATATTCAATTTCTTGAAACAAGTCCTGTCATACTAGTTATGAAACAGGAACTAACCAACATAGGGATGTTGCATAAGTGTCACTGTAAAGAGTTACACCGATGACACAAGCTGGAAAAACCTAATCATCTTAACTTATCTTGATGATGACGAATGTTCATGATGAGTACTCGAGTATACTCACTGAACAACTAGCCACCATAAGTGAAGTTTTGAACCATGAATGTAAGGGTACATTCAAAGAAGGTTAATTCTGATTAGGTTGATAATCGATTAACATGCCATTGTGATAACACAGTAATCCATGTGCATACCAAGGGCACAAGTTTTATCACGCGTTCAAATTCACTTAAGTACTTTTTGCTGTTCATGAGAAACACCAAAAACTAATGAATCAACTTAAATAGGAAAAACCAAAACACAGGCAAAGAACTTAGCACGAGAATTCACTGTTTCATGATCAAGTTTGATCAATAAGCTAATACTGTTATGTATTACCTAAATTCTGAGCTACATTAATGTTCTACTTTAGTGTTTGGATGTCGAACTATAACGTTTGCACCAAATCATTCAATCTGATCTAAAGAGTTAGATGCAGATTTCGAATTCTGCGAAACGTGTTCGAACTTTCATACGTTTTAAACATCCATGAATATTTAGTGAAATATTCTAAAACCGTCTGTAGTCGATCTAATTTGTGGGGACAAAACTGATCTATGACTATTCTGACTCTGGACTCAAAGGGTTGACTCTCCAGACTCACAGACCTCATTAGAGAATGACGTTATGACGTAACTCGTATCACATTGTCTTCATGGATTTAATCATAAGACGAATTTGATTAATGGTATACTCAATAGTGTCCTTTGACCTGAAATATATATGCTACCTCGCGTTTGCCAAGGACTGTTCTTTGATTGTAGTATACGCTGTCGCGTAACTGCTAGTAAAGACTACTTTTGGGAATGGATCTGAGGCTTAGTGGGAGCTGTATGTAGTCAAGATGGGATTCTGTACTCTTGCACTAATACTGCAACAGCTAGACATCGTGGGCCCTCTCGTGAGTTCCAAGTGTTAAGTGAGCCTTACCCAAACCTACTATGTGTTTGTTTTGGATCACTTCGAACTACGACACGAGAAATAGAACGATTGAACATTAAAGAGAATGAATAAATCCATGTCTCTCGTTCAATTGATGTCTTATACAGAAGGGAACTAATGACTTTGAATTACCATTAGTCTAAACTACAACGCGAGTTTGTAGATATACATTGGTTACTGACTTAAAGTGTCATAACTGGTTGGGACAGCCATGTGTAGCTAGAGCACCTCTAACTGTTTCTTCAAATGTTGTCGGACTCTGTCCAAGTGGGAGATTGTTGGATATTGGATGTCCAGACCCGACAACACCAAGAACCCGACCCGGTTGGACCCGTAAAGAGTTACACTGGGGGCAACGAATAAAAATCCGCTTACTTGGCTAACTGGTAATTTACGAAAATATATAATTAATTTAATGTTTATTCATGATTAATAAACATTTAATTAATTACAAATGATTATTCTTGAAATAATTAAATAAACGGAGAAAAATATTTTGATTAATGTTTTATGGTGAAATAAATAAATAGTTATTTATGTTTCTCGTAGTTTGCGACTTGTGAAATTAATAAAGTTGTTTTATTAATTAGCCGCAAACTATAAGGGGTTTAATTGCAATATTAAATTTCTTGGAGAAGGGTTAATGGACTTGATCCTCATGGGCTTAGGTTTTCCATAAAGCTCAGGATCCATCCATTATATATATAGAGGGCTAGGGGAGGAGTTTTGCTTGCTCATTTCCTCCACACCCCCCCCCCCTCTCTCTGCGCCACTTTTAGTGCCGCCACCTCCCTTCTCCCTCGTCCCCTCCCTTCACGCAAACCAACCTCCTCTAGAGCTTGGTCGTCTTACTTCCTTCGTGGAACCCTAGAAGACGGCGTAATACGAGAAGCTACCGGACGAACCTTCCGCGTGACTCATCAAGGTATGACCACCTTCGTCCCATTTCCATTCAACATAGATGATGCCCACCTCTAGATGGAGGCCTTCGCCATCAACAAACCCTAGCTCGCCGTCGCGACCTAGCGTAGCTCTGTTTAACCACGACGCGTTTTAATCACCACTCACCGGTAAATCATCATCGTCACGATTTTATGAGTGCGAGCCCTCGTCGTAATAATCGTGGTAATCGCCCGGCTAAACCCTAGACGCCGTCACCGTCTCGATTTGATTGGTGCTCGCTTGTCGCCACCATAAACGGAATCGTTGCTATTCTCAACGAATCCGTTTGAGACGGTGTATGCGATTTGCAAACGATTTAATCCGCCGGTTCGGATTGTTTTTCCGTGAAACCCTAGCGTCATCTTGTTGACCCTCGGTGTCTCTAACGTTTGTTAGAACACCGCAAAGGTATATATAAACTAAGGTTTTAGTTTAGATGTTTTTATCTCGATTAATGTAACCGTTAATATTTTCGCGTTAACTGGTTTAACGCGAAACGGTGTTTGCGTGATTATTTTTGGTGATCGTGATCCTGTTGACACAATTTCGACACCAACGGTTTACGTGTTTAAAATTAGTAAAATTATTAATTCCGCTACGTAAACGGATTACCGGTTTAATCCGTTTTAACCCTTAATTTACTAAACCCGGTCGGTAATGTTTCAATTAACGGTCAAGTTTTTTTAAACGTCACCGGCACCCATATACGACTGTCAAAACCCAACAGTTCACTCTCATTCAAGCATTTCATCGAGCACCTAGTGTGCATACATAACATCCTAACTAACAAATAACATACGAAACATCCACACATCCCATTCCTAATTTCAGACACAACACAATCAGATTTCATGCACAATTTAACAATTTCCTAGCTTCATTATGATTTCATTCAATCAAATTACCATCCAAATCCCCCAACCCATAATGGGTTTCGATTTCTACATGATGGGGTTTAGCCCCCATCCCAATTCTATCAAACACACATAGAATCAATCATGCAAGCAATAATTTAACTTCATCTAGGCACATAAACACATAGCAACACAGAATTCGACCTCAATATGGTCATTAGTAGAAACCTACAAAATCACCCTCATCAAGTTAACTACTTACTTGCACCCACGAGAGAAATTAAGAAGAGTATGATGATCTAGAAGCCTCCCTCTTCCAAAATTCGGTTTCCCGTAGCAAAATCCTTCACAAATTTCCTTGAATTCAAGAAGATTGATGAACTAGGGCTCCTCCCTCCTCCCTCTCCTCTCGTACGCGATTCTGAGTCTGGGGGAAACCCAGACTTGTTTTCTCCTCTTTTAATTTTACAGCTATGGTCCCTCAAATTTCATGTTTTTATAAAACTTAACCAAAACCCTTATTTACACAATTAATCCTCTAACTTCCTTTAGTTTTAACATCCATTAATAAAGTTAACTTATTAACTAGGAAATCCCCATTATATAGCCCGGTTAATCTCCTAAACCCTCTTATTACATTAAAACCCAAGTAAATCATAATTAGAGTTATGTACACAATATATTATGAAACTCGGGATGTTACAACTCCACCCCCCTAAAGGGAGTTTCGTCCCCGAAACAAGAAGTACATACCGGAATAAGTAGGGGGTAGTATCTCCGCATCTCCTCCTCGGACTCCCACGTGGTGTACGATCCCTTCCTATGCAATCATTTCACCTTTACTTGATCAATTTCTCTATTTCTCAACCGCTTGGTTTTTTGGTCAAGAATTACAATCGGCCTTTCCACATAATTTAGCTTGTCATCAATCACGATATCATTCAGTGGCACATAGGCGGTCTCGTCAGCTAAACATTTCCTCAAGTTAGACACGTGGAATGTATCATGGATTCCACTCAACTCTTCGGGTAATTTTAGTTGGTACGCCGATTGACCCACTTTAGCAATGACTTTAAAAGGCCCGATGAACCGTGGGCTTAACATTCCCCTCTTCCGAAATCTAATCACTCCCTTCCAAGGGGACACCTTTAGCAACACATGGTCCCCTTCTTTAAATTCAATATCTCTACGCCTCTTATCTGCATACGATTTCTATCGATCCTGGGTGGCTTTTAAACGCGCTCTAACGATATGAAACTTTTCTGTAGTAGCCTTGACCACATCCTTATGGGCCAACTCCCTTTGACCCACTTCACCCCAACACAACGGGGTTCTACACTTCCGCCCATAAAGTGACTCATATGGGGACATTCCAATACTAGCATGATAGCTATTATTGTAAGAGAATTCCACCAAAGGTAAATGAGTTTCCCAGCTTCCTCCAAAATCCAACACACACGCTCGCAGCATATCCTCGAGTGTTTGGATTGTCCTCTCACTATGCCCATCGGTTTGAGGATGGTATGCGGTAATATAACAGTAACCGAGTACCCATACATTCCTGAAATTCCCGCGAGAATTTAGAGGTCAAACGGGTGTCTCTATCCGACACGATTGATACTGGAATCCCGTGCAGCGATACGATCTCTTTTACATACACATCTGCCATTCTCTCTGAAGAATATGACTCACTAATAGGCAAGAAATGAGCACTTTTAGTTAGTCGATCCACTACTACCCATATAGCATCAAAGTCTCTCCTTGTTTTTGATAACTTTGTGAGCAAATCCATTGTGATGTGCTCCCATTTCCACTTCGGTATCTCAAGTGGTTGCAGCTTACCATACGGCTTCTGATGTTCAGCTTTGACTTGAAGACAAGTCAAACATTTCTCCACATATTTTACTATATCCCGCTTCATGCCCAGCCACCAATACTCGCGTTTTAGATCATGGTACATTTTCGTGGCTCCCGAATGGATTGAATACCGAGATTTATGAGCCTCGTCTAAGAGCAACTCTTTTACCCTGCAAGTGTTAGGAATCCATATCCGCTCGAATCGATATTTAATACCATTGTCCTCGTGGACTAAGTCTTTCACCGCTCCCTTTATCCGCTCTTTCTTCAAATTTTCTTCTTTCACCGCTTCCTCCTGTGCTTTCTTGATTGAATCAAGAATATTTGAGGTTACAACCAGCCTCATCGATTTCACCTTAATAGGAGTGTAATCCCCTTTTCTACTTAAGGCATCTACCACCATATTGGCCTTTCCCGGGTGGTAATGAATCTCACAATCGTAATCTTTAATCATCTCCAACCACCTTCGCTGCCTCATATTTAACTCCTTCTGATCAAACAAATATCTCAAGCTTTTGTGATCAGTATAAATGGTGCACGGGATGCCATACAAATAATGCCGCCAAATTTTTAAGGCGAACACCACCGCTGCCAGCTCAAGATCATGAGTTGGATAATTAACCTTATTACTCTTCAATTGCCTCGAAGCATAGGCTATCACTCTACCCCGCTGCATAAGTACACATCCCAAGCCGAGATATGACGCATCTGAGTATATCACCAAGTCTTCCGTCCCATCAGGTAAAGTTAACACGGGAGCATGAGTTAACTTTTCCTTTAGGGTCCGGAAGGACTCTTCTTGTTTTCCACCCCATTCGAATTTCACATCCTTCCTTGTAAGTCGAGTTAATGGTAAGGCTATTTTGGAGAAATTTTGAATAAATCTCCTATAGTAGCCTGCCAATCCTAAGAAACTCCGGATTTCAGTCGGGTTCTTAGGTGTTCTCCATCCTGCTACTGCTTCGACCTTGGCAGGGTCTACCAATACTCCTTCAGCATTCACCACATGTCACAAAAATTGTACCTCCCGCAACCAAAAGGCACACTTTGAAAACTTCGCATAGAGTTTTTCCCGCCTTAGAGTTTCCAACACCTCACGCAAGTATTGGGCGTGCTCCTCTTCACTCCACCAGTACACTAAGATGTCATCAATAAATACAACCACAGAACGATCCAGCATCGGCTTACACACACGGTTTATAAGGTCCATGAAAGCCACCGGTGAATTAGTCAACCCGAAAGACATTACTAAGAACTCGTAATGCCCAAACCGCGTTCGAAAGGCTGTCTTTAGGACATCCTCTTCTCTTACTTTCAGCTGATGGTACCCCGATCTTAAAGCAATCTTAGAGAACCAACTCGCCCCTTGTAACTGGTCAAACAGATCATCAATTCGGGGCAAAGGATATTTGTTCTTCATGGTCAGCTTATTCAGCTCCACGGTAGTCTATACACATCCTTAGACTACCGTCTTTCTTATTCACAAATAACACTGGTGCACCCTAAGGGGATACACTTGGCCGGATGAATCCCTTATCAAGCAACTCTTACAGCTGCTTCATCAATTCTTGCATCTCGGTAAGGGCTAGCCGATACGGAGCTCGAGCCACCGGCTTGGCCCTAGATACCAAATCGATCCGGAATTCCACATCCCTATCCGGTGGTATGCCCGGAAGGTCCTTAGGGAAAACGTCTAGGAATTTTTGCACAACGGGTACCGCTTCAGCTTTATTACTCTCACGTTCCGTATCCACCACATATGCCAAATAGGATTTACACCTGTGTTGGATGTATTTCCTTTCCTCCATTACAGAACACAATGTGATCTCATTCTTTCTTTCCCCTTGAACGACAACCTGCTTCCCACTCGGCGATATTAATTCAATCACCTTGCGGTTACACACCACATTGGCTTGGTATTTGGATAACCAATCCATTCCCACTATCACCTTAAATTCGCCCATCATCATTGGTATTAAATCAATCGAGTAATCTTCATCTTCTATAGAGATCTTACAATCACGATACACATCAAAGACTAAGACACTCTTGTTATCTGCTATTTCTACTTCTAAGGGCACAGACAGCTTGTTAATAACAAAAGAAGGGTGACGGGTAAAATCATATGAAACAAATGATCTACTCGCCCCTGTATCAAACAATACATATGCAGGGATAGAATTTACAATAAAGATACATGTCACTACCCGTGGATCCACCTTTCCTTCCTCCACAGTCAGCTGATAAGATCTTCCTCTCGCCCGAGGAATATCCGGCTTTGCTCCGCTTTGACCCGCCCCCGACTCGGGTTTGGGCATTCACTCTTCTTATGTCCCGTCTTTCTGGCATCCAAAACATAACCTTGCAGGGCTAGGACATTGTGGTATATTATGCCCTGTCTTTTCACAACCATAGCACTGCTTTGTCAAAAAGAAACATTCTCCCTTATGCGCTCTCCCACAATGTGGGCAATCAGACGAACCACTCTTCTTGTTTTTATCTTTCTTGGGTGATTCATTCACCCTTGATTTCTTATTTGGGGTAGAACTGCTTTCTACTCCCCTCTTCTCGCCTCTTTCCACCTGTTTTTTCAACTCTAATTCTCTCTCTCGACAAGCAATGATCAGCTCCTCGAGAGTCACACATCGGGAAGTATTAATGAATTCCCTAAAATCAGCGTTTAACATATTGTTAAACTGGTAGAACTTTTGCTTCTCTGTTCTCAGCAGCTCTTTACAGAATTTCACTCGATCCAGGAAGTAACTGATTACCTCCCTGATCGGTTGTCCCTTTTTTTGGTGAAACTGCATCAACTCATCTTGTATTTTGTTCACTTCAGACTCAGGGCTATGATATACCGCAAACACCGCTTTAAACTCTTCCCAATTCACGGCCTTTATGGCATCCCTTCCCTTTTCCTCACGTGTCATATCCCACCAGTCTTTTGCATGCGACCGGAGTTGCCCGGTTGCAAACATCACTTGATCCTCCGGCTCACAGTGACTCCGCTAAAATACCGCTTCAATTTCCGCTAGCCATTGGTGACAGGCTATCGGATCCGCCTCACTAGTGTATAGGGGAGGCTTACACGCCATGAAATCTTTGTAAGTACACCTCCCCTTATCTTTCTTCCCGCTTCCTTCCGCTATAATATCATTTCTCATCGATTCCAGCTTCTTCTCTAATGCCTCCATCAAGGCATTTTCCATTTGACCCACATAGGTCCATACTGCTGCTTCCACCGAGGTCTCAATTTCATCAGAAATCAGCTTCTTTACCTCTGCAATCATGGGCTCCGTAAGGGCCCCAGCTGGGTTGCTTTCATCCGCCATAGTAAACTGAAAGTTTACAATAGGTTAGCATCATAATCACATACTTCCGCTTTTTAGTCACTCAAAATTTTCAGCTTAACCATTTAAAATGGTCCATACCGCACATTTCATCATTTAACACTTAATAGAGAATTAAATTCACTTACCGGGTCGGAAGATCGAACCTTGAACCGAACATTTTTCCCCATCATGAGCACTTGGTTTGAGTTCAAGTGCCCCCACGACACTTGAATCCCTCAAACCGTGGCTCTGATACCAACTTGTAAGGCCCCAATCCCAATTTACCGAATTATACGTCATTTAGAATCAGAGCTAGAAAAATTCATAATATATTTTTTTTTGAGACTTTCATCCATCGTTAATCCACATTTACAAAATCATGCGTTTGGCGCCATTAACTACATGGTAGTTTACTTACATACATTTACTACTAAGTAAATATAGAAGATGAAATCCCAAAATACATGATGTTCGGTTCCATGATTCCTCGATTCGATCCCGACCCATCCATTAATGATTTCCTGCCAATAACACTAGTAACACGTTAGTATTAGTGGCCTATATCCGCTATCAAAGCATTATATCCTTTAAAAGCAAGAAAACAAAACAAAAACCTGGACTGCAGCTCCAAGCGTATCGCTTCGAGCTCCTGGACTTCCAGGCGATACGCCTGGAGCCTGATTTCCAGGGCTCCAGGCCAGTTTTGTCATACTTAGCCATTTTTCTGCATTTTTCAGCTTGGTAAACCTCGAAACTATCAAACCTGAATTTTTAGCACCATGAACTTATAGTTACCTGCATTAAGAAGATTTCACCCAAATTCACAAATTTCATATCCGATTTCATTAGTCAGATAACGATAATGGTAACTTCTTACCCGACCCGTTTGACCCGCTAACACAACAGACACAAAACCAACTTATGTTTATGTTTTCAATCAGAATTTCCTTCATTATAATTTCCCCTTAGCACACACACACACACTGTGCTAGTCCACTTGAATTCAATGTTGGGACAATCCGAGGTCCAAAACTCTCGTAGTTCCTCGTCTTGCCACAACATCCAGCTCAACCCCATATGGGTCATATAATGCAGCTCTACTTAGTCATATTACATGACCAATTTCTCAATGGTTCAACCAATGCCCCTCCCAATACATATAAACCATCAAACTTCCGCTTTAAAATCAAATTTGTAACCAACTATTTATCATCAACCACTAGCTACTAAGTGTTACCTTTTAAGCTTTGTTCTTTCCCTCGCGTTGATAGCTTGCATTTCCTCCCGCTTCACCTATAGTCATTACATTGTTTAGATTACCATTGTACATTCATGGGTCACACAATTATCATACCAACCCCTAAACAACTCATGAAATCAGCATACACACAAGTTCACTCTCATTCAAGCATTTCATCGAGCACCTAGTGTGCATACATAACATCCTAACTAACAAATAACATACGAAACATCCACACATCCCATTCTTAATTTCAGACACAACACAATCAGATTTCATGCACAATTTAACAATTTCCTAGCTTCATTATGATTTCATTCAATCAAATTACCATCCAAATCCCCCAACCCATAATGGGTTTCGATTTCTACAAGATGGGGTTTAACCCCTATCCCAATTCTATCAAACACACATAGAATCAATCATGCAAGCAATAATTTAACTTCATCTAGGCACATAAACACATAGCAACACAGAATTCGACCTCAATATGGTCATTAGTATAAACCTACAAAATCACCCACATCAAGTTAACTACTTACTTGCACCCACGAGAGAAATTAAGAAGAGTATGATCATCTAGAAGCCTCCCTCTTCCTAAATTCGGTTTCCCGTAGCAAAATCCTTCACAAATTTCCTTGGATTCAAGAAGATTGATGAACTAGGGCTTCTCCCTCCTCCCTCTCCTCTCGTACGCGATTCTGAGTCTAGGGGAAACCCAGACTTGTTTTCTCCTCTTTTAATTTTACAGCTATGGTCCCTCAAATTTCATGTTTTTATAAAACTTAACCAAAACCCTTATTTACACAATTAATCCTCTAACTTCCTTTAGTTTTAACATCCATTAATAAAGTTAACTTATTAACTAGGAAATCCCCATTAAATAGCCCGGTTAATCTCCTAAACCCGCTTATTACACTAAAACCCAAGTAAATTATAATTAGAGTTATATACCCAATATATTACGAAACTCGGGATGCTACATGTTCTATCTTCTTCCACTTTTCAGGTTCCTGCAAAACATTAACAATGTGGAAACCACATCCAGAATCAAATAACCATGCATTGGAGGAAACAATGAAAAGTTCAATAACATTTATTGACATACCTGATGAGCAACCCTTACTGGGGTTTCTAGTCATCTTGATCTTAGCAAGGTAGATGGGGCAGTTACTTTTCCAGTGGCTCATCTGATTACATTCAAAGCATTGGCGTTCATGAGGAGGAGGTAGGGGTGATCAAACAGCGCTACCCGGCTCGACCCGAAAAAAACCCGGCCCGGCCCGATACCCGGATATTGGTATAAAAGAGACCCGAAGACCAGACCGAATGGACAAAAACGGGTATCGGGTTTTGTATAAGTTCGGTCCTTCGGTCCTAGGTCAAAGCCCGAGACCGAAATCCTCAACAACTCCGCCTTCATCTCCGATTGCTTCTGTTCCATCCCTCAGTTCACAAATCACTCCTCAACAACCGTGTTATTCTCTGATTTCGTTTTCTTACAATCGTTAAGAGCAATTCAATGCCTGCATTCACAAATTTCATACCTTGCTGCTCCCAACCGCAACCTCGGTGGTGGATCGTCAATGGTGACAAAGACGGTATGGCGGTGGTATACGAATTGTCTATTTGTGTGTCGATGGCTCACATCGGTTTTGGCTTTTCCTTCTTGCTCAAGGTTTGGCCTAATTTTTACAGGTTAAAGTTTCATCTATTTTGCTTGCGTTGATTTGTATGTGTATTTGTGTTTTTTGATTTCGGATAAAAGACCTTCATTCACAACGATTCTATTATGGATTTTACAGGTATTAAAGTCTCATTTTACTTCACATTCTTATTCAATTGTATAGCATTTTATCCCTTTTATTTGTGATTTTTCCCTGGTAGCAGAAAGTTTTTGAGTTATAGGTGTTTATAGGAACAATCTGTTAGTTTTAATGACCCATTACCCAGCCCCTAATACAATCTGTTAGTTTTATAGCGACTAAAACTGTCTCCTTTTTGCTTAAGGTAGAGCAGATGCAGGTTCTAAGGTAAGAAGAACACCTGCTGACCTGCATATTTGGGCGTGATTTCTGCCTCAAACCATCGACATCCATCGATCCATTTCTGCCACAAATTAGGCGTGATTTCTGCAGGTTCTATGTATATTCCAGGTTTGTTCCTCATTTTCTATTTGATTTTCTTGATTAATTGGTTAGGAATTCCAAGTTTGTTCTTCCTTTCTTGTACACTAAACAACAATGCTTGCTACTTTACTAAACAACTATGCTAGAATGGTTAGAATAGATTCAACTAAGTTGCAGCTTGTGAATTCACCTTAGAATGCATACCACCTGCTTGATAAAAGTTTTGTGAGTGTTTTTGCCTCCTTCATGTGAGATTTATGTGTCTCATGGTGTAGAAGTCAAATTCATTAGTGTAAACTAGTGGACCTGAACCTGACTGATCTTGAGCTCAGTTAACAGCAGGGTAAAGGTGCTTGCTTTGCTTCTGTAAAGCTCCTAATCATAAGCATCACACACATCACGGGTAATTTTGACCTGTTTCTTTGATTAATTCCCAAAAAATCCTTCAACATTTGATTGTAAAATCAGCAATTTAGCATATTACACACACTAGAAGTAAATATATTGAGAAAACAATTTTTAAACCATTAATCAACCAAAAACAAACAAACTTAAACCCACAAGTCAAAAATATTAGAAACAAAATGTATAATATCTAATCAACGACACGAATGAAATGAAAAAAGTAAATAATCATCTAAGTTCTTTATCTTTGTAATATGCATCCGCAACCACTTACCACCGGCTAATTGAGCTCTGTTGTAATCGTCTGACTTGGTTCGAGGTTCTCTGAAATTTCTACACAAGAAATAATATTATTATAACTAAAGTAACATACAAGAACTATATGAAGACGAGAAGTAATGTACTATATGATATTATGATACCTTTGCCAATTTCATCAAAATCTGTCGAGTCCACGTCCTCATTTATTATTTTTTTTTGCCTTACGGATCCAATCTTGTGTACATATCAAGGACTCGACAACTGGAGGAGACAGAGAACTTCTATACACGTCCACTACTCTTCCGCCGGTACTAAAGGCCGACTTAGAAGCAACACTAGATATCGGAATCGCCAATATATCTAAAACAAACAAAAGACCATATATGACATGCAAATTATATATAAATATATCTATATTGAATGTTGAAAGTGGTCGTACCTTTAGCCATTCTCGCTAAAATCGGGTATCTGGAAGAATTTGATTTCCACCATTTCATAATATCAAATCCTGCATACCATTCCTCCTCCTTATCATCCAAGTACTTTTCATATTCGGATCTACTACTACTAGACGAGGTGAAACCTCCCTCGGATTTAAACATTGATAAAAAATCATCTTCTTCATCTAAAGGTACCTGAATACTTTCATCCATTTGTGAAGCACTGCTTGAACTCCCAACGTCATAAAGCAATTTATACTCATTAAACAACTTCTCAAATGCGGCCTTGATGGGGTTAACCATTGCTTCAATCCTTTTGGTAACCATCTCCGGTGTATCTTCCTTCTTTTTCTCAGCAAAACATATTCTTTTATAATCAAATGTAAGCATGCGCACTTTTTGCCGAGGATCCAAGATGGTCGCAAAATACATATACATATTCTCAAGGTTGTTATATGTCCAATACTTGTCAAATTTTTCTTTCATTAACCTACCCATGACTTTAGAAGTGAGATCACTAGAACTGACCATCTCTCTTATCTTTTTATCGATTGCCATGATTTCTTTGAAGAATAGATTTACAACCACACTATTCGAAGTAGACGCATATGTGGTGCTGCGCTTAAACAGTTCTAAAACACTTGCAAGCTGTCTCGCATAGTGCCAATCCGCGCTCCTTGGAATCTGATTATCCAAAAACTTGCTATAATTACTGTCATCCAAATCATACACCCCAAAAGCTTTCTCAAATTTTTCAAGCCCGAATTATCATCTCATATGTGGAGTTCCATCTGGTTGGGCAATCTAAACATAGCATTGCCTTGCTTTGAATCTTCGCATCGCTTGCACACTTCTTAAAACTGTCTAGCCTCTTAGGAGACATTCTAATATACCGTATAGCGTTCCGTATACGGTTAATGCCTATTTCCTCTTTACTCAACCCGTCCTTCACAATGAGATTAGTGATATGTGCCATGCAGCGGACATGCAAGTATCTCCCATCACATGATAGGTTTGTTAACTTTTCCTAAAGAAATAATATGGCCGTGTCATTGGAAGATGCATTGTCGGTGGTTATTGTTAATACGTTTTCAATCTCCCATTCCTTTAAGCATTGAAGTAAGATCCTACCGATCTCCTCTCCCTTGTGGCTAAAAATAGGCTTAAAGTTAATAACTCTTTTGTGGAGTGTCCAGTTTTCATCAATGAAATGCGCAGTGACGCACATGTAGTTAACTCTCTGGATGGATGTCCAGGTGTCCGTTGTCAAACATATCCTGGATTTACCTGTTTGAAAAAAAGATTTTAGAGCCGCCTTCTCACTTAAGTATATGTCCCCAATATCTCTTTAGATAGTATGTCTACTCGGAAGCTTGAAGTTTGGACACACGGTTTCCATAAACCTTTTAAACCCTTCGTGCTCCACTGATGCAAATGGTAGCTCATCTAAAATAATCATCTCAGCAAGCGCTTTTCTGCTTGCTTTTGCACAGAATTTCCATGTTTTAACTTCACCACTAGGCGGTTTAGATTTCTTTGGCGGTTTAGATTTCTCAAAATCCTTCCAAACCTCAGATCCTCCTTTTTTACCAGTTGACGGTTTAGATTTCTTTGTATTTTGTTTTTTCTTAGCAGGAACAGGAGGAACAGGTTCTTCTTGTGTAGCCTTCCTTTTATTGCCTCCGTGAGAGTCGTCACTCGATAGGTTCTAGATGTTTTCTTGCTCCATCTACATTAAATAGACAACATAAAGGAATTATATTTTAAATTATAAGTTCACTACACAAATGTATCAAAATCTGCCTAGTTTGACTTTTAAAAGTCAAAACTGTTGCACTATTAAGGACCTTATAATAAACAAAGAAAATTGTATGATCTTATTCCAACCATTTATGATTTATGCATACTTTTGCTTATATTTTTTTTTCTAAATTTGATCTTATTTAAGCACATCATATCTTGATCATGAATTCATAAATAAGTGAAAAACAAGAATGGTGGTTGATTTGGTATCTATGGTGAAACAGAAGCTTGCCTAAAGAATAAAACAGAAGTGGTTTCTCCTTGCAATGCTAGGTTTCTATTATTTTTATGCTACTTCCATCTATCAATTTTTTAACTTCATCATATATGTACAGTTGAGTATTAAAAAGTAACAAATATGCATGCTAATTTGTAGTTTTATTTTTTATTGCCTGCACCTAATGATACTGTTTAAGGTGTTTTAATTCTATCTGGGTTGACTTTAGGAAGTCAAGTCTTAAGGATCTATTATCTTGGCTATCCTGAAAATTGGTTTGTGATATGGTGAACTAGATTTCAAATGTAGTTCTTATATTAACTTACACACCATTGCTATTATAAGTTTCTAATAATTCACTTTTGGCTACTGATCTTTATATGCACATAATCCATAAGAAGTTTTTTACTAAGGTAACCATGGATTAGATATGGAGTTGTATACAATTCCAAGTAAGTTTTTTACTAAGGTAACCATGGATAAAATTCTCTTCTCTTTCTGTCTTCAAGCTCCTAAGAGTTATGTCAGTGAATTATCTTTTTACCTAAATATAAATGCTATCACGTAGTTATTTGTATACACATTTTTAAAAAAAAATTATCAGTGTAATCAAACTTCTTATTAAAATAACTATTGATCTTTCTATAAACCAATCATAAATGGGCATTTGGCAATTTGGCACTTTGTATAAAACTTTACAAGATTTAATAGAAATGCTTTATTTGATTGAAATGCTTCAATAGAAATGGGCAATCAACAAGGATTTTGATACGTATGTAAAACTTGGAGATGTTTGTGTGTGTAAATCTTCAACAATTGCAAGTGGTTACTGAACTGTTCTGATGAAAATTACCATTTATAGCCTAAGGATTTGCTATCCTATCATGTTCTTTTGTGAATGTTTCCAGGTCAAGTGGTTAGTGGACATATTTAGAGCTAGAATGTTAATATCTCAGAGCACTCAATAACTATTGAGGTAATGGGACTTGTACCTTTTCTATAACTTTTTTAGTATTTCGTCATGCAACATATATAGAGTGAAATTACAAAACCAAGACATGGTTGTGGCTGTGTTTTTCAAAACCAAGACAAGTGTACTTGTGATTGTGAGTGCTCTTCTAAATTCTTTTTATTGAATAAAGGATCACAGTTTGAAGTCACAGTTACACTATTGTTTGTTTCAAGGCCTAAGTTCATTTTTTTGATGAGTATGTTCTAGTGTTAATGTTCTCGAATGACAAGGCCTACATTCATCAATAACAGAGAATTAAATACAGGTACGATTCTGGTTCTTGCTTCTCGAATGACATAGATATAATGTTCCTGATTTTGATGGTTTTTTATCAGCAGAAAACTTACGTGTGGAGTTGTTCTTGATGAGTTGATGCCTGATGGTTCTTGCTTCAAGAATGGCAGAGTCGATTTGTGGGTGCAGACTTGCAAGGCACGATTTTTGTGGTACTCTTGTTATGTTTTGCATTTGTTTATATATTAGATATATGGATATTATGTTTAAAATTTAGAAAAATATATGTAATCCCTACTAAATTGGAAAAGATATGCATAAAAACTACAAATAATATGTACAAATTAGTAGGGATTCCTGTTTTGCGATGTTAAATTTGGAAGAGATATGTACACATCGGGCCGACGGGCTTTTTTGTTTATTATCGGGCAAAACCCAGGCCCAGGCCCGAACCCGAAAATTGACAAAACTAAGGCCCGAAGCCCATCTATAACAAATAAACCGGTCCCTGGATTCGGGTATTTTCGGGTCGGGTATCGGGCGTTGGTCGGGCTACCCGTTTTTTTATCACCCCTAGGAGGAGGCGTCGATGGTTTCTTACTCTTGGTCTCTTTGACCTTGTTCTTGGTCTTGGTAATACCTGTATCAGCAACTTTGAGCACAGCCGGTGTGGTCCTGATCTTGACATTTGGAAATAATGTCAGAACCTCATCTAAAGTCCGAGCCGAGCAGTTTACCGCATGTAAGCGATAATGCTCGAGTAAAGATCCGAGGACTACATCTAGAGCCATCCCCTCAGGAATGGAGTAGCCGAGGTCGATCAGTCTATCGCGATACCCCTTCATCATCATGACATGATCATAGGCAGAGGAATTGGGCGACATGTGGTAGTTCACGAAATGTTGAAGTGCTCTGCATCGCTCACCTCTCTAGCTCAACTCAAACAAATCTTTGAGTTTTCTCATGATCTCATACGCTCCTATGTCGGTAAAGTTATACTGAAAATCCGGTGTCATGCTAGATAACATAAGCTCAGTGACTTCCCGAGAGTCATCACTGTGCTTCTGGATTTCCATCCGTGAGCGGTCGTTTAGCAAGTAAGACGGCGTGCTCGGGATGGGTCGGTCAAGAACATACAGCTTTCCAAAAAGCTTCAAGATGTTCCTCAGGAGGGTTTGCCACGACAAGAAGTTCGTCTCAGTGAATGAATCGAGAGATACCATTGAACTTAGAGGAACCGTGTTTTCATTAGCCTTCTGAAATAATGCAAAGTAATTTTAAATTAGTATTTTTGGTGTAAACCATTTTTTATATATAAATTGGTAAGATTTATTTAATATGAAAATTGAGAATTCGATTTGACGATTTTACTTGAGACCGCCAAATGAGTCTCAGGAGCAAACTCGTGTAACCAAACTGACAACGGTTGTCAATCGCAAAGTCTCAGTCGCGATTCTCGTTTATGAGGCCGCATAATACAATAAATTATATTTTGCGATACGTTTAGCCTCATCCATGCCCACTTTGTCTATATACATTCATAGTGCGGTGTTGAAATACTCCAACACTATAAACATACATAAAGAAAGCGATAGTAATCACAAATGGTCAATCTGGCTGGCACGGTGTTGAAATACTCCAATGCTCCCACCCTGGAAGGTACCCTCGGCACCAAGTACGGTGTTGAAATACTCTAACACTGATGCTCCGGTCAATACGTTCCAAGTTAGACTTGATTTTGGACGGCATGATCTATCAATTTTTTTTATTTACCAGATAGGGATATTAAAACCAATTTTAATAATTAAGTGATCGTTAGACACAAACGATAAACCCTATCATCACTCGGGACAATTATTTTAAATCACCTATTTAAAATATCTAAGTGTCGCGAATGGTCAATTGTGTGTTATACGGCATAATGGCATGGTCTTGCTAGAGCCATTTAGCAAGACCATTAGGGACATGACAAAAACAAAAAGTGAACAACCACAATGAAGGCAACTCTGTGCGTTCGTGGATCCGGTTCAGCTCCCACTAGCCTTCAGACTCCTTTTGGCGAGTGTCCGATCTTCGGTCTTGGTTTTTACAAAATTAAAATTTACTAATAACTTAGTAAACCTAGCTCTATTACAATTTTGAAACCCGAAAACAGCGGGTCCACCAAAACCAAACAAAGAAGCAATTGGGCCAACAATTGGGCCAATCAGAGAAAACAAAACACGCCAATCAAATAATTAATTTAGAGGGGTCGGCCGTAACACACAATTAATTAAAAGAATTAAACAAGTAATTCCGTTCGCAATTTGGAAACGAATCGAAATTGCGAACCACCGGTTATAAAAAGACCGGTTTAGATTTACGCGCGGTGACCGTGGCTCTGATACCACTGTTGGGTTTTACAGTGGGTATCCGGGTTGCCCGTTTTTATTTTTACCGAATAAATTAACGGGTCAATTAATCAGATTAATTGCGCAGCGGAAAAACAAGTTTTACAACGCGAATATAGTAAAAACCGTAGACAGGATCTGATCACCGTGTACGCGTAAATACAGAAAAATAAAATCGAATAATCTAAACAATTTAGATATACCTTGGCGGAGTCCGAACAACCTTTCGAGACACCAGGGTTCGACGAACTGGCGCTAGGGTCAACGATAACGCCCGACCCGAACCGGCGAGTCAAGTCTTCAACCGACTTTGAAGACGAGCCCTCAGGCACCACGTGCGGGTGCATCTCATGAACCGGCGGTGGTGGCGGTAACGAAACCATGCTATGTATCATAGCATTCCAATCGAACGGTTCCACCGTGCTTCACGACGAATCCGTCATAAAGACGTCTTCGTACGTCGCGCGTGGAGGTGGCGAAGGAAATGGCGTGACGGCGGCGGCATACAAAGGCGCCGACCGCTTAGGGTTTTCACCTGGTTCGACGGTGGCGGCACGAGACGGTTCAAACAACGGTCTCGGTGGCGCGGGTAGGGCGAGAACCACCTCACGGTGGTCCTCGCCGAAGATGGCACGGGTTGCAGCAGCGGCGGTGGTGGCGGCAGACCTCTCAGCGGCGGTGGCGGCTCTAGCGGCGGCTGCGGTGGTTTCCAATTTCATTGCGGCGGCAATCAAACGAGGATCTCGTTTCACCATCGTATTAGTCGGAGAAGGCGACGAAGGGTGGTGGTGGTCTTGCGCCGAAAACGAGAGAGGAGAGGGAGAGGGGGAGGTCGCGACGGCAAGGAGGAGGGAGGAGGGGAGGATCGTGATTAGGGTTCTCCTAATCTCCTCCCTTCCTTTTATGCTATTTCGATGGCTTCTTTGGCAAGCAAAGCCCATCTCGCGACCAAAGCCTCTAAACCCAATGATCTTTCTAGCCCGTTAACCGTTAACGACTAGATAATCATTCGCCGACAATTCTCGTAAACATTTTACGATAATAATTGTTTCGTTACTTGTTAAATAAATAACTATTATTTATTTAATATAAACCGTTTGAATTAATTAACATTTAATTAATTAAAAGTTCGTTGACTCCGGTGTAACTCTTTCGGGTCGAAACCGGGTCGGTTACGATAAGTGTCGGGTCAGGACACCCATTATCCAACAGGTATTAAGGTTGGTGATGAGATCCAGCTCAAGTATGATTTTGAGGGCAAAGCGCTTTTAATTTCTCATGTGGTGCGTTAGATATTAACAGGCTGATGGTTTAATTTCTTTTTTTTTTAACGACTAATTTTTTATTCCACCAATTTTACACCATTGCCAAGGTTTGAACATTGGTCTCCACCAAGAGACTTTGTCTCTTACCATTGGGCTACAACCCTAATGGCGGCTGATGGTTTAATTTCTAATGACAATGTTTTAGGTAGTATTAATACTGTTGTTTCGGTGTTATTGGATTTGTTATCTAACTTATGGTGGTAGTATGTACCTGACAAAGTGACAACTGAACATCCTTTTGTTGTTTTCTATAAACATTGTATGTAAGTTATGGAAATCTTGAATGTTTGATTATGATGGTCGTTATGAAATTATGTATTGTATTTGTTTAAATGTTTGTAAGGAATATGGTTGTTTATGAACATAATATTATTTTTATCAAAATAGGGTATAATCTTATACCTTTTATATTTTCAATATACGAGCTTTTTAATGTTTAGAAATCATATTTCACTGTTGCCATTGATCCAACAACCAAATAAGTAGGAAAAAGTCCATGTTGATGTTATTATCAACTTATCTTGAAGATGAATGATTTAAGTGTTTGAAGAAATCACATTTGACTTGCAGATCTTATGGTTTTTACATTTTTTATAAAAAAAAAACATGTTTGTTATCTTTTGACGTTAACCTACACCCAGCCACCAGACGAATATAAAACTAGTTAATTAGTCGCTTAAAGTTGTTTTATTTGGTGTTATTTAGTATTCGTGTATTAGAATTTTAGAAAGTAAAGTAATCTGTGAGTTTGTTAAACGGCTCAACGTGTCAGCCAAAGGGTCCTAGGCAACAAAGGAAGTGGGTCCAGAAGGACTAGACAATGAGATGCCCGGGCACGTGTGTGTGTTACGTGTTGACGATATTGGGCTTTTGGGTCCACCAACCCACCCAATGATCTTGGGCCTTAGGATACGTTGATTTCTTTTCTTTTCTTTTTTCCAATCTTTTCTGCTGATCTTTCCTTGATTTCGACCTATCCAATATCCATAAATGAGTTGTTAATTGTTACTACCAATTAAATATGAAAATATGAATTCCATGGCATTTTATTATTATTTTGAGATTGAGATGAAGCCATATGTATTGTGGGTAGCTTTTACAATCTATAGTTTCCAAGTCTTTGTGACAATTTTGGCTACACTATAATCAATCAATCATAATTTGTCTTATTTTGGTGTGACAAGAGACATCACTTATGTGTACCTCTCCTTTTAGTTTTGATCAATAATTTCCCATTAATTGCTAAATATCTGTCTTTTCAATTTATATTGTCTTTTGGGTATTTCTGAAGGCAAAAGATTGGGAGCGGCTATTAGGCCTGGCTAGCCGTAGCAGTTAGAACGTTTGATGCGAGATTTTTGATCGTTTAAATGGTTAAATGGTTTTAAAAAAAATTAATGCTATAATTGCCCAGATAATTATCATAATATTTTCATATAAAAAAATTATTTTTATCTCTACAACTCTTAATCTATACTACAAATGGATCTAAGAAAAAAAAACTATAACCTCCATCCAAATAAATTAATACCCAAGGCATGTTCTAATGAACCGCTTCTATCTTAATAATTTCAATATAAACCATCGAGTCCAAATCCCTTTCAAATTCAACAACCTAATCCATACTATCTATCTCAAGGGCCTCTAAACTTCCCTATTCAAGTAACACCGTGCCATTTTGTACTTTCACAATACGACCCAAGCCCATTTCAACAATCATCATCCAACTTCTATCAAAACCAACAATTCAATATGTTGCGACGTATTGAAGAAGATTCTGATGATAAGGATGAAGAACATGTGAAAGTACAAGAAGAAGAGGAAGATGAGGTGCATTTGGAGGAAGATGAAGAAGAGGAAGAACCACAAAGACAAGAAAAATTCCAAAATCGGGTGGCTCGTACGGCTTGGAACGATTGAGAGGAAGCGTGTTTGGAAAATGTTTGGTTTCATGTATCGGAAAACAATTGTTGGTAATCAATAAAAATCCGATTCATTTTGGAGTCAAGTTCACGAACAATTCAATCAACAAAATGGTGGAAGTAATCAAACGACTAACAAACCAAACTCA
>JBCNJP010000006.1:51065346-51106346 GCA_039602395.1 Deinandra increscens subsp. villosa | reverse complement strand
ATTCGGAATCCTACAGAGACTTACCAGACATGGTGGGAGTGTGGTCAGCTGAATAGTTGTTCTCGCTGGTTGTTGCTTCAAGAACCAGGGCTCTCTCGCTGGCCGGAATCCGGTAAATTGCTTCGAGCTTCTTGAAATCAGGTTGCTTCTTGATAAGATTTTCAAATTTGGGTGCTGCAAAAAAAAAAGAAAACAACAGAAAAGTCAGAAACATATTGGAAATTCAACAACAACAAGAAACATCAGTATCCTACCCTTCTCAACCCACTTCAATGGTAACTCCGTCCCCCCAGGAATCGAGTCTCGTTTGACGAAGAAAAAACGCTTCTTCCAGTCGTGGTCATTGTGGGAAGCTCGGGGAATCAACTGGGAGGTGGAGGTGCGAGCCTTGAGAACAAACCGGCTACAACCATGGGTTCTTAACTGATACGCTTCACAGATTTCAGGAATCCCAATGTTGAGATTCCTGGTTTGGTTCAACTGATCCAGAGAATACAAGATTCTCCAGACCATCGGCATGGTTTGGTAGTAAGAAAGCCGGGTGGTTTTGAAAAACTGAGTGATAAGCTCCGGAAAGGGGAACGTCATCCCAAGCAGGAAAGGATAGTACATAAAGCAAACCCAAGTTGTGGAGATGAAATCGGACTTGGTAAGAGAATCGAAGGGTCGAAAAACAGTTTCCGGCGGAAAAATGCCGGAATTCTTCAATTCAAGGATGTCGCGATCGTCGAAAGTGCAGGTTTCTTCCTCACAGGGGATAATGTACCCCTGATCATGGAAATCTTCGACGACCGGAGAGCTTAACGAAGAAGATGACCGGGTGTTTTTCTTGGCCATGGCCGAAAAACGAGAAGAAAACAAGAAGACGAAGAAGGGACTGAACTGGAATATCGGAGAAGCTCGAGAGGTTATGTGAAGAAGACGGTGAAAATCTTTATTTCAGATCTCCTATTTAAAGAAAAGATCATGATTAGTACTTGGACGCCGAAAAATCTGTCCCATCATAACCACTTTTACCGTCTAAACGCCGTGAAAAAGGGAATCTTTTTGAATTTTAACAGCTGTTGAGCTTATCCACACCTGTTAAAATTCAAGGGGCAATTGTTGAGGGTCTATTTTCAGGATGCTCGCAGGAAGCTCAGATAGTTCAAGAATCCTATTGTCATCTGGGAATCCCGTTTGCTCAGGTCTCCTGATTAATTTTATTTCGCTAACCCTCATATTTGCCACGTGTTTTATTTGACCAGGTACAAGTGAAGTTGATAACCACTTCCGAAACTTAAGCTCCAGCTACGGTAGATCGTGGACCAAGTGAACGAGGAAGACCCATAACGGTCGAGTTAGTTGGACGTTAAGATCCCGGAATCCCGGAAAGTTTGTTATTATTGTATTTGTTATATAAATCGAGGATTCGATCAGTAGGAACACACAATCAACACCGATTGAACACACTTTAGAACGCACAACATTGTATCACATAGTTCTGATCGATCAAACCTCTAACCCCTTGTAATATTTCATTCGATTATCAATAAAATTGTGTGGTAGCGGGCTCTTCAGGCCGGCTCCCGAGGTTTTTTTGCTAGGATTCCTAGAGGCAACTCAAAGGATCCTGGATTGTTCCCTCGTTATATCCTTGTGTCCAACTTTACGTTTCAAGCATATTGACAAGCACACTACCTCACATTCTAAGTTTGGAATACGAAATTCCTTTGTGATTTTTTTACCAAAACAAGCGTGACAATGCGGAAGTCCACGCTTTTGGAACTCTAATGTGTATATGACTAAAAAAAGTCACTAATTATGGTAACATGAAAACAAACGTCACACAACTTAGAGAGATACAAAACATAACAAAGTAAATACTTGTTTATGGTTGACCAAAGTGAAACTTCTTACGGATATCTTTTAGCAGCTCATCCAACTTTATTTTAAAACACGAGGGGCATGTTGTGCAACATGTCTTTCAATTATGGCCACTTAGGGTTACACGTCATCGTAATGAATAGATCAGGTGCTCCTGCCCAATGACAAACTGCCATGCATACTAATATTGTTGTATCACATTCCTTGGAACCCCCCCCCCCCCTCCGTAAATGACGATGGTAAAATAACACGACGAGCAATATTAGCACAATTCGAATCAGCATCAAACATATGATCTTGTAAGCAGTTATACAAATCTGACTGAATCTTTGTCTGGTTTTTAATACAATACCAATTCAAGTCATGTCAAGGACTGCAGCATAAACATCGACAACATATGTTTGAAACAACCGACCACCGCTATGAAGAGTCTTACCTTCACACCTCCTGACGTGCAACCGAAAGCAATAATATTCTCTCAACGTGACGTTCTTTCACGTAGCCATTGGACTGATATTACGTAATGAAATGTTCAAATGAAATCCATCTTCACCATAAGGAAACAATAAAGGATACTGTAACGCCATGAAACTCGGATGCAACTCAGACACCCTCTACAACCCCCGTACCACATTTTTCTAGTAATATGTCACGTGAATTAGTTGGTTCACCATCACATGGGATTAAAGCATCAACTTCATATGCGGATGGGAGATTATATTGACTTCCATGTGAATTACGTGAACCAATCAACCATATCTTTTACCGGATGCATACGTTTTTCATTAAACCTTTCTCTTGCCATGCGAAATACTTGAACTAATGCATTATTTGCATTAAGCATCCTAGTAAGGTCATCAACCAACGATCGTAACATGGGATCACTAGAATCACGCTTGCGACAATGAGGTAAAGCATAAAAGCGATTTTCAAGCTTGTTATCTGTATCATATACATATAACTACGCAAATCTAGGACGTCCATCTGAGTGAGTAGGTAATAATTTTCCAATCTTATGATGATTAATTCTGTTTATACAGAACGTGTTTGGGCCACCACCATCTTCAAAATCCCGGTTTACCTCCCCACCAGATGTGAATGCAAACATCGCATTAAGCACCTTTATATTATCTTTATCCTAGATTGTGCTTCCCCAGAATAAAACATCAGTTGGGACAACGGTTGCGCACGCAATAAAGATAGGATCTTATTTCATTCCCCACAACATAAAGAAAACTTAGGATTAACAGGCGTAAGTGTTTTAATTGTTCGCTCACCATACCAAACTAAAGCCTTATAACGCGGACATTCATGATCCGCATCTCCACAAACCCAAAAAACTGACCTGTGTCCTATAAAAATATATAAGGAAATTAACAGCCGAGAAAAAAATAATATAAATATGTATATATATATATATATACATATTAAAGTACCAAGAAATGCAAAATGATGATTACCTGGGGCATTTCCATTATGATTACGTGACGCATTCTCATTAAGGTATACATTGGTAACTGATGACGTCCTTGTCACTTGGGAACTTGAAGACACATCTCCACGAATAACAGAAAAACCAGATGGAAGCAATATACGCCTATTACCAATGATTCTAAAGTTATATGGTGATGTAGCACAAGGAATATTTGTAGAGAAGAGCAATATTATCTTAATTGTTGTCGCATAACAAAGTTGCGATTGGAAAAAAATTAAAAGAAGAGTAAAAAGTTGTAAGGGACATGTGCATTTCAAGTATACCATTACGTTGACATGAAGGACTCGAAATAATGTTGTTCGAAGACGTAGTTCGCCCTCGTAATGGAAGACGACTAATCCTACGTCTATTCAACCGACTTGATACATCAACATTGGATGGTGATCGTATAACATCTTTAAATAATAGCAAGATGTAAGTCTTGTTTGTTGTGCAAGAAACTTGTTATTTCAAACCAAACTATGTAGAGCATACGTTGCGATACACATTTACAATTGAAACATACCATTCCGTTGGCGTGAAGAACCCAAACTAACGGTGTTGACACGTAGGGGTGTTCGGAAACCGGAAAAACCAAACCAAACCTTTTAAACCAGAGTAAATTGTCGGTTTGGTTTCAGAATTTTCAAACCGGTCATGTTCACGGTTTTGAAAACTCCAGTCCGGAAATTACGGTCCGAGTTACGGTTTTATGTTATGGAATCCGGTTAAAACCAGACCGGACCGGTTGTATTTATAATAATTACTTTATTTAAATATAAATAATATTATTACAACTTACACTAGCATCTTTTCTTTGTTACAACTTACAGCAGGTCAATAGCTATTTTTTTTTAAAATTATAGCAGAATGATTTTGGTTGTGTAAAACTTCTAATTGTGGGTTACAGAACATGATTTGAATGTATAGCAACAAATTTTTTTAAAGGGTTATAGTACCGATTTTTTTTTTACTACAAAACTATTTCATGCGGTCAATAAGAAGTTGAGACCAAGTATTACAAACTGATTTATACGGAAAAAAAATAAGTAGTTCAAACCGTTTCAATCCGTTGTAAACATTGTAGGGTAATCCCTATAGGTTAAATATCTACCTTCAGGATATAAAATATTAGCCTTTAGCCATCAAGTAAACTTTAACATAGCAACCATAACACGTTGGACAACGGTTTCAATCTCATCATCATCTTGAAAATAAACCCTATTACAACCTTCTTCATGAAATGGTAACCTCTCAACAGGAACCGACCGATAATGAACATCAAACCTAAAAAGCTTCCAACATGCTTTTGATGCTGATATATACCGATAATTCCGATATTTCTCGATCTCATTATCGGTATCAAGTAACAATGCAAATGACGTCCTACCATTCTGCCCTTCCATTACATCAGTGGCGCGGTTTGTACCTTTGTTTAGGTAAATTAAACAGGTAATTTACCAACATTCCTTGATTACACCACTCGACATTTATATGACACCCATATTTAACAAACAGATCAATGTTGTGAGGAACAATAAAAGAATTATCAACTTCAATATTATGGAAACTAACCTTGGTTTTGCTTTTGTTAAGTGGACGTTTATAAATAGGCCAACCTTCTTTGTTAATGTATGTCGCCTGACAGGATGGCTTAGGGTATCCTTTTGAACAAACTCCATTTTGCATACACGGACTGGATCGATTTAAGTCACCACATGGACCCATGTATTATATGTGAACGAACAACAGAAAACACACATGGATCAGTTACTTCTGACGGTAAATCAGCAGATAAGCTTATCAATATCTTCACGTGTGTTCAGCTTATCGTCAGGATGTAAAAAAACAATAGCATGACAATGCGGAAGTCCACGCCTTTGGAACTCTATTGTGTATATGACTAAAAAAAGTCACTAATTATGGTAACATTAAAACAAACGTGACACAACTTAGAGAGATACAAAACATAACAAAGTAACTACCTGCTTTTGGTTGACCAAAGTGAAACTTCTTACGGATATCATTTAGCAGCTCATCCAACTTTATTTTAAAAACACGCGAAACAGTATCAGGTCTATTCGCAATAGGTTCACGAGGGGTATGTTGTGCAACATGTCTTTCAATTTTTGGCCACTTAGGGTTACACGTCATCGTAATGAATAGATTAGGTGCTCCTGCCCAATGACAAACTGCCAATGCATACTAATATTGTTGTATCATATTCCTTGGACCCCCCCCCCCCCCCGTAAATGACGATGGTAAAATAACACTATTGGTCCCAAAACAACAATCGTTCACGATATCGTAAACACAAACAAGTGCGGAAACCTTGTTTGTGACTGATTGGGCTAGAAGATGATGAAAAAGACTTCATTTGAGATGAAGAACAAAGCACACAATCAAATCTTGAATGGAGAACAAACAATCTTCTATTGAATAATGATTACGATCGTAAATAGAAAGAGGAGGCAGAAAATCGTAATCAACAACTAATAGTAATCATAAACTACTTGGGTATTTATACTACCCATTACAAAAACCCTAAACATATCTTTAACCCAATAGAAGAACCGGCCCACCAAGCCCAAATCGTAAACATACTAAGCCCATACCAATGTAAGCCCAATCTAATGTTCATGCCTCACAATGTATAGCCCAACAATCTTCCCCTAGGCATGAACCATTAGAGCGTCTAAGGAAGCATCAAATCAAATCGGAAGGTGTGAGACTCCTTCCTAGACCACCATTCACGCTCCATAATCCGGTTTGTTGTACCATGAAAGATTCCCACCCTTATAGCATTCTCAAAGTCAAGCTCATCACCTAGGATAGGTTGGGTGGCTAGGAGTTTGATATCGCGCTCTCCAAACCTCAGCAAATCAACCGGATCATAGAAGCGAAATTCTCGCATCTTCTTGTAGACCACCACCACCTCATGAGTTGTTGGATCATAAAACCAATTATCAAAATTCTTCACAAGCGTACCATCTTCAATCTCGTCCAACATGTTGATCACTCGAGTTCTTTTGGTAGGTGGTCACCTCACTTCTCCTACAAGCTCATATGTAACAGGGTCAGTTCCAGTCTGAACCCATCTTGTTTGCTTGAGATCAAAGTTAGCAAATGTGACGCCCACTCCCAGTCTTGGCTCCAGGAGGGGTCACGTGTCGGATTTACTCATGAACACATGGTACAACAGAGATAACTAAGCAGCGGAAATTTAAAAACTTTTCATTTATATATATATAAAGTTACAATAGTAAAGAAGATAACAACATAATCTAATAACTAGATCTTATCTATAGCTATGCCAGTCTACTACCGAGTCATTCCTGATAGCGTGCCCATCTAATCTGCCCTTGCTAGAGCCATTCACTTGCTACTTTAAACATCACCGATACCTGACATACATGCTTTTAAAGGTCAGCTTACGCTGGTGAGTTCTAAGTATTTAAAACTTTTACCTTTCCTTGAAAGGTTTACCTCAAACATTTGTGCCTAACGGCCCCTTCTTTAAAAACATTTATCTAGTATAAAACATAACAGAGTTATACCAAAACAATTAATCATTTATCCTTTTATCAGGTATAAGACATAACAGAATTATACCAAAACATTTAACCATTCATTATACTAAGCATTGTCTATTGGAACCACGTTAGTTCCTCGGGCAACCGTCACCACCCGAAACCTTTCATAGAGTAACCGTCGTTACCCCGGGGAACCGTCATTCCCCGCTTCTAGTTGCACAACCACCTTTTCCCTTTTCACTAGACAATATCTGCTTAGATTAAAACCTTTTCAACCTTTTAGATCTTTTCATCCTTTTCAAAAGTCCATTTAAATAACTCTTGTATTTGGACTCATGACCGTTTTTACACCAGTCCATTACCCATATATGGAAATAAGCGTTTCATAAATATAATGTTATGGGTCTTGCATAACAAGGCTAATAAGATCATATTTACCCGACACTTAGTCCTATACATAGGCTTAGACCAAACATTCACATTTTTCATTTCTCAAAGCTTTATATAAAAGTTTCATTCTTTATATTACCCGTTTATTATAACCTTCCCGAAAAAGTAATAACAGGTAATAATAACTTTAAAACAGTTATAAGTATTATAACTTTTCCACGTATGTGTATCAACACAAAACAAGTAAAGGCATCTCAAATACTTTTCAAGTAAACAGTTGAATATATATCATTGCATGTATATTAGCCCGAAAACACTAAAACAATCAAAACATTTAAAAGTGGGCTTATAGAACTCACCTTATTCTCTTAAGCAGTTAATTCAGAGAAAATCTCCGCAATGCCCTCCAATTAAACCTAATCGCGTATTGTACGGCGTTAACGCAAGGTTTAATATAATAAACACTTCCTATGTTTGTTTTAATACTTTGTTATCTTAATAATATTAAAATTATTAAGTTCATTCCTTTTAAAAGGTCAAGATGACCAAAATGCCCTTTAGGCCATTATCCTTTTCTTTTGTTGATAATATGAAGACACGCATTCCTATAAGTAAACGCTCACTCCGGGATCGCCCAGTGAGGGATGCCATTTCCCAGTTGGGATTTATGCGACACCCTCGCTTTTGCTAGAAACCCCAGTGTACAGGCATTTACCCTTCCGGTCCGCGCGAACTTCTTAATATCCGATTAACTCGGTATTTTAAATACTTTATCATTTATCCATTTTAACTTTATATATATTTATTATATATATAAACATAGTTCCATATATTAAAAATCAAGTCTCCATACCCTCTGGATTATTTTATATTAAATAATCATGTTTGGAAACCCTAATTTCCCGTTTATCCTCATTTCTTTATCAAAACTCATTTTCATTCAAAACTGACTTAAAGTATTATCTGTTATGACATTTTATAACATGCTTTAAAATTTCAAAGCTTGGTTCATTACCGTTTACTCGGGTTTAACAGAACGGTGTCTAGAAAACCCTAATTTCCATATTAACCCTTTAATATACATTAAACATATTTTAAATATGTTTTAAATATATATTAAAAATTTAATCCAATAATTTATTTGTCAATATCGTCAACCTTTATATTAAATATATACATTTATATATTTAATATTTAAATATATTCCTTTAATCAATTTTATTAATTAAAATTGATTAACAATCATATATATATTTATTCGTCTTAAATATATATTTATATCATTTATCCCGTTCATATAAACTTTAACTTAACAATAATATTTGTTAATAATAACAAATATATAACGTGATTACCTCTTTAACAGGTCGTGAAACGAGTCCGAATAACCAGGATAATAAAGTGGTCTGTTTTAGATAAACGAATAGACCTTCCCGACTAGTTTCTCGCCACGAGCATTTCCCTGTTGTCGGTTCGTCGTTTGGACCTCGTTACGCCACCGAAACATCACCCGAAAGTGTAAACGGGTTAACTCGTCGTCCCTTTTTCTAACTTGAAATACGACCACTATTGGCTACCGTTAATAACCGCCAATCACCGCCACCGTTCTCTGCCATCCCGGGTGTTCACCGTCGTTGTCATTGTCACCCGTCGTCAATCGTATGTCACCGAAAACCAACCGAAAGAGAGGACGGTGGTGAAGGGTTTTACCGGGTTTTCATTCCGTGTCCGTTTCATCATCTCAGTCCGCAACCACCACCATCTTTCGCCACCTACAACCTACTGCTGCTGCTGTTTTGGTTCGTCAGGTTCGTCGGAGAACGACGTGGAAGAGCAGCAGGTCGCCGAAATTGCGACAGGAATGTGGCTGGGCTTCTCTGGAATAAAGAGAACGAGGGCTGCTGGGTCACGGGGGTTCCTGGTTCGCCGGTTGTTGCGTCATCGGAAAACGAGGGAGTATGGTGCTCGCTGGTTTTCGGAAGGAGGTTCGCCGGATGTCCGATTGGAGAAACGGGGTCTCGTCTGTTTGCAGACCAGCTCGCCGTCACCGAGGGCGGAGGATCGCCGACTTCGATCGGAGAAGGACAGGAGACGGTTGGGTTTCGCCGGTAGTGTGACGGGGGTTGGTCGGAGGGGTGTTTGTTCACTGGAAAGTCGAGAGGAGGGAGTACGTACGGGCTGCTCCTTTCTCTCTCTTTCTTTCTTTAATTCTTTCCTTACTTTCTTTCACGTATACTGTTTTGTGTGTGTATTTAATTTTGTGTGTGCATGTTTTGAATTGCAAATTCACATGTGTACTTATAGTACATAATCTCTTTGAAATGAAGAATACTTCATACCTAAGAATTCACCACGTAAACAAGCGGAGTAATCAAGTATTTGCTGAATCATTTGATCATTTTTGACACATAGAAGATTGAGAAGTAAGGATCAAGCAATCCCTTTTTAATAGGGTATAATATTAATAAGTAGGTATTATACCCGATACTCTAAACCCGTTAAAATAATATTTCATGAATGATTATAAAATTTCCCGAACGTCTAAAATATTACAGGAGTCTAATAAATATAATTAATATATTTATTCTTCGGTTGAAACGTAAACCGGTGAGCGTTCAGTTATTACGCGGTAAATAGCGCGTCTAATCAGTGTTGCGACCTCGGCCGTTTGACCGACCGAATACGTCTTCTCGACTGAAATTATTAATACATATTATAATAATTATTTATACTTTGTCGAGTCACTAAAATTATCTCGAACGGCTAACCGAATTGATTTCGGCCATTATCGCGTACAACACCGGTTACCGATTTCATCTTTCTTCGTGCCGAATATCGCATATATATTTTATCATGATTATAAATCAAGTGTTTAGCAGTACCTGATAATCTATTTTCGCCTCGGTGTTAATTTAGTGACGTTAGTGCTTTAATTACGGTTATTAGAAACCGGGCCCAAATCACTGTTTTGCGTTTTCTCGCTTCGTCATAACTCGGATTTGAGACCCATCTGCGCCCACGATCTTTATTTTTCGTTATCTATCATATTCTATAAATTCGTCTCTTGACGTTTCCTCGAATGTCGTGTCGAATATTCGTACGAATTGTGACGTTTCTCTACTATACGTATATATATTATATCACATATATTTCAGCTATTTAACAAATATAGCACACGTATATAGTTTAAGTCATAAAATTTGGGGTGTTACAGCAAAGTTTTCTTCAAGATGACTCATCAGATTGTTACGAACGAGGTCTCCATATGCATTCATCCATCTGTTAATAAATGGAGCTCTCAACAAATTTCTCATCTCTGTCTCAGTCCAGGAGTGAAATTGACCTCGAGTTCTATAGTACTCCACTGGACTATAGCCATCTCTGATCACAGCAAACAACTTTTTCTCAACATCGTAGTGCCAGCACAAAATAGGTTCACGACTCCCCCTTTTGTCAATTTCACTTTCTCCTACATCAATTGAGTACAGCATAAGGGGAGGTCCCTGGAAGAAATCCTTGAACCAATTCTCATGACTTTCTGGTGCTTTTGAAATGAATCTTCCTCCTCGAACATAGTCAGACATATCAATGGTGTCATCACCTTCATCTTCATGCACTACATCAGCTGTTTGAGCACCTTAAGAAGAACTTTGTGCATTTGAACTATCAGCTCCCTTCAAATCTTCCAACTTCTTTCTCAGTTCAAGATATCCTGCATACAGAAATCCAATATTGGCTTCATTTTTGCTCTCCTTCTCCTTCAACCTCTTGTTTTCTTCCTTCAGTTCTTTAATCTCTCCCTCTCTCCTCCTATTTTGTGATAGAAGGGAGTTAATTTGAGGATCAGCACTTATCCGAAGGTCCACAGGCAGATCACTAGTTTGAACACTTTCCCCAATACGTGTTGGATATGGACGGAAGCTTGGAACAACTGGGGGCTGGATTGAGTCAGTTGAAATGTTGATCCTTACGGGGCTGGGCTCCACAAATGTGCTTTCAACTTCAAGGAATTGCCTTTCCTCATGAACTGGGCTTTGTTCATTCAGAATAGGACTTTCAGTTTGCATCGAAGTTGGTTCTTGTACATCAACCTGATCATCTGCCTGAAGTGTGCTCTCCACATTTGCAGGTTCAGACATGTCATCATTCTGCACATTTGCACCCGTATGTTCAAACACCATCAGGCTTGAGCTTGTCTTCTGAAACTTGAATCTGATAGTTCTTTGATCAGATTTCTTTCTCGGTGAAGTTCACGTACTGGAATGGGTTCTATAAGCACATCATCAACAGCAAAATCAGCATCCAACTCTTTTGGAATTAAATCACTGCTTGAAGAAGAGTTCAAGTCATTCCTTGTTCTCTTGTGACTGATTGGCCCTAAATCCCCATAAATATCGTCTGTCAGATTCTCATTTTCCGGGAAAATGTCATCCATCACATTTTCTTCATCCGAAGGTATATTCTCAGGTTCTTCTTGAACATTCACAGGAACAGTTGCTGACACATCATGATCTTCAGCGACAGATACATTGACTGGAGGTACTTCAGGTTCAGAATCTTCTTCTTGTTCTTGTTCTCTTGCGATCTTAGGGAAAGCACCTCTTTTAGTCCACTCGAGTCTTCCTTGAAATGTGCTCTTTCCCTTTCTATCTTATGTTTGCAGACCAAACACACTGTCATCCATGAACTTTATATCCAGTTTCTCAACCCTCTCTTGTATCATTGGATACTTCTTCAATACCACCATGTGCACAAACCTTGGAGTCATGAGAAATTGCTCTCTGGCACTTAAATCAGCATTACCCACCCAGTCTAAAAGCATCATCTTTGAGAAGTTGAACTTCCAATCCAAAGCCAATGCAACAAAAGCTGTGCCATGCACTTTGTTTAGTTGATCAAAGCTTGTTCTCTTTCCCAAGAATGATTTCTGTAAGTAATGTGCCAAACACCTCCAGTAGTGTGGCAGCAGCTTCTTGAAAATTGGTGGGAATTTTCCTTCATATCCCAAAAGACGTGCACCTTCTAACACTGCAGTCTTAGAATATTCCATTGTGTCTTCTGCACTAGCATTTATGTTCAGCCCACTGCGTATATCTTCTTCAAGAATCTCAATCTGATGGTTTTGAACATTTGTAGTGATCCTTGTTTTATCAGCGCTTGCCCTTGCAGTTCCCCAGAATTCTCTCACAAGTTGTTCATCTATCAGCACGCTTGTCCTGAGAGCATGATTGATCTTGCATACGTTCAATCCTGCAACTAAAGAGTAGAACAACTGCATGTGTCTCTCTGGAGGGTCATCTAGGTAAGCAGGTATACAGTGATCCCTTTCAAAGTGAATTTCCTCATCAATCATTTCGTCTGCCATCTGAGAAACCAAGACAAATGTACCAGGATTAATCACATCAATGAGCAATTATGTTTGTTAAAACCATCTTGAAGTACAATTGATTATCACATTAAACTATTAAGTTCAAAATCTCAATTTAAACTTTTGAAAGAAAGAATTTGATTTTGAAACACAATTTTAACAAACCACATTCTTAAAAAATTAACTTGTTCAATTTTATCTTAAAACAGTTAAGTTTGATAAGATTTTCAAAACATTTTATGTTTATTTATTTGTTTACGATTTTAAATCACACTTCAAATGGGTTTACGATCCTACAGGTGGGTTCACGATCGGGTCAAATCAAGTCCGGTCGTAATCTCTCGAAAACGCTAAGCCCGATCGTAAACACCCTTTGTCGTAATCTCTCTGGATCGTAAACCCCAATCGTAAACGTAATCGGAAACGTGGATCGTAATCATGAACAGTCGTCTTCTTCCTCGAGACGATCGTAAACACCGACGGCCTCCATTGTTGAACCTGCAAAACTTCGAAAAACACATAAACAACCAACATTTACGTATAAAACATCAATCACTACCTTTTAAGTATCGCAAACATTGAAACCACTTTTAATCTCGAGTATCGACACGAAATGCGAAGAAAAGAAAGAGATGATCGCCGAGAGAGACAAAAATCGAAATCACCGACGATTCGGAGAGAAGACGACCGAAAGAAGGGTGTTTCGAGGTCGGAATGAGTAGGCGAAGGCGGTGGTTCACTCGTTTTCAACCGAGAGTGGTCGGATGAAGGCGGATAATGATTTTCCGGCACAGATAGCGGTGGTTAGGGTTGCAGTCGGCTAGAACGTAAACGCAGAAGGAATCGTAAACAGAATGAGGAGGGGGATCGGAAATGAGGAGGTTTGAAGGTTTTGTTAAGTGAAATTTTCATAAACCCCCCCCCCCCCCTTAAGTTTCTCAAAACATTCCAAATGTGCCCAAACCTCATTTAAATGTTAAATCACTTGAACAAGTGTTAATTTTGAAATTTTTGAGCGTTACAAAACTTCCCCTCAGACTCATACCCCGAGAACCTGATCTTGATCATAAAAATTGAAATTTTTAAACAGTCAGAAAAAAAATATAAACATAAAACAAAGATAACCTAGTACCGAGATTAAATATGTACTTGCCTTGAAGCTGATGATTTTCATGGATCATACCAGACTTATCTTTGACTGATGAACCATTTTCAGCTTCCGTTACTCGACGCTCTAGACGATTGCCAGTATATTTGACCGCATAACTCACATCTAGTCATGAAATGCTTGATTATGGTACAATATTACCGTCATGTTTAATCGTCCCCACGCCCAATTGTTCACAACAAAACCTACCCAACCTCAGAGTTTATTGAGGATTCACCAACCCCCAACTTGAGGAACCATGCAACACTGTTATGACTATCACTTATTTTGTTAATTATCAGTTGGTGATCATGTCGGCCGCATAAGCACGCAAAGAAGACCAAACAGAATAATTATTTTATTATCTTTTCTTTTTCTTTTCATTTTCCTTTTTCTTTTCATTTTTCTTTTTCTTTTCAAGTGATGTTGTCATAACAGCAGAAACATGGCGTGTGAGAGAGTGAATACTAGGTAGTTACCACTCTCAACCCATTTTTGCTAGGACTATTTTTTTAAACCATGTAAACTAGGAAGGGAAACTAAACATATATAGTTTTTAAGTTTACTGCACTTACATTGATGATCATAGTTTTGGGTTGAGCTTACCGACATATCATCTTTGAGCAATCTTTCACTTCAGCTTTACACGTGTCAGTCTCCGATTGTCTTGGACATTTATATCACTTCCTACCAACTCAAGGCAAACACAAAAGACTTCATAAAAACCTCAAACAGATTTTCAGATTTTTTGAAACTATAAATTTCTTCCCCTATTTTTATGAGGCTTTTGAAACAAAAACACACATTTTTTTAAATAAATAAACCCAATTAATACCAAAGCAAAAATAAAAACAAAACTATGTATAAAGAGTTTTGATCAGATCATTCCTCGAAGGCTATCATCCTTAGGCCTTCAACACACATTTCAAAATTTGGACGAGGAAGGGGTTTTGTGAGAAGGTCAGAAACATTTTGCTCAGAGTTTACCTTTTCAAGCTGAATCAACTTCCTATCATAGCAATCACGAATGAAATGTACCTTGATATCTATGTGCTTTGTTTTGGAATGTTGAACAGGATTTTTGACAATTTACAGAGCAGCAGCATTATCACAAAAAAATGGAGTATTAAGAAATTCCATACCGTAGTCAGTGAGCTGATTCTGAATCCATACTACCTGCGAGCATCCAGCTGATGCTGCCACATATTCAGCTTCGGCAATTGACTTGGAAACGGTATGCTGCTTCTTGCTCTGCCATGAGATGAGTCTGTCTCCCAAATACTGACACCCACCAGTTGTAGATTTCCTGTCAAGATCACTACCTCCATAATCACTGTCAGTAAATGCAAACAATTGAAAATCAGTATTCTTAGGATACCAAAGTCCAAGCCGAGGCCTGCCCTTCTGATACCTAAAAATACGTTTAACAGCAGCTAAATGAGAGAGTTTAGGATTAGCCTGGTAACGTGCACACACACACACACTGCATGCATGATATCGGGCCTACTTGCTGTCAAATACATGAGTGATCCGATCATCGAACGATACATGAATTCACTCACTGATTCTCCATCTGCATCTGCTGTCAGTAGAGGTCTGGATGCCATGGGAGTGGAGATGGGCTTGGAGTCCTGCATCTTGTACTTTTCCAGAATCTCATTCACATATTTTGCTTGATGAATGAGAATCCCAGATTCATCTTGTTTAACTTGCAATGCCAGAAAAAAGTTCATCTCCCCTTGATCACTCATCTCAAACTTCTTTCTCATGATATCCTCAAACTCGATGCATAATTCTTCATTCGTTGACCCGTAGATGATGTCATCCACATACACTTGCACCATAATGATATCATCTTTCACCTTCTTTCTGAACAGGGTTTGATCAACCACTCCCCTTGTATAACCATTTTCCACCAAATGCTTTGACAAGGTCTCATACCACGTGCGGGGAGCTTGATGCAAACCATATAAAGCTTTATCCAGAAGATATACATGATCTGGATGCTCTTCATCCACGAACCCTGGCGGTTGAGCCACATAAACCTCTTCATTCATTTCAGCGTAGAGGAAAGCTGTCTTCACATCCATCTGATGCACTGTGAAGTTGAGATATGTTGCTACAGCAAGGAATATTCGAATTGCTTCCAACCTGGCGACTGGTGCATATACCTTATCATAATCAACCCCATAAACCTGTCGGTGGCCTTGAACAATCAACCTGGCTTTGTTTCTCACAATCACACCCGTATCATCTTTCTTGTTCTTATACAACTATCTTGTGGGTATAACTTTCTTATTTTCAGGCCTTTTCACTAGATGCCACACTCCCAATTTTGAAAATTGATTCCATTCATCGTGCATAGCCTCCATCCAACTTGGATCTTTAAGTGCTACCATCACATTTGGAGGCTCTATCTGAGAGATAAAGCATGAGTACATGCAGAAGTTGATGTCACCCACACGGCTTCTAGTAGTGACACCTGCTGAGACTGGTCCGACCACATTGCTGAGAGGATGATCTCTGTTGATTCTTGTGGCTTGTACATCTGGTACTGAAACAGAAACAGGCAGGTTAGTATCATTAACATTATCATTCATACCTTGGGTTTCTGACTCCTTCTGATCATTATGAGTTCCTAAAGATTCTGGAACATCCACATTATCATCCTTAGGAGTTGCTACTGATACACTATCACTAACATTTTCCACATATGGCCTTACTCCAGGAGCTTGAGCAATGATGTCTTCTTCTTCTCCCAGACTAGGAAACATATTTGAGAAGTTGAAACCTTCAAACAATGACCCATAATCAAAGATCTAGTCTGGCCCAGTTCCAGCATCAGTCAGATTGTCTTCCAACCAGTCAATATTGAATGCCTCAATTATCACTTTGGTGGTTTTGTTGTAGACTCGATAAGCACTATTTGCAGAATACCCAACAAAGTAGCGTTCATCAGCTTTTGCTTCGAATTTCCCCACATCAGACTGAATTAGAACTGTGCAAGGACACCCGAAAGTCTTGAAGTACACCACCCTTGGTTTTTCTCCATAAATAATCTCATAAGGCGTCTTCTCATGCCGCTTGTTCAAAAGTACCCGATTTTGCACATAACAAGCAGTGTTAACTGCTTCAGCCCAAAAGAAAATTGGCAATGTTGCTTCACACAGCATAGTTCTTGCAGCTTCAATGAGTGTTCTGTTTCTTCTTTCAGCAACACCATTCTGTTGAGGTGTGTACGGTGCACTGTACTGCCTTTCTATACCTTTCTCTCCACAGAACATATTCAATTCAGCATTCTTAAACTCTGTTCCGTTGTCTGATCTTATTGCCTTCACTTTCTAGCTCATCTGATTCTCTATAAGAGTAACAAACTGTTTCACAAGTGTTGGAGTTTCATACTTGTTTGACAAAAAGAACACCCAAGTAAATCGAGAGAAGTCATCCACTATCACCAGGTAATATGAGAACTTGCTGATACTTAGTACTTGCATTGGGCCGAAGAGATCCATATGTAGTAGTTGCAACACAGACAAAATAGAGTTTATCATTTTAGAACGATGTGGCAACTTGTGTTGCTTCCCCTTAGCACATGCAACACACTTCTCAATTGATGTGAAATCCTTGATGGGGAGGTTTCTAACATGCTCTCCCTTTGCCAGCTTGGTCAGATTATTCATGTTGGCATGTCCCAGACGACGATGCCATAACAATGCCAGATTTTCATTTTGCTTTGAAATAAGATAAGCCACATCAGAAGGCAGAGGATTTCCCATGTTGAGAAGATAAGAATTTCCTTGGCTTGGTGTACGCATCTAGATACACTCCTCAGGAATCTTGACTCCAGATTTGAGAATAATGCATTCCTTACTATTGAACAACACAAAATATTCTCGATCACAAATCTGCGAAACACTGAGCAGACTATGTGACAACTCTTCCACATAATGCACATCTGAGAACGTCAAGATGCCATTCTTCACCACACCTTTCTTGCTGATCCCGCCACCTACTCCACCAGCAAAAGATACACCTCCTCCATTGAAATCTTGAACCTCTTCCAAAAGCGATAAATCTCCGGTCATATGTCGGGAGTAACCACTATAAACGTACCAGAGATTGTTGACAGTTCTTCTCAGTTGTCCCTACAAGAATCAAAGATCAGTTAGAGTCGGGTACCCAGGCCATAACAGATCTAGGCACACCCTTGGAGTCAATGTAGTTGACTAATTGAAAGGACATTCCTGGTTTTGATTCAGTTACACCCAAACTTTGAGCGTTGACTTTTGGCTTCCACAAAGTGTGTTTCTGAGGTTTTGACACATTGGTTGAATTCTTAACAGTTGCCGGTTTCTTCTGTTGAGATGTGACCTTGTTATCTGCATGTTTTTTGACAGGTGTCCACTCAAGTTTGTTTGAACAACTTGTTTTGTTTGAGAAACATCTTTTGATTTTGAAATCTGTTTCTTAACCTTTGTTTTACCTTTAGGTTGAGAAAGCCCTTTTGTTTTGGGTACCTGTTTTTCAACAAGTTCAGATTTCATCTTATCTTTTCTTTGATAAACTCCTTTAGGTGTGTAGGTTGATTTTGGAGTTTTGGCCACATTCCATTTTTCATCAACAGGCTTTGTCACTGGAGTTTTAGTGTTTAAAACCTTAGACTGTTGAGTCTTCATTGGTTTCGAACTTTGCTTCCCCTGAGACAAAGCTTGTTGTTTCTGATTTTTGTTTCCACCTGTCATCATTTTCTGCAACATACTAGTCTGTGGGTTTTGCGGATAGTATGGTTGATAAGGTCTATTTAAACAATTTGTAGCAAAATTCCCTGGTTTTCCACACTGAAAACAATTCATAATTCTAGGCCCATTCACATGACTACACACATACGAACGCCTTGGGTAAGATGACTTCCACTCAGGCTTATCATCCCATTTGTGTATCAAATGTTTTGGAACTTTCTAAGGTTGCGTAATTAAACAAAATTGTTCCGATTTTGATTTGTTGGTTCTGTTAAAAGTAGACACAACCTGGGGATAAGGGACAAATTCCTTGGGTTTAGACTCACGACCAGCCTTAGTGTTAGGCACACGAATTTTAAAACCATTAACTACTTCATTAGAATTAGAAACATGTTTCGATGACAAAGACACAACTAATTGTTTTGACTTGGACGCATTAAGTTCAGACACAGATGCCAGAACATCGTCCTTAGGTAAATCAGAAATTAAACTACTAGACTCATGACACTCTTTGACTCTCATGCATTCGGCATCCTCCCTAGAAACATCTTGGATCCTTACTTCATCTGCACATGAAACAAAAACGTCAGAAGAACCAACATTATCGTTTAATGGTTCCTGGGATGGACCCGGTTCACTAGCGAATGCCATGGTTTTATTCTGATTACCCAAACCATAGGTCATATGTTTCTCATTTTCTAGCTCCTCTTCAGTCATGGGTTTTACACCAACCAAAACACTATCTATGGGAGGTCCTGCTTTGTGCATTTCAGATTCAGATCTATCTACCTGATCCTCCTCATAGATCATACCTATTATATCTCTAGACACAGGTTGGGGAACACTAATCTTATTTTTTTCAGATGTGCTAACTCCTATTCCTCCTCTATCCTTACCAAATCGAACATCAGTTATGCATGTGGACAATGCCTTACCTGTTTGGAGCATTCTTTTGTTTCTCATCTGATTCACATCTAATTTCACTTGCATCTCATTGTTCTTATGTGTAAGTTCATCTGCCTGCTTCCTAAGCTCAGCAATTTCTAACTTAGCATTGTCATACAAGACAGAATTCTCAGAGGCAAGGGCTTGGTATTTCTCTATATCCAATTTTTGAGCTTTAACTTTCTCCTCACTCTTTTCCCATCTACCCTTAAACGAACTTCTAGAACGTTGCATATTAAATAATTCTATCTCACTATTCTTCCAAACTTATCTAAGGCCAGGAATTATACGTGCACAAGTGGGATTAGTACATACCTTTGTGTTGTCGACCTCGGCTGCAAATGCTTCCTTGTCTTCAACCAGGTTCTCTTCTTTCTCTTCTGACTTCTCCTCTGTGACCATAAATGCATGTTTCTCCTCATCATCATTCTCCATCTGAGCAATCATAGCACCTGTCAGACTGAGTTCCCTTACCTACGAAGCCCATTGATACTCCCCACAATCCTGCACAACCAAAGCCTTTGTCTCTACTTTTCCTTTACCATCTCCAGCTTTCTTCTCTTCTGGTTTCTCCCTCTATGGCTTGGTACACTCCCTTGCAAAATGTTCGTACTCATCGCAATTAAAACATCTGAGCTTGCTCTTATAAAAACCCATCCTTATCTTGTCCTGATCCTTCCAAACATTCCTTCCAGTTTTTGCCATAAACTTCTTAGTGCGAAAAACTGCCATAGCCATTTTCCAGGAAACATCAATCATTTCCACATCTTCAGGATTAATCTGATTCAGCTTTCCTGATAGCATGTCAGTAGGTACCAAAGTTCCATCCATAAGAGCGTGATAACTATTCATAAATCCCATTCCAAGAGCAAAGTTGGGATCATTAGTAGCATTTGCTTCATCAGGGTTGAGCATTCCACTAGAACCAGCTTGGGCACGAGCCACGAATGCAGTTGACTTTGTGTTTGTACTTGTATCACGTCCAGATGAACTTCCACCCTGTTTTTACCCTACTTCTTCAGATAAGAGAGACTGATTCAATTTTCCTGCCAAACTAAGTGAACTTAGATGATTCAGCTCTCTCTATTTATCATCAATCAGCTTTGACTTCAGTTTGTTAATTAGCTCATCAACAGTCAACTCATCCAGCTTGTTGTTATCTTTGATGATTGAAATGTTGGTATTCGAGGACTTGGGCAAACTGTTCAAGAGTTTCAGATTTTTATCCTCCTGTTCGGGTTCAACTTCGTAGCTTGACATTTCAGCAATTAGGGACACAAATCTTTGAACTTGAGCTTCAAATGACTCTCCTTGAATGTGATTGAACTTTTGCTTTAGCATCTGTTTGCGGCTCGCCTTGATATCAGAATTTCCTTCATAGGCCACCAACAGAGCATCCCAGAGTTTCTTTTCTATCTTGTACTTCTTAAATCCTTGTGCAATCTCAGGAGTTAACGCCATTTTCATAATAGCATATGCTCTCTCGTCCTTGTTGCACTTTTCCCAATCATCATCCGAGTATTCTGCTTCAGTTTTCACTACTCCAAATTTTCCTGCTTTAGTGTGAGTGGGAATGAACGGTCCATTGACAACTGATCTCCAAAGTCTCAAGTCAACACTTTTCAAATGGTTTTGAAATCTGTATTTCCATTCAAGGAAGTTATCGGCCGATGTGAGTCTGGGAGGACGAGTAGTTGATCCAATCTCAAAGTCTAGTTTCTGATACATGCTAGGTTCAAAATCCATGACGAAAGCTTAGGAAAACTTAAAAAATTTGTCCAAATGCGTTTCCGATCGTAAACACCAGTACAGAGTCGTAAACACGGTCGTAAACACTTAAAAATCCAATCTTGAAGTCGTAAACACTTAGTTCCAGCTCGTAAACTCAAATTTGATGATGAACACCGATCGTAAACTCCAAGATCAGCCCAGAAACAGTCGTAAACACTAAGAACAGCAACAAGCTTCCAATTTTTCCAGACAAACACTCGAATCTAATATCGTAGAACCTTGAATCAGATGATTCTTAGCTCTGATACCAATTATTGGTCCCAAAATCGTTCACGATATCGTAAACATAAACAAGTGCGGAAACCTTGTTTGTGACTGATTCGAGCTAGAAGATGATGAAAAAGACTTGATTTGAGATGAAGAACAAAGCACGCAATTAAATCTTGAATGGAGAACAAACAATCTTCTATTGAGTGATGATTACGATCGTAAATACAAAGAGGAGGCAGAAAATCGTAATCAACAACTAGTAGTAATCATAAACTACTTGGGTATTTATACTACACATTACAAAAACCCTAAAAATATCGTAAACCCACTAGAAGAACCGGCCCACCAAGCCCAAATCGTAAACATACTAAGCCCAAATCAATGTAAGCCCAATCTAATGTTCATGCCTCACAATGTATAGCCCAACAAACACGACGAGCAATATTAGCACAATTCAAATCAGCATCAAACATATGATCTTGTAAGCAGTTATACAAATCTGACTGAATCTTTGTCTGGTTTTTTCTATACCAATTCAAGTCATGATCAAGGACTGCAGCATAAACATCGACAACATATGTTTGAAACAACCGACCACCGCTATGAAGAGTCTTACCTTCACACCTCCTGACGTGCAACCGAAAGAAATAATATTCTCTCAACGTGACGTTCTTTCACGTAGCCATTGGACTGATATTACGTAACGAAATGTTCAAATGAAATCCATCTTCACCATAAGGAAACAATAAAGGATACTGTAACGCCATGAAACTCGGATGCAACTCAGACACCCTCTACAACCCCCGTACCACATTCTTCTAGTAATATGTCACGTGAATTAGTTGGTTCACCATCACATGGGATTAAAGCATCAACTTCATATGCGGATGGGAGATTATATTGACTTCCATGTAAATTACGTGAACCAATCAACCGTATTTTTTACCGGATGCATACTTTCTTCATTAAACCTTTCTCTTGCCATGCGAAATACTTGAACTAATGCATTATTTGCATTAAGCATCCTAGTAAGGTCATCAACCAACGATCGTAACATGGGATCACTAGAATCACGCTTGCGATAATGAGGTAAAGCATATAAGCGATTTTCAAGCTCATTATCTGTATCATATACATATACCTACGCAAATCTAGGATGTCCATCTGAGTGAGTAGGTAATAATGTGCCAATCTTATGATGATTAATTTCGTTTATACAGAACGTGTTTGGGCCACCACCATCTTCAAAATCCCGGTTTACCTCCCCACCAGTTGATGTGAATGAAAACATCAAACCTAAAAAGCTTCCAACATGCTTCTGCTGCTGATATATACCTATAATTCAGATATTTCTCGATCTCATTATCAGTATCAAGTAACAATGCAAATGACGTCCTACCATTCTGCCCTTCCATTACATCAGTGGCGCGGTTTGTACCTTTGTTTAGGTAAATTAAACAAGTAATTTACCAACATTCCTTTATTACACCACTCGACATTTATATGACACCCATATTTAACAACCAGATCAATGTTGTGAGGAACAACAAAAGAATTATCAACTTCAATATTATGGAAACTAACCTTGGTTTTGCTTTTGTTAAGTGGATGTTTATAAATAGGCCAACCTTCTTTGTTAATGTATGTCGCCTGACAGGATGGCTTAGGGTATCCTTTTGAACAAACTCCATTTTGCATACACGGACTGGATCGATTTAAGTCACCACATGGACCCATGTATCATATGCCAACGAACAGCAGAAAACGCACATGGATCAGTTACTTCTGACGGTAAATCAGCAGATAAGCTTATCAATATCTTCACGTATGTTCAGCTTATCGTCAGGATGTAAAAAAACAATAGCGTGACAATGCGGAAGTCCACGCTTTTGGAACTCTATTGTGTATATGACTAAAAAAAGTCACTAAATTATGGTAACATGAGAACAAACGTGACACAACTTAGAGAGATACAAAACATAACAAAGTAAACACATGCTTTTGGTTCACCAAAGTGAAACTTCTTACGGATATCTTTTAGCAGCTCATCCAACTTTATTTTAAAAACACGCGAAACAATATCAGGTCTATTCGCAATAGGTTCACGAGGGGTATGTTGTGCAACATGTCTTTCAATTTCTGGCCACTTAGGGTTACACGTCATCGTAATGAATAGATCAGGTGCTCCTGCCCAATGACAAACTGCCAATGCATACTAATATTGTTGTATCATATTCCTTGGACCCCCCCCCCCCCCGCTCCCCATAAATGACGATGGTAAAATAACACGACCAGCAATATTAGCACAATTCGAATCAGCATCAAACATATGATCTTGTAAGCAGTTATACAAATCTGACTGAATCTTTGTCTGGTTTTGTCTATACCAATTCAAGTCATGATCAAGGACTGCATCATAAACATCGACAACATATGTTTGAAACAACCGACCACCGCTATGAAGAGTCTTACCTTTACACCTCCTGACGTGCAACCGAAAGCAATAATATTCTCTCAACGTGACGTTCTTTCACGTAGCCATTGGACTGATATTACGTAACGAAATGTTCAAATGAAATCCATCTTCACCATAAGGAAACAATAAAGGATACTGTAACACCATGAAACTCGAATGCAACTCAGACACCCTCTACAACCCCAGTACCACATTTTTTAGTAATATGTCACGTGAATTAGTTGGTTCACCATCACATGGGATTAAAGCATCAACTTCATATGCGGATGGGAGATTATATTGACTTCCATGTGAATTACGTGAACCAATCAACCATATCTTTTACCAGATGCATACCTTTTTCATTAAACCTTTCTCTTGCCATGCGAAATACTTGAACTAATGCATTATTTGCATTAAGCATCCTAGTAAGGTCATCAACCAACGATCGTAACATGGGATCACTAGAATCACGCTTGCGACAATGAGGTAAAGCATAAAAGCGATTTTCAAGCTCGTTATCTGTATCATATACATATAACTATGCAAATCTAGGACGTCCATCTGAGTGAGTAGGTAATAATGTGCCAATCTTATGATGATTAATTCTGTTTATACAGAACGTGTTTGGGCCACCACCATCTTCAAAATCCCGGTTTACCTCCCGACCAGTTGATGTGAATGAAAACATCGCATTATGAAATCCGGTTAAAACCCGACCGGACCGGTTGTATTTATAATAATTACTTTATTTAAATATAAATAATATTATTACAACTTACACTAGCATCTTTTTTTTGTTACTACTTACAGCAGGTCAATAGCTAATTTTTTCTTTAAATTATAGCAGAATGATTTTGGTTGTGTAAAACTTCTAATTGTGGGTCACAGAACATGATTTGAATGTACAACAACAATTTTTTTTAATGGTTATAGTACCGATGTTTTTCTTACTACATAACTATTTCATGCGGTCAAAAAGAAGTTGAGACCAAGTATTACAAATTGATTTACCGATTTCCTATTGAATAATGATTTAACACAACGTCAGATCACGGACAAAATATTTATGGACCAAAAAGTAGTCTACGTACGATTTTTTCTTCAATTTACATTTGTATAAGTTTCCAATTACTCTTCATTTATGGACCAAAATATTTATGAACGAAAAATATAGTCTATGGAAAAATTTGCCCTTCAATTTACAACTGTATATGTTTCCTAATACTTAATGAAAAAATATATTCTATGGAAAAAACTTTTTATTTAATGAAAATACTTTCCAAATAGTTTTCATTTAATGAAAAATACTCAGAAAATTTAAACAAGCTCTGTTTGGGTTCAGAAACTTTTGTAAAAAAATGTCATGATTTTGAGGGACCCGAACATGGTTTTTTCTTTAATTCGTTTGGATCCATTATTGATTTTCAAACCTCTCATATATTTTTTTTAATTTAACTAATCTTATGAACCTAATATTCAACCCGTGTATTACACGGGTTACTAAACTATATATATATATATATATATATATATATATATATATATATATATATATATATATTAAAGTACCAAAAAATGCAAAATGATGATTACATGGGGCATTTCCATTATGATTACGTGGCGCATTCTCATTATGGTATACATTGGTAATTGATGACGTACTTGTCACTTGGGAACTTGAAGACACATCTCCACGAATAACAGAACAACCAGATGGAAGCAATATACGCCTATTACCAATGACTGTAAAGTTATATGGTGACAGAACAACCAGATGGAAGCAATATACGCCTATTACCAATGATTGTAAAGTTATATGGTGACGTAGCACGAGGAATATCTGTAGAGAAGAGCAATATGATCTTAATTGTTGTTGCATAACAAAGTTGCGATTGGAAAAAAATTATAAGAAGAGTAAAAAGTTGTAACGGACATGTGCATTTCAAGTATACCATTACGTTGACATGAAGGACTCGAAATAATGTTGTTCGAAGACGTAGTTCGCCCTCGTAATGGAAGACGACTAATCCTACGTCTATTCAACCGACTTGATACATCAACATTGGAAGGTGATCATATAACATCTGTAAATAATAGCAAGATGTAAGTCCTATTTGTTGTGCAAGAAACTTGTTATTTCAAACCAAAATATGTAGAGCATACATTGCGATACACATTTGCAATTAAAACATACCATTCCGTTGGTGTGAAGAACCCAAACTAACGGTGTTGACACGTAGGGGTGTTCAGAAACCGGAAAAACCGAACCAAACTGTTTAAACAGGAGTAAATTGTCAGTTTGGTTTCAGAATTTTCAAACCGGTCCTGTTCACGGTTTTAAAAACTCCAATCCGGAAATTATGGTCCGGGTTACAGTTTTATGTTATGGAATCCGGTTAAAACCGGACCGGGCCGGTTGTATTTATAATAATTACTTTATTTAAATATAAATAATATTATTACAACTTACACTAGCATCTTTTTTTTGTTACAACTTACAGCAGGTCAATTGCTAAATTCTTTTTTTAAATTATAGCAGAATGATTTTGGTTGTGTAAAACTTCTAATTGTGGGTTACAGAACATGATTTGAATGTACAACAACCATTTTTTTTAATGGTTATAGTACCGATGTTTTTCTTACTACAAAACTATTTCATGTGATCAAAAAGAAGTTGAGACCAAGTATTACAAATTGATTTATACGAAAAAAAAACAAGTAGCTCAAACCGTTTCAATCCGTTGAACCGAACTGGAAAAACCGTTTACACCGCTCCGGTCAAACCGTAAAATCCGGTTTGCTTTGGTTTAAGATTTTTTCATTCTGTAAATTCCGGTTTGGTCTATAAAAAAAACGTAAAAACCGGACCAACCGGACCGTGAACACCCCTAGTTGACAGATGTAGTTCGTCCTGGTAATGCATGACAACCAATACTACGTCTACTCAATTGACTTGTTATATCAACATTGGACGTTGATGGTATAGTGTTCGGAGACGGTTGTTGAGCTAGTAATGGACGGACACCAATCATACGGCTCATCGGCTGGGTTGTTACATTATTATTAGAAGTTGATGGTACAGAAGATGATGTTCCTAGAACCGTATGTTGTTGATATTGAGTAACGTTCTTCGTATCACAACTGTTGGAAATCAGGCCCAAAAAACACACTCAAAATCACAAACGGGAGTCTATTTTCTGCTGTAACTCTTGCTCTACTTTCATTCATAGAAAATTTACATTAAATAAAAAAAATAACCTTGCACCTAAAGAATATGAAACTAACTAACCCACTACCTAAAACTCAGCTTACCACTTCAACAAATAAAACATGTGCAGAAAATAAACACTTAAATAAACTGTCACTATGACCCATTTGAGTATTGACCCGAGTTTTAACCATATCCCTTTAACCGACTTGACCCGATCAAGATTATAACCTACATTCACCCCCTTAGAAGTTGATGGTACAGAAGATGATGTTCCTAGAACCGTATGTTGTTGATATTGAGTAACGTTCTTCGTATCACAACTGTTGGAAATCAGGCCCAAAACACACTCAAAATCACAAACGGGAGTCTATTTTCTACTGTAACTCTTGCTCTACTTTCATTCATAGAAAATTTACATTAAATAAAAAAATAACCTTGCATCTAAAGAATATGAAACTAACTAACCCACTACCTAAAACTCAGCTTACCACTTCAACAAATAAAACATGTGCAGAAAATAAACACTTAAATAAACTGTCACTATGACCCATTTGAGTATTGACCCGAGTTTTAACCATATCCCTTTAACCGACTTGACCCGATCAAGATTATAACCTACATTCACCCCCTTAATCTTGATCTCTATCTTTCATCTTGCTACTTGATTGAACCACGCAGGTTCGGTTCATGCTACCTGCTTCAAGAACACACCGTTCTTGTCTCTTGCTCGAGTAGCTTACACAGGTCCGAATGGCTCTTGCTCTTATTTCTTGCTTTCTTTTTTTTCCGATCAAACCACACATTCTGCTCCTGCTAGCTTGCTCCTTTCTCAATACCATAAAGAAGCAATCACCAAGATCACTTTTTTTCGTACAGTGCTAAACATCACAATTTAGTGATATGCTGCTTTGTTTGACTTTTCAGTTTGACAAACCCTTCCTTTTGTTTAAGGGAAAATTATTAAAATAACCATTGACCCATATCAACTTAACAAAACAGCCTTTAAGTCACTAATTTTTTAAAATAGCCTTTGACTATAGAAATAGAGAATGAGTCCGGCGAGTAGGATGAATTTGGCGAATGTACTTTCATAGTTTTAATATTTTACGGTTTAACCGGAGCGGGGTAAATGTTTTTTCCGGTTCGGTTCAACGGATTGAAACGGTTTGAGCTACTTGTTTTTTTCGTATAAATCAATTTGTAATACTTGGTCTCAACTTCTTTTTGATCGCATGAAATAGTTTTGTAGTAAGAAAACCATCGGTACTATAACCATTAAAAAAAATTGTTGCTGTACATTCAAATCATGTTCTGTAACCCACAATTAGAAGTTTTACACAACCAAAATCATTCTGCTATAATTTAAAAAAAAATTAGCTATTGACCTGCTATAAGTTGTAACAAAAAAAAAGATGCTAGTGTAAGTTGTAATAATATTATTTATATTCAAATAAAGTAATTATTATAAATACAACTGGTCCGATCCGGTTTTAACCGGATTCCATAATGCGATGTTTTCATTCACATCAACTGATGGGGACCTCCACGTGGCAGCTTCCTATGGAGGCCACGTGGATGGGCTTTTGTTTTAAATTTTTTTAATTTCTGGTTGTTTAGTGATGTTTTATACCAACTTTTCTCTTGGTTTCTCGATATTGGTTTCTAGTCCGGCGGTAATTAGTTGTGGTTCTGACTGGGAGGTCGCGGGTTCTAACCCCTGGCTCTCTATTTTCTTTACGTTTAGCTTCTTTTTTGTTTGCCACTTATCAGGTCTCTTCCACGTGTTGTATAATACAGGTGTTTAGGTGATTTTTCTCACACGTATTTTATACGTGTAAGATTCCCTGCCTCACACCTCACACCTCACACCTCAGACAAATACCTAAATTACGATCGCCTGATTTCTCCATCTCAACCTCCACTCCACCATCGCTTCCACCGACGACGATCTTCTCCGCCTCCTTCTGCCGCCGGCCACTTCTCCTCATCTCCGTCACCACCTCTACGATCGCCTGATTTCTCCACCTTCACCATCGCTTCCTCCGCTCTCCTCACCCTCTGCGAACCACACACCGGCGATCTTCTACGCCGCATTCTGTCGCCGGCCACCGTAAGTCCCCCCCCCCCCTCTTTGTCGCCACTTCCGTTTATATACGTTTGTGTTTGTTTTAATTAGCATATAACTCAAACTTTGTGTTTGATTTCACTCTATTACACATGGTTAGGGTTTTAAATTGGTGAAAATATTAGATGATTGGTTCCAAATTAAGGTAATGCCTAGTTCGATTTCTTCTTTTATGGCCTCAATTGCTTCCGGTTGTATCTTCGGTTCATGTTTTATGCTTGCTTTGAGGGTGATTCGTTTTCTTCGAGATTAGGTAAATTTATGTTTGTTTTGGGGGGCTTTGCTTGATTTATGCATATGTTCATGTTTGTAATTATGCATACAGTAGGTAAATTTATGCTTGATTTATGTTTGTATTTATGTTCATACAGTAGCTAAATTTATGCTTGATTTATGCATACGGTAGGTAAATTTATGCTTCATTTATGTTTATGCATACAGTAGGTAAATTTATGCAATCGAATGTTGAAGATTGGTTATAAATTTTTGTTAGAGTTGTTTATTGATGGCTTTGTCCATTTCTTCTTATTATTTTGCAGGTGCCAGTCTTTTGCTTGGCTTTAATAAACGTTTATAGTATCTGAAAGGGTATGGATGAATCGTTAAGGTAATGTTTTCTCACTATTGGTGCTTGCTTCTCAAATAGGTTGTAAAGGTTAGTGTTACTTCTTTGCTTTCGTTTTCATATTAGAAATTGAATTTACAAGCATCCGGTTCATTGCCTTTGCACGCAATTGGCCGTGATGATTAAGTCTTTCTTATCTGTGCCTAGAAAGCCTCATGACTTGCAGGGGATATTTCGATTTGGTTATCCTGTTGTGGTTTTCTCTGGTATTTACACCCTATGATGATTTATCTGACACTTTACATGTTATTTTCTTACTCACAATGTACTTCATTTGTAAACGTTTTGTAACATTTAATTCTTTTTTTTGTTTTGCAGATTAGTGGACTTGGTGAAGAAAATAATATAAGAGGTGTTCTTGATGAGTTAGGAGTATAATCAAGGTAAGAAGTTGCTTAATTTGGTTCAATAAACCCATTTTAAGTTAATGATGGTGATTAATGTGACTAATGGCTATGGATTAGCACATGCAACACAAAATCATCATCGTTCGTGGGTTAGAGAACTGATCAGAAGAGTTTGGAGGGATTAAGAGTGTAATCAAGGTATGATCTTGCTAAGATTATGTTTAAACACCATTATTAGAGTTAATTGTGAAGAATTGGTAAGATTAAAGTTCTGAAAAATATTATAAAAGTATTCAACTTCTACATCTAACTTTTAACAAAAACGGAAACATTTTTATATAATAACAACTTTTATAAAAAGTCATAAAATTTTTCAAGTTCTATAAAAAGTAACTTAAAAAAACGTGGATTGAAATGATTCAAGATGGTGATTTGGGGAGATTCAAGTCTCGAGTGTAAAGCTTTCAGGTGATTGGTTTCTTTACTGTTGTGGATTACTTGGATTCAATTAGGATGCTCTCATTTACAAATTGAACCATTTTATGCCATCCTCTTATTACTTATAATGAGGCTATATGATTTATGTTGTGTATTTCTAGAATTCCTAATGTAAATGTCATTGTTTCCATTTCATTTGGTTTCGATGAACAGTTTAAGGGAAACCTCAAGTTATGTGTTTTTTGTTTTCTGATCTTATGTTTTTTTGCTATGGCGTGTCGCTTTCGCGCAACCGTAGGATTGATCTTGGCCGGCTGCTTCATCGGAGTCTTGGCGGTGAAGATGAACAGTTTTATGAAATTTTTATTTTCTTTCTTCTATTTCATGCAATGATGGTTTTTATAATTTTTTTGCTGAAATATTGGATCGTCGTACACCTGAATGTCTACTATGGTGTTTGATGTTACCTATGGTTTCAAGGATTCGTTGGTTTGTTATGCGGATTTTCTGTTTACGATTTGTGGGTCAGACTCGGCCCTTGGTTATTCCTCCTTTGGTTGGAATTAAGTTTGGCTTTTGGTTGTTCCTACCATGAATTAGCCATGTTCATGAGAGAGAAAAAGGCACTGTTAAAAAACAAATGACTTGCTTGTGTGTGATATGCATTGTGCTATTTTGTATAGAGTAGTTAACTATCACTTCAATATCTTTTGAGGCTATGATGATTCTTTTCTGAGCCAATGTTTCTTACAAATCTGATTTTCATATTGAAAAACGCTTTGTGAGATAATAGGAAATTGATACAGTGTTTTTTATGAATATGGAGGTTTATCTGATAACGGGCGGTAATGATAGTTTTCTAAGTCTTGCTTTCTTTGCACTGTTTTATGTCTCTCTTTACATCCTATACTTCAAAACGGTCTGAAACAGTTTAGTAAATATTAATTAATGGCAATTTTAACACATTTATGTGAGAATAGGTACCTAAAGATTTTGTTTGTTTCACTGTTTGTTTATGTTGTGCAGACCTGAATCTAAGAGGAGAAACAAGAGATCAATGGTGAACCTTCGAGGGCCTTGCAGTGACACCATCGACCACCCGTAATATGTGTAAGTATGTCTTTTACAATTAATAAAAGAATGTATATATAATGACTAAACAAAACTCATCACCACGTATTGCCTCAACACACTCATCTTTGATTAGACATCAACAAATTACAGTTGTACAGTTGTAGAAATCAAGGTAACTTATGCTTCCATCTATTTAACAGTTAACATATTGTCTAAGGGTCAGATATATCACATTATGACCAACAGATAACTAATCATATCTTTAACCATATAGAAAGCAAAAAAAAATGATAAAGCATTGGTTTTACAGTGTCTTCTTGAGGTAATAAATAGGAATTAGGTTTTAATACTGGATTTTAATTTTAAAAACCTTTCTGATAAAGTGGAATTAGGTACTTCCCACATTGACTTTAGGGATTCATCAATATTACTGATAACGGGCGTCGTGACCGCTATACAAATAATCCTAACTACCTATAGACATGGTAAGTTGGGTATCAATCCAGGAGAGTTGGTGGTTATTAGTGATCCTAATGACTTAATCTAAATTACTGTCACTAACTTAGATAAACTAGACTAAACCTAAATACTAAAATAAGTGCCTCTTGGCTGTTTAATTTGAATGACTTAAAGACTAAAGAAAACTAATGCTAGTTTGAACTAGAAAACAGAGAATTAAAACGTGACAACCTCAGGATCCCTGTTAGCTAATTCCTAATCCAATTCAGTTAATCAATTCAACCCAATCCAACCTACGATCTATTCACATGTAGCACAAGATAGTCCTAGAGTTATGCTTAGAAATGTAGTCCGGGAGCGGAGAGCGAAACACATTCACAAACCCTAAGTTGAATTGTAAAATCCATTCAACCAAACATTCAAATCACACAAGTGCTAAGTATAGTCCTAGAGCTATGTAATTAAGGTAGTCCGGGAGCGGGGGGCACATATGCAATCAAAACACAAGATAAATAAACTTAAATTGAACATCCATATGAATCAAACATTGTCACTATGTTTATAGAATCATAAAATAGACAAAGAATAACTAAAAAGAATAGTAATACGCTAACCGTTCACCGTCAGTAATCACTTGGACTTAGCCGGACATCAAAATTATCACCGAATGATTAAAAACTAAGAAAACCATGAAAAACTATAAAGAAATTCGTCTCTGGGGAGTTCTGGTCGGCTACAGCCGAAGTTTTCTTAGAAAAAAACCTAAAAACTGCTTAAATACGTCAAATACCAAAAATCTTGAAAATCTGCCGACATCGACCTGGATCGTATCGCGAGGGATTTGGAAGTTATCCTGGCGACACTCCGGGGGTCCTGGGCTTCGCTAATTTGGCCCAAAATCTTATCAGACGCGGCCCAATGCTCCAAATTCAGCCCAATCTCCTTTTTAAACCCAATTTGATATATTTAAAGCCCATTCCTTCAATCCCTGACCCATGTGAATTATTTCAAATCCCAACAACTCTATTCCGCACTCCCGAACATTCACAACTTTGTCTTTATTTTGCTTGATTAATTCCTCCAAAGCTCGCGTCTTTTCACCTTTAGTCACCAATGCTTCTAAAACACCTCAAAATGCATAACCTATGACAATTAAACTCAAAACACATCAAGTACAAAATGTAGGATATATCATGTGAATTAATATATTGTAACCATTAAAATTATATGATTAATTATGAGAAACCATTATAAAATATACTCACATCAATTACTTGGATCAGGGTACGAAATGAGGTCCATATATAGTTAAACTATAATATTAATGTAGGATTCTTATGTGTTATAAAACTTACAAAATACAATAATGTGTTAAATTATGGAACCTCGGTATGGCATATATACTTACAAATATGCAGATTAGTGATGTGAAGCTTAGTTAATTGTATGTGATTTTAGATGTTTTTATGATTGAAAATTGATGACATATGTACCTCTCAATATGCAGGTGATGTTATCCCAGGTCAGTAACATACATGAATACTAGGGGTGTTCGCGGTCCGGTTGGTACGATTTTTACGTTTTTTATAGACCAAACCGGAATTTACGGAATGAAAAAAATCTTAAACCAAAGCAAACCGGCTTTTACGGTTTAACCGGAGCGGGGTAAACGTTTTTTCCGCTTCGGTTCAACGGATTGAAACGGTTTGAGCTACTTGTTTTTTTTTCGTATAAATCAATTTGTAATACTTGGTCTCAACTTCTTTTTGATCGCATGAAATAGTTTTGTAGTAAGAAAAACATCGGTACTATAACCATTAAAAAAATTGTTGTTGTACATTCAAATCATGTTCTGTAACCCACAATTAGAAGTTTTACACAACCAAAATCATTCTGCTATAATTTTAAAAAAATTAGCTATTGACCTGCTGTAAGTTGTAACAAAAAAAAAAGATGCTAGTGTAAGTTGTAATAATATTATTTATATTCAAATAAAGTAATTATTATAAATACAACTGGTCCGGTCCGGTTTTAACTGGATTCCATAATGCGATGTTTTCATTCACATCAACTGATGGGGAGGTAAACTGGGATTTTGAAGATGGTGGTGGCCCAAACACGTTCTGTATAAACAGAATTAATCATCATAAGATTGGCACATTATTACCTACTCACTCAGATGGACGTCCTAGATTTGCGTAGTTATATGTATATGATACAGATAACGAGCTTGAAAATCGCTTTTATGCTTTACCTCATTGTCGCAAGCGTGATTCTAGTGATCCCATGTTACGATCGTTGGTTGATGACCTTACTAGGATGCTTAATGCAAATAATGCATTAGTTTAAGTATTTCGCATGGCAAGAGAAAGGTTTAATGAAAAACGTACGCATCCGGTAAAAGATATGGTTGATTGGTTCACGTAATTCACATGGAAGTCAATATAATCTCCCATCCGCATATGAAGTTGATGCTTTAATCCCATGTGATGGTGAACCAACTAATTCATGTGACATATTACTAAAAGGAATGTGGTACTGGGGTTGTAGAGGGTGTCTGAGTTGCATCCGAGTTTCATGGTGTTACAATATCCTTTATTGTTTCGTTATGGTGAAGATGGATTTCATTTGAGCATTTCGTTACGTAATATCAGTCCAATGGCTACGTGAAAGAACGTCACGTTGAGAGAATATTATTGCTTTCGGTTGCACGTCAGGAGGTGTGAAGGTAAGACTCTTCATAGCGGTGGTCGGTTGTTTCAAACATATGTTGTCGATGTTTATGCTGCAGTCCTTGATCATGACTTGAATTGGTATAGAAAAAACCAGACAAAGATTCAGTCAGATTTGTATATCTGCTTACAAGATCATATGTTTGATGCTGATTCGAATTGTGCTAATATTGCTCGTCGTGTTATTTTACCATCGTCATTTACGCGGGGGGGGGGGGGTGGGTCCAAGGAATATGATACAACAATATTAGTATGCATTGGCAGTTTGTCATTGGGCAGGAGCACCTGATCTATTCATTACGATGACGTGTAACCCTAAGTGGCCAGAAATTGAAAGACATGTTGCACAACATACCCCTCGTGAACCTATTGCGAATAGACCTGATATTGTTTCGCGTGTTTTTAAAATAAAGTTGGATGAGATGCTAAAAGATATCAGTAAGAAGTTTCACTTTGGTGAACCAAAAGCAGGTGTTTACTTTGTTATGTTTTGTATCTCTCTAAGTTGTGTCACGTTTGTTTTCATGTTACCATAATTAGTGACTTTTTTTTAGTCATATACACAATAGAGTTCCAAAAGCGTGGACTTCCGCATTGTCACGCTATTGTTTTTTTACATCCTGATGATAAGCTGAACACACGTGAAGATATTGATAAGCTTATCTGCTGATTTACCGTCAGAAGTAACTGATCCATGTGCGTTTTCTGCTGTTCGTTCGCATATGATACATGGGTCCATGATGGTGACTTAAATCGATCCAGTCCGTGTATGCAAAATGGAGTTTGTTCAAAAGGATACCCTAAGCCATCCTTTCAGGCGACATACATTAACAAAGAAGGTTGGCCTATTTATAAACGTCCACTTAACAAAAGCAAAACCAAGGTTAGTTTCCATAATATTGAAGTTGATAATTCTTTTGTTGTTCCTCACAACATTGATCTGGTTGTTAAATATGGGTGTCATATAAATGTCGAGTGGTGTAATCAAGGAATGTTGGTAAATTATCTGTTTAATTTACCTAAACAAAGGTACAAACCGTGCCACTGATGTAATGGAAGGGCAGAATGGTAGGACGTCATTTGCATTGTTACTTGATACTGATAATGAGATCGAGAAATATCTAAATTATCGGTATATATCAGCATCAGAAGCATGTTGGAAGCTTTTTAGGTTTGATGTTCATTATCGTTCGGTTCCTGTTGAGAGGTTACCATTTCATGAAGAAGGTTGTAATAGGGTTTATTTTCAAGATGATGATGAGATTGAAATCGTTGTCCAACGTGTTATGGTTGCTATGTTAAAGTTTACTGGATGGCTAAAGGCTAATAGTTTATATCCTGAAGGTAGATGTTAAACCTATAGGGATTACCCTACAATGTTTATAACGGATTGAAACGGTTTGAACTACTTGTTTTTTTTTCGTAAAAATCAGTTTGTAATACTTGGTCTCAACTTCTTTTTGACCGCATGAAATAGTTTTGTAGTAAAAAAAACATCGGTACTATAACCATTAAAAAAATTGTTGTTGTACATTCAAATCATGTTCTGTAACCCACAATTAGAAGTTTTACACAACCAAAATCATTCTGCTATAATTTTAAAAAAAATAGCTATTGACCTGCTGTAAGTTGTAACAAAAAAAAGATGCTAGTGTAAGTTGTAATAATATTATTTATATTTAAATAAAGTAATTATTATAAATACAACTGGTCCGGTCCGGTTATTAACCGGATTCCATAACATAAAACCGTAACCCAGACCGTAATTTCCGGATTGGAGTTTTTAAAACCGTGAACAGGATCTGTTTGAAAATTCTGAAACCAAACCGACAATTTACTCTGGTTTAAACGATTTGGTTCGGTTTTTTCCGATTTCTGAACACCTCTAATGAATACCACAAAAATGCAATTGAAGGTCTCAAAAAATACAAACAGCAATTCAAGGTCTCAAAAAAATGTGTAGATTTATGGAACCCATGTCAGTTGTATGGTACAAAATGGATTATTTGAAATATGTAATGCAATGTCTTTGATTGCCTTGGTGGTTTTGCAACTAGGATTTTGTTGGAGTCGTTTCGTTTTCGGGCCATCTTCACATGTCCGTTTTACTAGCAATAGAGAAAGAGGATGGAGTGAGAGAGTCGGTGGCTAACAATGTTGGCTGGTCTTTTTTTATCTCTAACTTAAGCGGTGGTTTACCACGGTAAGAGTATAGGTTGTCAAGGTTTAATTTCTGAGATTTGATGCTTATAACTTTATGACCCAAAGAAAGTCAAAATCATGACTTCTGCAACTGATGTAGAACCAGGTCAGTTCGCCGAAGAGAAAATCGGAGAGTGGAAAGAGGTTAGAAAGAAGCGTCGTAATACCGGCAAGGAGAAGGTTTCAAAAGAGAGATCGATGGGGAAATGATTTGGGCTGTATTTTGGCTTTTTTTTATTCTCTTTATTGTCCATTGTATTAATTATGTTTGTGATTTTAGATTCTGATGCGGCCGTTACACGACAACAGTTCACCGAAATTGTACAATCATCAGGTACGCTTATCCATTTTTTTTTTGTTTTTACTTTTAGTTGCACAAAACACATGGGTTGCGTATGCTTGATTAACATTCTTATATGGACTTTCAAGGGGCATTAATATGAGTTACTTTTTATAATGTAATAGTCAGTTAACTTTGTGAGACAACTTAATTTTCTTTTTTTATTTGCTTTCAATCTGCAGCAACGCGCGGGTCTTTTTCTCGTTTCTAATAAAAAATCCATGAAATGGAAACGTAAAACCAATAAATAAGACAAAAACAATATATATTTTTTAAAACACGGCAAAAAAATATATATATATTATACGAGATGTCCCAAGACTAAAACAATTTCCTAATCTGGTTTGCTTCTGTCATGTCTGGTTCATAAGTGACCTTGCTAAAATCTATCGTCCTCAGGATATTATTTGTGAAAAATAAAGTGGCATCCTCCTCCGAGTAAATAAGATAATTAATATATAATGCTTTGTTTATTAACTATCACATACGTGTTGGTAGATGAACCAACTTCACACGTGAAACATGAACTACGGCGTTCTCCAACAGTGCACGAAAAAACCTTACAGGAGCAATACGTGTTGCTGAGTAATACACCATCATCTCAATGTCATGTCCACTTAAATACGTATATGTGGAAAATACGTTAAAAACATTAAACAATGTTTTTTTTTTCAAATTTCAATAACCTAAATCGAATGTGACGATACGAGTTGAATAACTTACGATGCATCACGTAAAACGACAGTAAAAGACGGACCAAACCGTTTTCCAGGTACTATCTTCCTAACAACGTCTACAACACATGTAGGTATTATTTGCTACACTTAAATTGTAAAAATAATACGAATGAATGTAAGAAATATATGACAAACTATATCGATAATAAGTTTTAGCCGACGTCTGTCATGTTTAATACTCTCAATTGTCGGAACCCAAGCAAATAAAGGAAACGATTATGAAACCTTAATCGACAACGGACAAATTCGACTCCGATCATCAATAATGATCTTCTTATCTGAACATGCTAGTATATAGCCATGGTATGTGGGAAATTCATCCTTCTCAAAAGTAGCAACCTTAAAATCGTATAATGAGAAAACACCTCCAACTGAAGCAATCGAAGCATAATGTTGTACTAAATGTTGTGGTACAATCGCAGCCATTCTTTGACGCTACGAACATGTATTCTTTTAGTAACAAACCTCAAAGTATAATTGAAATTGAAAACTATACGGGTTGTTTAAATACTTACATTTAAATCAAATATAATCAAAAGTAATCCCCCACCATTCGCTAGTACGAAACTAAATTCAACCCGCAATGCAACCATACAATACCACACTTCATCTTTAACAGCTGAAGAAAATGACTCGACAATATATCGCGAATCCATTATCTATTTAAATTAACGCGGAATAAATAAATATATAAAACACACAAAAAAAGAACATTATTACGAAAAAAAAATGCAAACACATATATTAATAAATATACCAAACATTAAGTAACATATTGTTATGGTTTTTGCTAATCTATATGAAATAACACAACAAACTTAAAACATAAAACCAATAACAAAACAAATTAGAGAGACAACATATTAGGCGACATAATTGTCTCGATCGTCTGAATTTTTAATAAGGGTTATTGGCTTCAAATAATTCTAACTATCACTTTTTGGTCAATAACACTCCTAACTAACAAATTTCCCTGTGGCACTCCCAACTTGTCACACCCCGAGAAAATGACTAAATGTGAGCATGTGACTGATTTGGCATCATGGTCATGGTTATGAATGATGACGTCTAATGAACGTTTAATTTAACCATTATCTTTTGAAAATATTAGTTTCAAACATTTATTTAAACATCTAAAACCGTGGCAGCGGAATTAAAGTAGTGGTTACATGATAAGTTTTCCAAAAGACATAGTCATGAGATTTATGAACATAACTACCCTAAGGCGTAATGCGTCTAAATCTCCAAAATGAAATGCATGAACACATGGCAGACAGACCATGATATGACAAGCAGGATCGGAACAGAAAAACATGGAGTTGCAGTCTCTAATCACCTGAGATTTCAAGAATTTAAAAAGTCAACAGAATTGTTGGTGAGTTCACAGGTTTTATGACACTAGAACTGTTGGAATTTATGTTTGAAAATGTTTAGTCTGTCAGAATATTAGTTTATTTGACACTGTTGTTGTAAAGATTAATCATGAACCTTGAATTCAAAACTAACTGTTTACCCACTCCTGGTATCCTTCCCCAAGAACACCGAATGACCAGAAAACAAATGTACCGCTTGACTATAACCGTGGAGTCATGACTGGAGCGACCAAGTCAGGGCAGGGTCGTCAACCCAAATAGATCTACTCATAAGCTATCGTTTCGAATGAACTAATTGAACTCAATTAATAGTGGGACTTAGGCATATAATATGAATCAACATGAATACACAGTTTGGGGATATGAAAAGAACATGCAATCATTACTTCTTACAGTTATCATAATATCTGGCAAAATTGAAATTGAAAAGTAATCATTGAATTCTCCCCCAGGTTAGAAAACAGAAATGTAAAAGGGGCCGAGAAAAACTCACATGTTTGAAGATGGATGACATATATGATTGGTTGAACTTAGCCTAGCAAACGTCTACAAAGTAATGTTATGACGTATTAGGGTTTGGCCATCTTGAGTTAGTGAATACGTCACTCATTGTTCAAGGTTAAGTCTCGACTTTTGTTACCCGATGGCAATGATGGAAATCCTAGGACATTATTTATTGGCTAATAAATAAAATTGAAGTTGGTGAGCGTTTGAAAAATAAATATTGAATAATATGGATTATTTTTCTTTAAACGTTAGGAGAATTATAAGTATTTAATTTATTAAATATTTGTAAGGTTTTGAACCCTTTTGATTAATAAATAAAATCTTTCATTTATTATGAATAAATGTTTCCAAAAATATATGAAGTTATATTTTGGTAAAAATTAAGTGTTGGTTCATCCGGTAGTTAGCCGGTTTCACCGGTTTGACCGATTTGACTCGTCCTATGACTTCTTAAGTTTCCTTAACACTTAGGATTTGCTAATAGACTTGTTCTAATGTGATATAGGGTTCTAAGTTGCCAATTTAATCGGTGGAAGTTTAACTTGTAAAATCCGACGTTTTCGAGTAACCGAAAGTTACAGTTTTTGTCCGTTTTGCTTATAAAACATGTTTTTCCAATTTTGAACTTTATAAACCATTTTTAATTGTCAAAATAAGCATGTTTCATATTCTGGACCAGATTCGATTCTTAACCAAAAATATGTTATAATTTTACCGAAAAGTCGTAGTTACGATATTTAATCGTTTTGTTTTCAAGTGTTTAACTTCTCAAATCATTTTATATGTTTGCTAAACATCTTTGGCATCCCTAATAATTCATAACAACTCCTAAGTGGTCACAAGTTTGTCACAAGGTTTTAAACTTAATTCTTCATGAAAATAAATGGTATTTTTATCATAAAAATTCCA
>JBCNJP010000006.1:51010417-51064846 GCA_039602395.1 Deinandra increscens subsp. villosa | reverse complement strand
CAGGAATTCAGCGCTTAGGTATTCTCCGCCTCTATCGGATCGAAGTATTTTAATAGTTCGATTTAACTGATTTTGTACTTCGTTTTGAAACTCTTTGAACTTTTCAAAAGTTTCATGTTTGTGTTTCATCAGATAGACATAGGCATATCTGCTGTAGTCATCGATGAAAGTCACGAAGTACCGTTCACGATTTCTCGTCTCGGTTCGAAAGGGTCCACACACATCGGTGTGAATAATGCCTAACAAGCCTTGGGCCCGTTCACCTGTATGGGTGAAGGGTGACTTGGTTAATTTACCAGATAAGCATGACTCGCATTCATCGAAGGAATCTGCGTCTTGGGATTCGAGAATGCCAGCAGTTTGCAACTTCTTGATGCGGGCCTTACTTATGTGACCAAGTCTATGGTGCCATAACGAGGATTCGTTACTATCAGTTTTGTTTCTTTTAGAAACATGATAGAGCTGGTCGTTTGTTTGAACATTTATCTCATATATACCATGTCGAGGTTTAGCCTCGAAATAAAAGATATTATTAAGGTAAGCAGAAATCACATTTCCATTAAATTTATACCGAAATCCTTGTTCAAACAATGAAGAGACAGAAATAATGTTTCTGGATAAACCAGGTGCATATAAACAGTTAATCAAATTAACTACAAGGCCAGAAGAGCATGAAAAAGAATAAGTGCCAGCAGCAAGCACTGGGACTCTCTTCCCGTCACCAACGATGAGGTCCATGCAGCCTCGTTCTGTCTTCTTCCACTTCTCAGGTTCCTGCAAAACATTAACAATGTGATAACCACATCCAGTATCAAATACCCATGAATTGGAGGAAACAGTGAAAAGTTCAATAACATTTATTGAAATACCTGATGAGCAACCCTTATTAGGGTTCTTGGTCATCTTCAGCTTTGCAAGATAAACAGGACAGTTGCGACGCCAGTGTCCCATTTTGTTACACTCATAGCACAGGCGCTCCTCGGGAGGCTGCACCTGTGGTTTCTTGCCTTTGCCTTCTTTAACCTTCTTGGCTTTGGAGATCTTTGTATTCGCAACTTTGAGCACGTCCGGCGTGGTCCTGATCTTCACGTTGGGTATCAACGGAATAACCTCCTCGATCGACTGAGCCGAACAATTAATCGCAAGAATGCGATAATGTTCAGGCAAAGATCTGAGTACTACATCAAGAGCCATCCCGTCAGAGATGGAGTAGCCAAGGTCGATCAGCCTGTCGCGATACGCTTTCATCAGCATGACATGATCGTATGGAGAGGAGTCGTTAGCCATAGAGCAGTTCACAAATTGTGAAAGCGCATCAGCTCGCTCAGTCCTCTGACTCAATTCAAATAAATCCTTGAGTTTACGAATGATGTCATAAGCAGACATCCCCATGAAATTATACCGATAATCCTGAGTCATGCTAGATAACATCAGGTCAGTGACGTCCCAGCTCAGACCGCGAGTTCTCATTTAGCAAGTAAGATGGATTACTCGCGATCGGTCGGTCAATGACATAGAGTTTCCCGAAGAGCCTTAAAAGGTTCCTCAGGGTTATCTGCCATGCGAGAAAGCCAGTCTCAGTGAAGGGGTCGAGTTGTACCATTGAACTTAATGGAGGTGAGTTTTCTTTAGCCTTCTGAAAATAAGCAAAGTAAATTTAATCAGTATTTTCGATGTTTATTTTTTTTCTTTAAAAATAAGTTGGTAAAGTTTATTTTTAAGAAAAATGAGAATTCGTTTAGACGACATTACTTGAGACCGCCAAATGAGCCTCATGAGCAAGGTCGTGTAAACAAACTGACAACGGTTGTCAATTGTGAGACTCAAGTCACAACTCTCGGTATGAGGCCGCTATATACATACAATTGTATTTTGCGATACGTGTAGCCTCATCCGTGCCCACTCTAGCAATACACATCCGTGGCGCGGTGTTGAAATACTCCAACACCACGAACATGCACGTCTAAAGCGATAGTAATCCTAAATGGTCGATTGTGATGACACGGTGTTGAAATACTCCAATGTCCTCACCTTAGAAGGTACCCTCGGCACCAAGTGCGGTGTTGAAATACTCCAACACTGATGCTCCGGTAAATACGTTCCAAGTTCAACTTGAGATAGGATGGCACGAACTATCAGTTTTATGAATTACCAAATAGGGATATTGATTACTTTTAATATTTAATTACCGTCAGACACGAACGATAAAACCCTATCACCACTCGGGACAAGTAAATTAATTTAACCTAATTAAATTACTAAGTTGTCGCGAATGGCATATTGTGTGTTAAACGGCATAAGGTCTTGATCTCGCTCGAGCCATACAAGCGAGATCATAAGGGACAAATTTAAAATAAATTAAATTAAATAAAATGGTGAACGATCGAGATGGCAACTCTGTGCGATCTGGAATCCTGTTCAGCTCCCACTTGCTTCGACATCCCTCTGGCGTGTGTCCAGTCTTCGACATTTGGTTACATACAAATTTACAATTACTAAAACTACTTCTAGTAAACTAGCCCTAAATTTGTACAACTTTGAAACCCAAAATCCGGGTCCAATAAACCAAAACGAAATACAAACAATTGGGCCAACAACTTGGGCCAAACAGAGAAAGACAAAACACACCAAAACACATATTCATATATGAACATAAACATAGAGGGGTCGGCCGTAACACACAATAAAATACATAGAATTAAAATAAATAAATAAATTAATTCCAATTCGCAATTTGGATTTAAGTCGAAATTGCGAACTACCGGTCGCGAAAGGACCAGTTCTGGTTTGCGCGCGGTGATAATGGCTCTGATACCACTGTTGGAATTTACAGTGGGATCCGGGTTACCGATTTTAATTTTATTAAAACCAATTTATTAATTAAATTAATTCTAAATTAATTTGGTAGCGGAAACGATTAAAACGCGGATGCAACTGTAACAGGATCAATCACCGGAACACGACAAACACAGAAAAATATATTTATTTAAAATAAATAAATAACTATCTAACGAATTAGATATACCTTGGCGGGATCCGAGCAACCGCTCGAGACACCCGGATTCAACGGGCTCGCGCTAGGACGAACTGAGACGTCTAACTCGAACCTTCGAGACAAGTCATCGGCGGCGGCGGCGACTGGCGGCGGCGGCGGTAGTGGCGGCGGTGGTGGTAGGGATACCACCGGTGGTGGTGACAAAATCTTCTCCGTCGGGATGGCCACCGGAACGGATCCCACGACGATCGAATCGCCGGTGATCGGAGGTGACGCGGTGGCGGCGGCCGGCGGGTATAACGGCGTGGGCCACGACGACGGGACCGGACGCGGTGGTCTCGGCTGCGCCGGCAGCGCGAGAACCACCGGTCGGTGGTCGCGCGGCGGCGCGTGAGCGGCAGCGGCGGCGGCTCGGGCTGCGGCTTCGGCTTCGGCTCGGGCTGCAACGGCTTTGCTCTCGAGTCGGGCGCAAATACTGGCAAGACGGGGATCCATGAGAGATTGCAAGGGATCACGGTGGAGGAGGCGGCGATCGGCGGTCGGCGGTCGGCGGCGGCGGCGGAGCCGGCTTCGGCGGTCACGGCGCAGAGAGAGAGTGAGGGAGGAGATTAGGGTTTTTTGACTTGTGTGTTAATCCACCTCCTCTCTCCTCCTATTAATATTAAATCGCGGACCGGGGCCTGCGAACTGGGCCCGGTTGCGATCCTCCTTTAGTCCACCAACCGATCAGTCTGTTAATCCGGTAACAACTGATCGGTTCGTCTTTTAATTACCGAGTAATTTTAAACCGATAGATTTTGTCGTTTTAATTAAATATATAATTAATATTTATTTAGCTCACCATTTAGTTCGTTTATTTCTAATTAACAATTAATTAGATTTAATAGTCCGTTGACCCGGGTGTAACTCTTACGGGTCAATATCGGTCGGGTTCGTTAATTCGTCGGGTCAGGACACCATATATCCAACATTTATGTGACAACATGTCATGAAATTATACGTATTGTTTTATGATTTCATGTGAGTTAAATTTATGATTTTATGTGAACCTAGAATAAATAATTATGGGATATTATTTATTATCTAATGCGATTATCTAAGGTTTACGTTTTATAAACGCCACCCGTTAATCATGTGTTGATTTATATTCGTTTTGTCAAGCATTCAAGATAGTCCCGTTAGTCCATTTAGCTAATTTCGAAACCTTATAGTTAACTTTGTTAACTCCTAAAACCCATTTTAATTAAGCTAAACCTACAAGGGCTAACTTTGTAATTGTTCAAACCTTGTGTTCATCATGTAACTAATTGATGGACTATTGTTGTCATTATCGTATACTCGAATTTAAGGAATTCAATGCGCATCAAAGGAAACCGGTAGAGGTGCGGATCGTACTCCTCCTTCTGTAACTAGCTGTGGCTTCAATTGCATCAACAAATGATATCAGATGTGGTAACAGACGCGGCTTATCCCCATCATCCTCAATCATCGTTCCTCCCCCTCCTCGTTTTTTCTCTATAGCGACACTAAGAAAACCCCTCACCGGAGTCAAAAGATTCTGGCCAAACAGCACCACTACACCACTGCTATGCCACCACTTGACACCCCTCGGTGATGGTGAACGCAGCCGAAACCTCGGAGCATCGCAGTTAACCCTAGAGTTCGAGTTCATAATTTGTCCGGGTTTCTTTTCGACGTAAAAAACTCATTAATCTCTCATCACCGGTTCAAGGTAACCTCTTCTTCACGTTAGTCGCACGTTTTCTGGTTTTGTTGCATGTTTTTTCTTGGTTTTCCGGAGACCAGAGATAACTCCAGTGAGTTAGGGTTATTGTGAATAAGATGACATCCGTTGGGTATATGTTAAGTATTATTTTTTTTTTGCTGAGTAATAACGCCCTCCAGGGTCTTGGCCGAACGGCCAAGGCTTGTGAATTACAACAGAATTTTCTCCGATTCAACCTTCCCAGCCCCATTCCTTATTCACGGTCATATGTAATTCATTTTTAAATTGAAATTCTTATTATTTATTTATTTGCTTAATAACAGGGTAATTAAAATAAAGTTACATTTTTAATCATTTTTTATTACATAAAACTCAAAGATGTTTTTTTTATATGATACTAACATGGCAATTAAACCAAATTTTATTAAAATATGAACTAAAACAAATACCATTTGTTTTTTCTAGACATCATAACAATCACTTAAACAAACTAATAAGGAAAAAATTATCTATAATATTGTATAGTTAAGAAAAAATGAAATAAAAACAACATAATCAAATCAAACATGAAAAAACCTGTTACGACTTCTAAATTGGATTTCTGGAATCTTGATGCTACTGACAAAGTCTTCCAATGAATCAGCTATGTCTGCTAAGTCATCTTTTTGCGATTGTTAGATCAAAGATGTCTTTTTTCCCTTCACTAGAACACAGGTCAATAGTATTATCCCCGTCCCAACTCAACCGAGACATAAACCCTTTTATGTGCACAAGCAGATTCAAGAAGCTGAAAAAAAAGAATAAAACAAGTTATTTTAAACATACATTTATATATCTCTATAAGTGCGCAAATTATGTCTTTTTCATTCACCATGAAAAGTAACATACCCGACTCAAGTCAACACGCAGGGTAGGAAGGCAACAAGCTGCGCTGCCAATCCTTTTTTAATAGAAAACCCTAGACGTATAAACACAACATTTTTCAATCTAGAGCCCACCCTATTCCCGTACATGACTTTTTGAATCCGGCTCAACATGGATGCCGCCTCCGACTCAAGATGCCCAAAAGTATCAAAAGCGAAGGGAACAAACACATGTTGATTTTCAATGCACGCTTTCTCATGTTTGTTCACCTTCCCAGTAGCCGCTCTGGATGCTGCCTGGCCCGCCGTGAAGGTGTTGGTCCTCAGCCCCATAAGGGGAGAAACCCCCGTTAAATCGACACATGCGTGCTTCTCATTTTGCCACCCAAAAACAAGTATGTCAGCAGGCCTGAGGGTTGAGCGCCCATCCAAGAGATCAGACAGGAAGTTAACAAGAGCTTCCTTCCTGGCCTAAATTATTATTTTCAATTAATTAAAAAGTATCCAAGTATATATATTCCTTTTACCTCATCATTTATTTACCTAGCCAACTATGATTTGTAAGGGCCGAAATAAGGCGAGTGTTCATTTATCTCAATACTGTTGTCACTCACCTACATTCATTGATGAGTCTTAGGTTGTGTTTTGGCACACTAGCTGAAAGGCTAGCTGTTAGCTGATAAAATATAAGGTGGCTGATAAAAAATAACGTTTGATAAAAACTAGCTGGTAAACTAGCTAAAAATGTAAAATGACATAAAAGTACATGTATATAAATAAATTAATATTTAAAAACAAAAAATATAAATAAGTTAGGAAAGGGTAAAGCTGGAAATATTATAAAAGTTAGTTGAAACGCTACTCCAACTAGCTTTTCAAAAGCTAGCTGATAAGCTAGCTTATGGCGCGCCAAACACGACCTTAGGCTTTGTTTGGCGCACTAGCTGAAAAGGTAGTTGCTAGCTGATAAAAAATAACGTTTGGTAAAAACTTGCTGAAAAATGTAAAATGACATAAAAGTACATGTATAAAAATAAATTAAAATTTAAAGTCCAGATTCTCTAGTATTTATTTATAAGTTAGAGAAGGGTAAAACTGGAAATATTATAAAAGCTAGTTGAAACGCTACTTCAACTAGCTTTTCAAAAGCTAGTTTTTTTACATTACCAAACAGGCCTTTTTTAAAAACAACTAGTTTTTTTAAAAAATGTCTCGTTTGGTAACGTCAAAAGGCTAACTTATGACACGCCAAACATGACCTTAGTATAACGTATAAATTGATACTATATACCAATTCGTACCTTTTCATTATTGTCAACTACAACCGCTTCCTTTGCATCTGTTAGCTTTGCCTTTGAAGGCAAGTCATACCATACACCAAGCTAACATTTTTTTTAAATTATTAAATAAATAAAAAAATATTCAAGTTAGAATAACAAACATAACACCTCTTTACGGCTAGCATCATCAACATGTTCTGGGTTTTTCCTTTTACTATTACATGCCTGCTAGATCAGAAATTGTCATTTAGATAATTCACAAAATAATATATAATTAACTGAAAGTTATAAAAAAATTTCTTTAAATACATACGTCTATCTTCAGTTTTATTTAAATTTCATACCTTTTCTGCTGTAGAATTTTCGATGACTGAGATCGTCCCATTTGAGACTGTTACCATGGCCTGACCATTACCTGGAGATACCATGGATGGACTTTGACCCGGTATCTTTTTCTGTCCACAGCTAACCATTACTAGTCGGAGCCGATTGCTTTACCTTTTCCCATTTGGAAGCAGTTTTGTAAATCAAAAAACACTACAACAAATGAAAAGTTCAAACTTACCTTGTATTTATAGGCACCTAATCACATATGTGCCTAAATTTTGGACAAAACAAATGCTAACTGACCACGTTTTCATTAACGAATATAGGAAATATAAGAGAGAATTGCATAACATGTGGAATGAAGAAATGTTGACTTTTAAATAAAAGTTCTGAAAATATTTCATGTCGCGTCTCAGACCCGGCGACCCTCCGTTCCTCCCCCTCTTCCGAGCCCCGCCATCACCCTCCTTCCGGCGACCTGCCGCCGCCGCTCACCTCTCCCACATCATCCGCCGCCTACCCCGCCCTTCCTCCTCCGACCCACCACCATCTCCCTCCCTCCCCGACCTGCTGCTGCCGCCGCTCGCCTCCATACCCTCCCGACCTGCTGCCGCCGCTCGCCTCCATACCCTCGTCCTCCACCCCCACCTCAACCCCCTCCTTCAGATCTAGCCACTCCCGTATCCCCAGCCGAACCTCTGCCCTAATCCGGCCGAACTCCGGCCGAACTCCGGCCGGACCACCATAACGTGCCCCGCCGAACCCGTAACGTCCTCCGGCCGAACCCCCACCGAACTCCGACCGAACTCCGGCCGAACTCCGGCCAAACTCCGGCCGAACCGCACTTCCGAGCCCCGCCGAACCCGAACCGTTCTCCTGCCGAACACCCACTGAACTCCCGGCCGAACCCCCACCGATCTCCGGCCGTACCCCCTCCGGAGTGCGCCGGTTTCTGGTACGCCGGCGGCCGGTACCCTGCCTTGCCGGTCCAACCCCCCCCCCCCATCCACCCGCTCACCCCCCTCGTCCCTGTGCGGTGGGCTGTTTTCTGGTCCGTTCGGGTCGTTGGTGACGCCTTCTGCGAACCCACCCGAGCCAGCTTTCCCTCCCCGAAACCTTCCCTGTACCCCCGGTTTCCCTCCCTGCTCCGTTCTCGCCGGTTGCGGGACGTGATGTAACTTTCCTTGTCGGGAACCAGGGTCTGCCAACCCTCTGTTGGTTTTCCCGGTGTGCTTTCTTAGCACTATTTCCTCCCCGCGTTTCTTCTCGAAGCGCGTGTTTCTATGGCATCCACCTCGGTGCCGTCTAGGGGGTCTGTTCAGTGCCCATTACGATCCTTCCACTGTTGCCCCGATAGTGTTATTAGCGCCAAAGGGATCTCCCGCCTCATTTCGCATCTCAAGACCTTTCACCTTTCGTCAGATGAGCGTCGGGACACCATCCGGGACGCGCTGGCATCTGATGCCGGAGCTTTCTCTGCTATGGAAGGGGCCTTAAAAGGATGCGGATATTGGATGTGCGGGCGGTGCATGCGAATTAATGCCTTGAGTCGTGGTTGCCACCACCCCGACGAGGTTGTCCGGTTAACCGCCTCTGGTGATGATATTGTTTGCCACATCCTGGGGATCCCCAGACCATCCCCCCTGTCCATGTGCCTAATGATCCTGTTTCGTTTCGGTTGGATGGGGGGCTGCTCGACCGAGTCTTTAAGGCCCGCGTTACCACTGTCAAGAGTATCCCCCACAGCTGTCGGTTAGCCTTTTCCCAGGCTCTTAAATTTGCCCTTCTTCGAGTGGCAGCCCATCCTGGTTCTGATGATGCCTGGGTCAGGCTGCTTCTTCTCCCTCGGTGCACTTTGCAGGTTTTCAGACCTCAGAATCGGCATGATTGCCGCTCCGGAAACCGGAAGGCTTTGCAGTGCAGGTCCATCATGACATCCTTGGCTACTTGGGGGCGTGAGGGTGGTTTTGAACAATTGGTCAAGGGTATCCTTGACAACCCTGGGGGTGGGGGGGCTGAGAGGTCTTCCGGCGCAGTTTCCGATGTGAAGGGGGACCAAGTGCCGCCCAACGTCAAGCGATGCATCCGAAAAAATCGCAGACGGTCACTTCACTGCGGCCGTAAAGGTGTTATCTTCTTCTGGGGTGGCGCCGTACAACGACGATACCACGCGTGCCCTAGAAGCCAAGCACCCGTGCCTCCCGTCGCCGTCCATGCCCTCCGCTCCCTTCTCCGAGCCTCCGCTTGTCGCGTGTGGTGCAAGGGTCCTTGAATGTATAAAATCCTTCCCCAAAGGGACATCGTGTGGGAGGGATGGATTGCGTGCCCAGCACATTATGGACAGCTTGTGCGGGGAAGGGTCTGCTATCGCTCGGGATCTCCTGGACGCTATCACCACAGTCGTTAACCTTTGGTTGGAGGGGCGTTGTCCGGTCGGCTTAGCGGAATTTGTTGCTTCGGCCCCCCTAACGCCGCTCTTAAAGCCTGATAATGGGATTCGCCCTATTGCTGTTGGCACTATTTGGAGGCGGCTGGTCTCCAAGGTTGCGATGCAAGGGGTTTGTAAAGAAATGACTAAATACCTTGGTGATTTCCAGTTTGGGGTTGGTGTGTCGGGTGGTGCTGAAGCAATTCTCCATAGCGTTAACCGCCTGGTGGAGGAACGACATCGTGACGGGGGGCTCGCCATGCTTACGGTCGATTTCTCCAATGCGTTCAACCTGGTTGATCGGTCGTCCCTTCTTCATGAGGTCAGGCTTAGGTGCCCGTCCATCTCGCCTTGGGTTGACTTCTTATACGGGCAACCGGCCCGCTTATACCTGGGAGATGACCATATATGGGCCACTACTGGGGTTCAGCAAGGCGACCCGTTGGGGCCCCTCCTGTTTGCCCTCGCCCTTCACCCGCTTGTGCATCATATCCGTGACAAATGCAACCTGTTGCTTCATGCTTGGTACCTTGACGATGGGACGATTATTGGGGATACTGGGGAGGTTGCTAAGGCCCTCGGGATCATCAACGAGAGAGGGCCGTCGTTGGGGTTGACCCTTAATATTCGGAAGACGGAACTCTTTTGGCCATCCTGTGATGGTGCGAAGGTTCGCCCAGGCCTCTTCCCTGCTGACATTAGCAGACCCACCAAGGGGGTGAAGCTCCTTGGGGGGGCTGTTAGTCGGGATGACCAGTTTATTCAGGGGCTGGCTGTGAGGAGGGCCTCTAGTGCTGCTGATCTTATGCGCCTCCTCCCTGCACTTGACGACCCGCAATGCGAACTCCTCTTGCTTCGTTCGTGCATGGGGCTCGCCAAGCTTCTCTTTGGCCTAAGAACTTGTCCTCCCACTCATATGATGGCGGCTGCGGTTGCTTTTGATAAAGATTTACGGACGGCCGTCGAGGACATTGTCGTGTGTGGGGGTCCCTTCTTTGGGGACTTGCAATGGCGACTTGCCTCTTTGCCGATTCGGCATGGGGGTCTTGGGGTTTATTCGGCGGTCGAGGCGACGTCGTACGCCTTTGTGGCCTCGCGTGCCCAAACTTGGGTTCTGCAAGACCATATTCTTCGGGAGTGTGGGGTTTGTGGTATGGGCCCCGACCTCGAGAATGCTCTGGCTGGTCTCCATGACATTATTCCGGGCTTTGATTTGAGCGGTTTCACCAATAAGGACACCGCCCCACCAAAAGCCCAACACGTTTTGGCGAATGCCCTCTTTGGTAAATGCATGCTCGAGATGGAAGCAAGTTATGGGATGACAGTCAGGCAAAAGGCCGTTTGGGAATGCCTCAGACAACCACATGCGCAGGATTTTCTCCATGCTCTCCCTATTGACGGGTTGGGGCAACACATGTCGCCTGTCGAATACCGGGCCATTCTCAAATATCGCCTCCTGGTCCCCATGTTCCCTGTGGATGAAAAATGCCCCGTATGCAACAAGGCATGTTTAGACTCGTTCGGGGAGCACGCCGTCCACTGCAAAGAGCTCCCGGGGTTTAAATATCGACATGATGTGGTACGGGACGTTCTGTTTGACATCTTCAGGCGGGCTGGGATCTCGGCCAGGAAGGAAGCTCCTGTTAATTTCCTGTCTGACCCCCTGGATGGGCGCTCAACTCTCCGGCCGGCCGACATACTCGTTTTTGGGTGGCAGAATGGGAAGCACGCTTGTGTCGATTTAACAGGGGTTTCCCCTCTTGTGGGGCTGAGGGCTAGCACCTTCACAGCGGGCCAGGCGGCGTCCAGGGCAGCTGCTGGAAAGGTTAACAAACATGAGAAAGCGTGTATTGAAAATCAGCATGTGTTTGTTCCTTTCGCTTTCGATACATTCGGCCATCTTGAGACAGAGGCGGTGGCCATGTTGAACCGGATCCAAAAAGTCATGCGTGGGAATAGTGCGACCTCTAGATTGAAGAATGTTGTTTTTATACGTCTAGGGTTTGCTATTCAAAAGGGATTGGCGGCGCAGCTTGTTGCCCGTCTTCCCGGCGTGTTGACTTAAGTCGTGTATGCTACTTTTCGGTTTTTATATAATTAATTTTGTAGTAAAGGCATGAAAGAATTTTTAGAATAAATTAGAAAAAAAAACACATGATGTCAAGCCTTTTGTTTTACTGATCACAAATCTAAAACAAGGACTTTTAAAATATATCCATGGTATTTTGGATAAAAACACAAATTTAAATAATTATGGGTCAAGGACAAATTATGATGTGATACAATTCAAATTATGGTGGGTAATGACCTATTATGTTATCAAGTGTAAAAAAAAGAAAAAAAAAAGGAAAGAAGAAACCTCTAAAAGAAAGGGGCTAGGACATGTGAAGGAAAGACATAAGGCTTAAAGGGTTAAGTGAAAGAAATAGGATGACTCGAGAGGAAATCATTGATACAAGGTGCAAAGGGAATAAGAGATTAAATACATGGCACGTGGATTTTATTTTTTACTTATGTTTTAAATGTTTTGTCTACTTGTTTTGTCTGTTTTCTCTATTATGATTCGACTTTTGTATTTTGTTATTTCCTAGTGCCTCTTAGTTCTTTAATGATGTGTTTATGTTGTTAAAAAAACTATTGTTTCAGAAAAAGGCAAAATGAAAAAAAATATATATGAACAAGCCAAATAAGAGCCACTTTCAATTATTGGTATCATACACAAACTTATATTACATATATGCAACATACATTTATGCTGTATATATACAACATAACCATGTGACATAGACAACACAACCATGTTGCATATACACAACACACTATGTTGCATATATGCAACACAATAAGAGCCACTTTCAACTATTAGTATCATACACAAAGTTATGTTGTATATGCATCATATAGACACGTTGCAATGTTGCATATATGCAAGACACATGTTGCATATATGCAACACAGTAAGAGTCGCTTTCAACTATTAGTATCATACACAAAATTATATTGCATAGATGCATCATATAGGCATGTCGCATATACACAACATAACATAATTAGTTTGGTGTATTTACGCATGTATGGGGGATATATATATACATATATATATATATACATATATATATATATATATATATATATATATATATATATATAGGGAAGAGAACAATTAATAACCCCTTCTTAGAGGAATAACCAATTAACCATCATCTAGTGGTTGAAAAAAGCTAGAATGAACATGATCATGCCATGTGTCTTTATATTTTTTTAATTAAAAAGGGCAAATCTGTCATTTAACAAACCCACATAAAACCCCTCATTCGTTTTAAAAAGTCCATAACTTTTTTATACATTGTCGGATTTTTATAAAAATTACACCATTAAACTCGTCGCATTTTTATCTTTAATTCGATTATATTCTCGACGTTTTTTATTACCGTTTTCTCATACGTGAGATTTAGCACTGGTGTTACACATATAAACACTAATTCTAGTGTTATAGACATGAACACTTGTCAATAAGTACAACCAACTCAAATATTACAAACGCTAGCACTAGTGTTACAACTACTAACATTGAACAAATTTACATCCATACACTCATAAAAACCAAAAGCATCGATGTTTATACTTAAGTACAACTGCATATGCATATATTACAACTTACAATTACAGCAATATGCATAGTTTACAACCACTAGCACTAGTGTTATAGATATAAACATTAATGTGTTATCTAGTAATAGTGATGTAATAGTCAGTACCACAGACGCTACTACTTAAAATCACCAAATGTACAAATGAATATACATAAATTACAAATAGCAGCACCAACATTATACAAAACCAATATACTTTAGTATGAACACCGAATTGAATAAAAAAATATTATCCGATTCAATAAATACTTTAGTATAAAATATTACAAACTGAAAAAGCATCTAATATACATAAAACCAAATATACAACTAAGTATAACATATTACAAAGTAAGTATAACAAAAACACAGATAAAACCAAATATACAACTAAGTATAACATATTACAAACTGAAAAATCACCTAATGTACATAAAACAAATTAACATACCAACAATAACATTAAAAAAAAACACACATAGGCCAAACGGTTAGCTATACCGCTTTTATTTAGAAGACTAGAAGTTTGTATATAAAATTTCTTTTTGTTGAAAATAGTATATAAAATTTCTATTTTCTATGTTCTATATATGCTTATCATTTTGTTTTAAAGGGGATCTTGAAATCTTATTTCTATATGTGAAGCCTCACTGTCTTTATCAGATTCGAAGCTTCATTTATTAAAATCCATACCTGAGCTCATTCTATCTCTGGGGGAAAAGCTACCATTTATCAAAATCGAAAGCTCTATTTATCAAAATCTGGCTAAATTGAAGCTTCCTTTATCGATTTTTATCCCTCGTCATTGTTGAACATCTTAAAAGTTTATGGATGCAAGAATCTGGCTAAATCGATGGCGATTTGCGTCGGTGGTGGATTTTAAACGGTCATGACGATGGTTGTTGACGATTTGCGGCGGTGGTGGATCTTAAATGGTGGTATATTCCCGGAAAAGCTTTAAGCTACAATAACAATAACGCATTAAACGTCGCACTGCTCTCGTCATCGTCAGACCTGGCGCCACCGTTGGTCTAGTTGTGGTGGTTGTCGTCGTCAGATCTGGCGTCGCCGTCATCTTCACCGTCACCGTCTTCGCCGACCTCACTGCCTTCGCCGAGCTTCGTTTTCACTGGAGTAAATCTCGTTGTCGGTGGTAGTAAAGAGCATCGACCGGAGAAGCTATCGATGATTTGTAGAAAATGAAGAATGATGGAGAGGTATAGGAGGATTAGGGAAAATAAAAGAAACCCGGATCTTAGATTTGGTTTAGAAAGAGACAAAATTGCCTTTTACCAAAATGCCCCTTAATGAATACCAACCACAAAATCACCTCAATTAATAGAGATCGTTAGATCAAAAGTATGGAGGTCTAGATGTGAGTTAATTGGTTATCACCCTAAGAGAGGGTTATTAATTGTTCTCTTCCCTATATATATATATATATATATATATATATATATATATATATATATATATATATATATGGGGAGGAATATAATGAAAACCTCTCCGAGTTTGGAAAACCGTGAAAACCAAGCTAAAAAATTCGATTTTTGTTCCGATTTTTTTATGGTGATTCTCTAAGTTAAAAAGACCCCCTTTATGCAAAAAAAAATAAAAAAAATGCCTAGTAAATTTTTTTTAAAGAAATATTTTATAACCGAGGTTACATATGTAATAGGGTACTGTTACATATGTAACCTCGGTTATAAAATATTTTTTTAAATAAATTTACTAGGCGTTTTTTTTTTATTTTTTTGCATAAAAGGGGTATTTTTTAACTTAGAGAATCACCATAAAAAAATCGGAACAAAAATCAAAATTTTTAGCTTGGTTTTCACGGTTTTCCAAACTCGGAGAGGTTTTCATTTTATCCTTCCTCTATATATATATATATATATATATATATATATATATATATATATATATATATATATAGTGAAAAGTTCATTGTAGACACCCCCATAAGTGTAGACAGGTAGACACTTTTTTTCACCATTAGATCTTTAGATCTAATGGTTGTGATTAATTTCTTTTTTCCTTTTTTCCTTTATCTTATTATTTAGTAAATTTCACATGTAAACACATGTGAAAATGAGCTATTTCACATGCGAAAGTGTCTATAATGAACCTCACCCTATATATATATATATATATATATATATATATATATATATATATATATATATATATATATATAGAGGAAGGGTAAAATGAAAACCATGTTGAGTTGGGAAAACTTTACAAACTCAATATGGACCATTGATCTACACTATCCTATGGTTGAGATTTAATCTCTCATATTTTATTTAAATTAATTAATTAAAAGCTTTATTTTAATGGTGAAAGGGCAGTTTAGGTATTAAATTTTGTGTGCAATTTTCAATATTTGTACAAATCTGACATGTACTATATCTCAAAACTATTATTCTTTTTCCAAGATGAAACCTATCTCCACCAGACATTCAAATCTTTCATTTCCCATTCTTTTCTCCATTTTTAATTTTCAACTTTCATCCTCATTTTAAATTCCCTCTCCCCAAACTCACCACCCAAGTTTATGACCACCATCATTCACCTCCTTCATCGCTCCTCCCCACAACCACCATCGTTCGATGAGGCGGAGACGGATTCACCGTTGGATGTTCCTTCGCGGAGACGAAGTCACCGTCAAGATCTGAATCAGACACTCAAAATCAAAGGTACTTGTTCCTCTACTCACCGTCTTAGGGTTTCAAAATTTGGAGATGAAGGCTATAACTAAATCTTTTTTCTGACCAATTTTAAGACTAAAATCCTAAAGTTCTTCAGATCTGGAAAAATAAAAAATTATATATAAAAGAGAACACGGAGCCACAAATCATATTATTTGAATTATGTATTTTAATCGGTATCTTCACTGAACCTAAGATTGATTTTGGTATGTTACTGTTAGATGGATGAGGGCTATGAATCTGGTACTCAAGAGGATCAAGAAATATTCATGAAAGAGGTGGACGCTGTCTACAAGGAAAAAGGTTTGGAGTTTAAGCCTCCGAAGTTTTATGGGCAACCATTAAATTGCCTCAAGTAACTTTCTTGGTTCCATTTTATAATAATGAGATTCTAAGTTTTGGGTGAAGGCTCATTTGTGGTGTTGTTCTTATCTGATAGGTTATGGAGGGTTGTTACTAAATTGGGTGGATATGACCGGGTATACATTTTTTTTTCTCTCTGATAAGTTTCTCGATTTTCTATTAGCAATATGTGTTATATTTATTTCTTTGGGAAAAGGAAAATAATAAGATACTAGGTTTAAAACCTTTGCTATTACGGTCTTCGACACATTTTAGATTGACTTCTTCAGTGTTATATTTTTTCTTCTTCAGGTTACTGGATCTAAATTATGGATCTTTTTGTTAGTTGAGGAATTTAATTTCGCTAACAGTGGCATATTATCGTTTGGATCTTAGTAGTTTTAAATTCTCTTAATTTACAATCACATTTTGATATGATAGTGAATTGAAAATGAAGAACATGGGCAAAAATGGGACCCAATTCCGAGTTACATATATGTTATTTATTTTGAGGGGAGGATATGGCAGTTTATGGTTGAGAAACATATGTAAATTTATTTATGTTACATATGTAAATTTACCTATGTACTTTTGGTAAATCTTGTCATAATTTTTAATGATGTTGCAGATGTATATTACATATTTAATGGTGTTTCATATGTATATTACATATGTAACATATGTACGATGTTATGTTATTTGATGTGGAGGGGAGGATATGATGGTTTAAGGGTTGAGAAACATATACAAATTTACCTATGTTACATATGTAAATTTACCTATGTACTTTGATAAATCTTGTCGTAATTTTTAATGATGTTACATATGTATATTACCTATGTAACATATGTAACGATGTTATGTTATTTATTTTGGAGGGGAAGATATGGTGATTTAAGGGTTGAGAAACATATGTAAATTTACCTATGTTACATATGTAAATTTACCTTTACTGAGGGCCTAAAGCCTCATCAGCAGATTGGCGCAGTCGCATTCTAGTAACATGCATTTTAACATAAACCAAGACAAAGAATTGTTAATATACTATACTAAACTTTGCAAGCACCTATAACACATTATGCTAACGCAAGACTGAATCATAAAATAAGCACGATTAACCTGAGCAACAACCAAGAAAAGCAGCAAAAGAGTATTCCTGCAAGGATTAACACAAAGATCGTAATTCCAACCATAACAAAACAAACACATCACAACAAACTGAAAACAACAGCTTTTGATAGAACGGTAGTATCACCACCAAATGCAAAAAAAAAATAGCCAACAAATCCCGAAAAAATTTCAAAAAGGGTTAAATAACTGCCTACTGTTACAGTTTCTGATTTGAGTATTTATGATAATGACCAACAACATAAGCTACAACAAACGCGGTATTCTTCACACTTTAAGCCCCTTATATTTGAAGGGCATATCCATTTGTTGTGAAGGTGCTAACTATGACCCAACATGTTGTTTCATTTTTTTCCATCTGATGCATGTAAACTCTAAACTAATTGCCTAAAATGGTCTGAAGTGTAGTAGTAACCCCTCAACCCCATTAAAAAAAAAATCACAGGTTAGGAATGTTTTATTAACCTTATATTACCTATCAAATTCTATAATAATCATGAAGGAAAAAGTGAAAAACTGTTTTCACCCCTATCCTGTTACAAAAAAACAGCCAGTTGTGACTAACAGAACTTGCAAGAATGTTAGATAGCATCTCAAAACATTTTTGAGCCTTTAAATTTAAAAACACCCCAAAAAATAGGAGCTAAGAAACACCCCAAAACCCACAAACAGCCCCATGGCTTAATACCCATAAAACCCCAAAAATACAAAACAAAAACATTGTCATGGACTAACAGCCAAATAAAAACCGAAAATACACATACACATTAAAAAAAAACAAAATGAAATCAAACTTAGACACCATGAACTGCTTTAAAATGAAATCAGCTAGAGGCCTTGTTACCTGTTTGGAAGTATATTAAAAATGAAATCAGCTAGGGTCCTTTAAAAACTCATTCAAAGGCGTGGAGGGCACTAAAGTAAAGCAAGTATATCAATGACCAATCTTTATTTTATGATTTTATGTTATAAACATGAGGTTTTAACTCTATAATCAACTTTGAGATTTTTTATTTTCTTGCAGGAAATCCATATGTGCAATATTTCTATAGCTCCCCCTACCATTTTGGTTGATGAATGTGTTGGGCTGAAGGCAATTTTTAGCCTCAAAGCTCCTGATCATAGACTTGGAAAAGGTTTATAAAATGATATCACTTAACAAAGGTAAAGCCTAGCTATTAACAACCATGTAAAAACATCTAGAGCATGATATATAGGTAGAACTTTGAAATCAGTATGACAATAAAATTGTGTTACAAACACACATACCTTCAAACACCCGGCAACAATAACAGGTAAAGCAACCTACAAAAAGAGCACATATACAATAAAGTTAAAAGAGCACATATAAGAGTCCCAAAAGACCAAAGAAAATTTGTAAAATTGCCTAAAACACCTTCAATAGTTCATAAAGAGGACAACAAACCCAAAATAAGGATCCAAAACATATCCTTAACACAAAACTAACAAACCCCAGAACAGAACACAAACCAAAATTTATACCCATTTCTGCTAAACATAACCAAAACATATCCTCCTAATTTTAAAAACTATAATGTCAAACATAAGACGAATACAACCCAAACTGTATAAACTACTAATCTTAAACGACATAATTAACACCCGTAAAGATAAACCGGTTGATTGAGCCCCAAATTATTAAGAGCAAAAAGAATAAACGAACCTCAGAGCAAAAAGAATAAATGAATTTCAGAGAGAAAAATACTAACCAAATCCAGAAGGAACAACCTCTGCTTCAATAAACCTGCTGAACGATTATGATATAGAAAGGCCTCACGGTAAGGTAGGTAAGCAAGGTAGAGGGGGATATGGGTGTAATAGTAGACGACTGTAGAAGAGGATGGGGATGGAAGCATGGTGTAAAGGGATCGTATCATTGAGAAGCGCAAGATACAGCAAAGGAAGGACAACTTCCCTACTGAAATTGAGGGAAGTCAGCGAAGCAGGTGGCCATCGACGGAAGGAGGTACACGGCATCGCCTTGCAAATTGAGAAATACACGAAACCAGAGGAAAAAAACGTATGATGATGCTAACCTGCCTCAGTTTGACTGTTTCATGTTTAAAAAATAATATACACAATATCTTTTTTAATGATAAGCGAATCCTTTATTTCTATTGACAATTTGACAATGCCTTTTTGCCCTATTTTCTTTTCCTTTATTTTTTAATAAAAAATAGAAGAAAACCCCCAAAAAATATATACATATACAATGTCATGCGTGAATGTGAAATAGATGAAACCCCCAAAAAATATATATAAAATACAATGTGACGTGTGAATGTGTGATTGGTCCAATCCTTATGAATAGGGTTTGTTGTGTCTCAACCACCATTTGGTTTTTGTATTATTATATAATATGTTTTTTTGAAGTATTCCAGTTTGTACGAAACATTTTGCAAAGTCTACGTATACAAATGTATGAAACATATACGTATGTAACATGCTGTGAGTCGAATGTTTAGTAACAATAACACATTTTTTTTACTTATGTAACCTAGCTGAAACGTTCTATAATAAAGAGAATAATGACTAGTTATTTTGTTAGGTCGTTATATTTTTTTTATAATTGTTTAAATATTCAACTATGTATGAAATATTTTGTATGTAGTTTTACTTATATAACATGAAATATTTTTTTTTTATAATTTTTACATATGTAAACATTAGTTTTCACATATGTAGTTTTACTTATATAACATGTTATATCTCATTATATATTTAAATTTATATATGTAAACTTGTGTTACATATATACATTTTTGTTTTTACATGCGAAAGGTACTATTTCACCTATGTAAAATGTTACATCTTATTATCTATGTAATTTTATGTAATGTCTAATATTTTGTATGTAAATTTACTTACGTAACATGTGTAGCTCATAATTAAATGCATATCTAAACAATGATGTTACATATGTAACTATATGTTAATTTACTTACGTAACGACGTTACATATGTTAATTTACTTACTTAATATGTTACAACTCATATATCTATGTAAATTTATATATGTAAACTCGTCCTCCATATGTAAATTTACGTTTGTTTCATGCTTGAACTGATGGATATTTTTTTGTAGGTGAATGATTTTTTTTTGTCAAGGATGAAGATGATTATAAAGAAATGAAGCATAACTAGCTTTTATATTTTTTGTTCGTTTCTTGTATTTATTGTTAGCTTGTCATATTTTTTTATTATTTAAAATAGTTCTGTTCGTATAAAACATTTTGTTATATTTTCATTTTCTTACACATGTTCAGGTGACTTACGTATCTAAGATGTTGTGAGCAAAATGCTTAATAACAATAACACATTTTTACATATGTAACCTAACTAAAACGTCATTAATGCTTATAATATAAAAAAAATTATAAATCAAGTAACTAAGTTAATATAGAAAATAAGAACTATTTATATAAAGATGAGAGAAAAAAAAGAAAATGAAAAAGATGAGAGAAAAAAGAAAATGAAAGATGAGGAAATTGTTTAAAAAAGAAGAGAGAGGAGAGAGGAGAGAGAAGATAGAAAACAAGAGAGATGAGAGAGAAAAAAAATGTCAGAAAGAAAGGGAAAAAAGTGAATTGAATTATCTTCTTTTTGCCTTTTGCTATGCTCCCTGACACAAACAAAAGAGGAGTTACCTTTACAGAAAGAGTAAAAGTCTAAATTGCCCTTATGGGTTGTAGAAGATAAGATGATGTGGTTGATTCTCAACCCTTAGATGGGTTTGCAAAGTTTTCTCAAGTGGATGGAGTTTTCTCCATAACCATGCCCTATATATATATATATATATATATATATATATATATATATATATATATATATATATGCAACATGGGAGTGGGTGGGGGTTGTATATATGCAACACCGGAGGGTGTGTGGAAGGGGGGGGGGGTGGTTTATATATGCAATATCATTATGTTGCATATATGCAACACGAGAGGGGTTGGGTTGGGGGGGGGGGGAGGTGTTGTAAATATATAAAACATGGAGAGAATGTGGTAGTGGTAATATTGAAAATTAAATATTTTATTACTTTATTAACCTTCATTTAAGTGGTTTTAGTTTTTAAGCTTAGGAGGGGTTTTCACATGATCTTACCCATATATCTAATTGATAAATCTAAGTAAATAAGGGTAAAATAATTATTTTATAATTTATTTTTGATAAAAAGAAGTTAAAATGGGTAACTTTGCAATATTTTAAATAAATGAGGGGATATATGCAATTAAATTTTTAGATTGGGTATATATGTAATTTTTAAAGTTTATAGACGAAAATATGCAATTGCCCCGAAATATAAATATGTCATAAACTGGACCAAAAAAAACTCACCCACGAATTGTAGTTGAAAATTGCAGGAAAACCGACCACTAACCCACTATCAATCAAACTGCAACATTACTGACTAACCACCGATAGTGGTCAATTATTCCTTTTTAGTTTTTTTGTTTTTGTTTTTTTTTGTTTTTTTTTTTTTTTTGTTTTTTTGCTTTTTTTGTTGAGAAACTCTTAGATTAATTTTAAAGATTAATTTTAAAGATTGTACATGATAATCTTTTTTAGCGAACCTAGTCACATTTGTTTGACAAGTTTGAGTTTTCTGCCCCGAGATATATAAAAAATGGATCGCGCCTAACAATTTTGTTGATATAATTTTTGTAATTAAACCATGTTTTTTTTTGTTAGCATAATCATCTAATTTTGTATTTTGATGATATCCACCCTACATTCCTTTTTTTTAATATCTTTTAAATATGTTTTATAAGCTCTTATTATTTAACATGTTTTTTAATAAATCTAATTAAATTTGAAACATTGTGAAATGTTTTATGACGTCTTAAAATAAAATGCTTCATCCTACGTCTCTTAAAAATGTTTCAACTAACAAATAAATGTTTATAGATTGAATTGAAAATTGAGTTAATGAGTTTATATATATATATATATATATATATATATATATATATATATGTGTGTGTGTGTGTGTGTGTGTGTGTGTGAAAGTTCAAATACAAAGGGATATTTCCGTGCGAAGTATAAGAAGTGATGTTAGACTTTGATTTTGATAAATGAGTGGTCCATATTTGGGAGATCTAATCCAGATGCAAAACAAAGAAAATTAAGCGTGCAAATAACTTAGAGGGGTAAAATGGGTATAACTTACAAAAAAGTTTCCCTCATCTTTTTTAAACGTCTATAACTTTTTCATATAACACCGGTTTTTAAAAATATTACACCATAAAATCGAGCATTTAATTCTCTTTAATTCGAGTATAGTATTGCTATACTTTTTTTGAAGTTAAAAAACTTTTTTAGTACTCGACTATGCGTTCAGGTGACATTTGCGTGATTATAAAATAAATCATGCGTGATTATTGTATTTGGTGGCAAAATGGTGACAATTGCTTTTTGACACCATTTTGCTACCAAAACATATTTTGGTGGCAAAATGGTGACAATTGCTTATGAGAATAAAGCTTGCATGATTATCAATAACTTGCGTGATCATAACCTGTACATTTTTTACAACATATTGGTGGCAAAATGGTGACAATTGCTTATGAAGTAAAGCTTGCGTGACTTGCGTGATTATGTATAACTTGCGTGATTATGACCTGTACATTTTTTCACAACAAATTTGATGGCAAAATTGTGGCAATTGCTTATGAAATAAATATATTTGGTGGCAAAATGGTGACAATTGCCCTTTTGACTCCATTTTTGCTACCAAAACATATTTGGTGGCAAAACTTTTTTTTAAGTTCGTCTTTGTAAAACTTGCGTTTATGATATTTTGGTGACAAAATGGTGACAATTGCCTTTTTGACACCATTTTGCTACCAAAACATATTTGGTGCCAAAATGGTGACAATTTCTTATGAAATAAAGCCCTTGCGTGATTATGTATAACTTGCGTGATTATTATCTGTACATTATCATAACATATTTGGTGGCAAATTGGTGACAGTTGCTTATGAAATAAAGTTTGCGTGATTATGTATAACTTGCGTGATTAGGACCTGGACATGTTTTTACAACATGTTTGGTGGCAAAATGGTGACAATTGTCCTTTTGACACCATTCATATTTTGGTGGCAAAATTGTTATAATTACCCTTTTGACACTATTTTGCTACAAAAAACATGATGGCAAGATCTTGCGTGATTATCAAACATGGGCGGACAATTTTACTACCATTCGCCACCTATGTATATATTCTCACAACATGATTGTCAGGATTCAAAACCGTCACTAGTTAACTCTAAAAAAATCTTCAAGAGAATTGGAGTGAATATACAGCTTTGTTTAAGGATTATTTTATATAGTTTTTCACAACAAAGTAATAAATAAATGATTGATCAAATAAAGAAACGAACCTGACTATAAATGGCGTGGATATGCAAGTTTAAATCTGTGAATCCACTAAAGATAAGTTTCGCTTTTCCATTGATGTTGGATAGCCTAATCTAATCTCCTCCTCATACTACATCTTGCCTGTATTTCTTTTCATGAAAAAAATCTTCAGGTGATGGATGATGTTATCAATGTTTACATAAATCATGAAAAGAAGTTTGATTTGTGGATAGGTGATGCTGTATAGTAACTTGATGAATTCATTAAACCATATAATTTTTGTTGGATTAAATGGATGGACCACATGGAAAGATGCTTGACTTTTTGAGTCTTTGATAATCTTTATACCAAAATTTGAGCATATTTGACTTTTAAACTTTGACTTTTAAATTATGTTTCTCTTCATTTTTAGGTTTAATAAAGCTGCCAAACTTTTTCTAAATTTTGTTTCTTGATTATGGTTCTCAACTATGAACAAAATCCAGTTCTCTAATCAATGATTTTATAATGTAATTGTTGTATTTAATCTTGGGAAACCTGGTAACATTGCAAAAGCTATTAAGGGACTAATAGGTGGTGCATCTTCAGGTTAGTAACTTAGTGTTTTATTTATTTTTTGTATTAGATATCTGATTCCTCTCAATTCCTCCATTATGAATCTGTTTCTAATTTTCTATAATTCTATATAGATTCCTCTCAATACCTCTCATATGAATCTGTTTAATCTTTGGTCCACATTTCCACTGTGTTTCTTGTATTAGATCAGATCATCAGGCTATTTTTATAGGTTATACTTGCTGTTGCTGTTCTTTATATGATTTGTTAGTGTTTTATACTTGCTGTTGCTTCTTAAGTTATATGATTTGTTAGTGTTTTAACTTGCTGCTGGCCTGCTGCTGTTCATATAGTCTATATTTAGGCTACTATTGCTGTTTGTATTAAAAATTGTACTTGCTGAATGCCTGAATGCTGATTTTCTGTTGTTTATATTAAGAATTTAGGCTGCTGTTGCTGTTTGTTTTTTAAACTGTTGCTGTTTGTGTCTGTAATACTGTTGCTGTATTGCATTTGAATGTGATTATTTGTATTATAAAGTTATAACCTGCTGTTGCTGTTGCTGTATTTAACTAGAACATAGGTTAGATATGTTGATTGGTTTGAATATATATGGTTTAGTTCTTTAGTTTTAGATTACTTATACTATGTGCTAAAGTAAATTAGTTGATACATGTTCTTTCCAAAAAACATAGCCCTTATGTATAGTGATTTGCTTAAATTAAAGTTTAAGTATAAAGAAGTAACATTTTTGTTTGCTTTACTTTAGCTAAGGTCATGGATAAATCATGGATGTCGTTGGGTAGATTATCGAAAGAATATGATGAGGGTGTTAATGCCTTTTTAGAGTTTGCGCAAAGTAATAATCCAAAGTCAGATGTTATACCCTGTCCTTGTGTAAATTGTATCAATCTATGGCCCGGCTCAATTGAAAGTGTGCGCTTTCATTTGTTTGCAAATGGTTTCGATAAAAATTATACGGTTTGGTCTTTCCATGTAGAAGGTTCTCCTCCGGTTGAAGTTAGATGCCCTGATGAATCTAAACGTCCCGAGTTTGATTATACAAAGGAAATGTTACATGATGCCTTTGCTTATGTGGAGAAAGAACCTGATTCATTGAAATCACTTCTTGAAGAATGTGATAAGCCACTTTTCGAAGGGTCAAAGCATAACGCACTCAGTGGATTAATGATATTTCAAAAGTTAAAGGGTCAGTTTGGCTGGTCAGATACTAGTTTTAATGCTTTGTTAGGTGCCTTAAAAACTGTTTTACCTGCGAAGAATACAATCCCTAGCTCGATGTATGAGGCAAAGAAGTTGCTAAAAGGAATAGGTCTACAATATGAGAAGTTTCATGCGTGTGAAAATGATTGTGTTCTATTCTGGAATGAACATAAGGATGCTTCTGAATGTCCAACTTGTGGGACATCTCGCTGGAAGAATAATACCAAAAACGTGCCGAGAAAAGTTTTGTGGTATTTTCCTCCCATCCCTAGATTTAAAAGAATGTTCTCATCACTGGAGATTGCACATGACTTAACTTGGCATGCACAACGTCAGGTCATTGATGGTAAGCTAACTCATCCTCGCGATTCCCCCTCTTGGAAGCTTGTTGACAACACATGGAAAGAATTTGGAAGAGAAAATCGGAATCTTAGATTAGCCTTGTCTGCTGATGGTATCAATCCTCATAAGTCATTAAGTTCGAAGCATAGTTGTTGGCCGGTTACCCTAATAACATATAATCTACCCTCTTATTTGTGTATGTCAAGAAAATTCATGATGTTGACTCTATTGATATCAGGTCCAAAGCAACCTGGTAACAATATTGACGTCTACTTGGCACCGTTGATAGCAGATCTCAAACTCTTGTGGGAAACTGGCGTTAGGACATTTAATGCTTATAAGAAAGAATATTTCAATCTAAGAGCAATATTACTATGGACTATAAATGACTTCCCCGCATATGGTAATCTATCGGGGTGTGTTACCAAAGGTTATAATGCCTGTCCAATATGTTCTGAGAATACTTGCTCACAATGGTTGCCTAATTCCAGAAAAGTATGCTTCCTTGGGCATAGAAGATTTCTCTCACCTAAACATCCTTATCGTAAACGAAAAAAAGACTTCAACAACGAACAAGAGAACGATGTGCCAAAGAAACCATTATCAGGTGAAGAAATTTACGACTACTTGGCGGGGTTTAAGAATACATGGGGGCAAAAGATAAAGTCAAAGAAGGAAAAGTCAAAGACGGAGAAGTCAAAGAAGAAAAACCCAAAGAAGAAAAAAGAAATTATCGATGAGAGAGCTAAATTTTGGCATAAAAAGTCAATATTTTTTGAACTTGAATATTGGAAGAAGTTGCTTGTTCGTCATCAGTTAGATGTTATGCACATAGAAAAAAAATGTGTGTGAGAGTGTTTATGGGACACTACTGAATTTGCCTAACAAGACGAAGGATGGGTTAAAAGCACGATAAGATCTTGAGGATCTAGGCATTAAGTGGCAGAGGAAGCCTTAGAATTTTGCTCGGCCTACTTAGAAAATGGTAACTCAATTGGAAATCCTCATGAACGTGTTGATGAAAGGATCCGCACCGGCAAGCCTTTATCGGGGGCTACGATCGATGTTGTGGATACTAAGTTACTTGATGAAGCTCATCTTTATGTATTGCGAAACACTGCTGCTGAGGAAGCATACACCGAGTAAGATAATCTAATTTTTTTTATTATATATATATATAATAAATAACAATTCTTCTAAGTTTGAATATGATCCAGGCAACATATGTTGGAATTGAAGGATCTTAACCCCCGTCGAAACACCACATGGTTGCAGAGCCAACATAGTCGGACATTCATTAGCTGGTTTAAGAACGAGGTTTTATTGTTATTCTTTCTTTTTATTAATAATTTTGATAAATCAGAAGATATTTTTAATAGTTTTATTTTAATTACCTTAAATTATTTCCAATAGGTTGAAAAGCGTTTGGCTAATGGGGAAGATATTTGTGATAGTGTTCGTTGGTTGGCCAAAGGGCCTAACTTTGTTGTCAATAAATATAGCGGTTTTGTCATCAATGAGTATAAGTTCCATACAACCTCTCGAGATGAATCTAGAGTCACTCAATGTAGTGGAGTATCCATAGTCGCGCATACTATGCAGATTGCTAGTGCAAAAGACTCAAATCCCGTGTATGGCGCTGTTACTTATTACGGTCGTATAAAGGAGATATGGGATCTTGATTATCGCATGTTCACAGTTCCTGTTTTCATGTGTGATTGGGTTGATAGTCGTGGTGTTAAAAAAGATGATTTTGGATTCACAGTGGTCAACTTTAGTAGGCTTAATCAGTCTGAACGCTTCATATTAGCTAGTCAAGCTAGACAAGTTTTCTATGTTCAAGATCAACAGGATAAGAATTTGTCTGTTTTTGGGTTCACACCACATAAGATGTATAAGTATGGAGATGATGATGAAATTGATGATACATTTGAATTTGATGCTCCTGTTGATGTACAAGACCCCACTTTAGCAGATCTTGACGATGATTATAATTGTACGCGCACAGATGACGAGGGCATTTTAGTTTAGTCTATTTTATGGAAAATAAAAAGTTAATTTTATTTTTGGTATGTTTCTAATTTTTAGTTCTTAGCTTAGACTACTTTTTACTCTCATGCATGTTGTTACTAACTATATATTCTATTTGAACATGTTGTTTTTTGGGCCATGGCCGATTCAGATTCTGATCATTCAAGACATGAAGATCACGAAGATAATTCAAATAATGAAGAAACAGTGACCAAATCACAAAGAGGGCCGACAGTAAAATCAAAAACTATCAAAGAGAAAATAGTAATTGCTTATAATAAAAGAGGTGTCCAGATGGAGAAGGTGCAAAAAAACTATCTACTTTCGAGGGAGAGATTGCAAGATCTATGGTTCCCATAACTTATGACTCTTGGTTGGATGTTGGTAAGGAAATAAAGGAAGCTTGTTGGAAGTTTGTTTTGGTAAGTCTAAACTTTTGGGTTTAATTATCTTGATATGCAGTTTTGTATTGAACTGTTTTGCTATATATTTCAGACACGTTTTGTACTTTACCCACACAGCCGGAAGCACACTCTTCAATCAGTTGGCACAAAGTGGAAAAACTTCAAACACACTCTTTACAAAAACTTCATTTTGGCCAAAAAAGATGATCCCGAGGCAGATTTACTCACTCCTCCTGGTATGTATCCATTCGTGAAAAAGGAGGACTGGAAACTTTTTGTAGCACAAAGAACTTCAAAAAAGTGGGAGGTTCGTCAACTTAGGTCAATTACTTTAGTGTTAGTTTTTGTAGGAAAATATTTTTTTAACACAGTTTTTATCTTTCTAATGCAGGAGAAAAGTAAAAAGGCTAAGAATACTCGTGCAATGAATAAATATAATAATCGTTTGAGCAGAAAGGGATATTCCGGACTCATCAAGGAGATAGTATGAATTAACTTATATCAAATACTTTACTTTTAATTTTGTTCTTGATTCACTTATGTTATTCCTGGTAATTAGATCAAAGAAACTAGCAAGGATGAAGAGGAGATTGATAGGACAACATGTTGGAAGAAAGCAAGAGAATTGAAATCAGGAGGTTACGACCCAAATGTCAAACAAATTGTTGAGAAAATCGTAAGTTTGTAACATTGGAAGGTTTTGGTGATGTGATCATTTTCCACTGAAGCTTGGTATGTTTTTTTTTGTATAGGAGAAGCTAGAGAAACAAAATATATGTGACGATGTTTCATGTGGAACAGAGGATGTGCTCACGCAGGCCCTGGGTAATGAGGAACAACGTGGGCATGTACGTGGGATGGGTAAGTATGTATCGCAACAACAATATTTTCACTTACCCAAGACCATTAAGGGTTACTTGGATAAGGAAAAGAAGAAGATGAATCGACGGTTATCGAAAGTTGAAGATGACTTAGAAAGAATGAAAAGAGCCGGTACTCTTTGTGCCACTCCTGCTTCAGAAGGTGCAAGTTGCCAAATAGGGAATGATGATGATGAGGCACTAGAAGAAGGTGAAGAACACGAAGAAGGAGCTATTCATGTAAGCAATTAAATTGTAGGCTAAGAATTTTCTGATTTGAGGCTAACATTTTTTATTTTGTAGGATAAATCATGTTATCTTGCAGTTGATGTTCCCTCAAATATAGTTGCCAAAGGATCCGTCTTGAATTCTAATGACTTGGGTACTTATTTATTATATATGATTTTATATTTTTATTATAAATTTGGATCTTACTTTTGACTTTGATATATTAGGTGAGAACATTGATGTAAATTTGGAAACTAGTCTTCAAGGAGAAGCTTTAATACCGTTTCCAATTGAAGATGAGTTTATCGAGAAAGTCAAAGATGCCGTTGGGTATATACTAAGTTGGCCGAGGCACCTAGTCATTCAATTCACTGATTTGGTAGGTTTTTTGCAAAATTTTCACCTAAACTAAACAAAATCTGTTATAAGATAATCTATTTAATTATATTAATTTTTGGCAGAACACTATATGCAAGAAAAAAGTTAGAACAAAGAAGGTTGAGGTGAGAAATGATGCAAAGAAGCGTGAGGAGACGAAGGATGCATCAAAGAAGAATGGGAATAGGAATAATGAGTCTAAGAAAGATGAGTCAAATGATGATGAGGGTAGGAACCATGATGAGAAAGGGACACAAAATGATGAGGAGATGAAGGATGCATCAAAGAAGAAACGACAATTAGACCCCGATGAAGAAAAGGTAAGGGAATTGTTGACTGCAGATGTGCAACTCCTTATGGGCGATAGCATTATTGAGTTAAAAGAGAAAAAGAAAAGTAAGTTGACCAGAAAGGTAATGACGAGAGGTGAGAGTAAGAAAAGGGTCAGAATGACAAGTCCTACTATGTTAATGGCTCAAATGATGGTTGATGGACACATGAAACATGTCGATACTATAAGAGTGCAGTGTGAGAATGATATGTTCGGGTATGATAGCTTCACGTACTTAAGTTGGAATGATTTTGACAGAGTTTTTGCAATGGATGAGTTGAGTGGGGCTGTGGTTACTTCTTATTCAATGTAAGTACTTTAATTGAATTTAAACGATTGTTCGTTACTTATTATATTTTATAAGTGGTTTCGTCATCAATGTATGTTGTTTAACAGGTACTTGTATGAGCAAATAAAGAATGGTTCAAATAAAGATCATGGAATCTGTTTTGTGACCCCGACAGCAACCATGAACCATGATAAGAAAGGGAAGGCTAGAAATGTTGATGATTCCAGTCGACTTGTTGCAGATCGATTGGGATCGAGAAAGAACAATGACATTGTCCTAGTGCCCTACAATCCCGGGTTTGATTTTGAACAAAGTTTTGTTTTGTGTGATCTACCAGTTGTTTGTTTGACATGATTCTGGTTTCTGTTTTTTTTTTGTAGACGACATTGGGTGCTGGGTGTACTAGACATGAAAAAAATGAAATGCTATTATCTTGATTCCATAAGGCCTACCTCTGTCAATCTGCAGTTTAAGCATATAGTTGATGCGTAAGTAAATAATAGAGATGCACAAATCATTATATTATTTATATAAGGTTTTGGTAATTAATGCAAATCATTTTTTTGGCAGGGCAATTGGATTGTATAACACAAAAATTGGATCGAAAAAAGCGAGTAAATTCAATTGGGTCAACTCAGCGGTGAGTATTTCTGTTTATAATCTGCTGCTGCTCTTCTGTTTATAATCTGTTGTTGTTGTGCTGTTGTGTTATGGTTTAAGTTCTTAAAATGTGTTTAAGTGACTTATAAGTTATAACTAATTTATATATATACTAGATTATATAATCTGCTGCTGCTGTGCTGTTCTTGATTTACACCTTTAGAATTCAAGTATAAGATGGTGTTTGTATGTGCTTTCGTTGTTTGAAGTTGTAATAACCAAAAAATAAAACGTGTAAGTGTTTGCCAATCTTTTTATTAAAAAAACTACCTGTGGATGACTTGTGGACATTGGAATCCTAGCATCTCTCACTTTAATGACAACATCCATTAACTTCAGCTGTTCCTTGAGTTCTCTTTCTGTTTTTGCAATATGGCCAGGGTACCACTGAAGAATAATGGGACTAAAATGTCACTCTTTTTAAAAAGAATATGATAATTCTGAACCAACAAAACTTAATAAAAACTAGGAAATTAAGAGTACCTGGACGGGCCGCAATGTCTTTGTCCAGTGGTAAAGATCAGCCTCGATATCGGCCCAATCATACTCTTCTTCGAAAGAGTCAGCTGCATTACTAGAACTCATGTTACCATTTCAATACCAGTTTGCAGTTTTCCCACCAACAATCTGCAATAATTTTGGTTCTCTTTTCATTAGATACTATAATAGTATCTAATCTGCTGCTGCTGTTCTGCTTATAATCTGTTGTTGCTGTGCTGTTGTGTTATGGTTTAAGTTCTTAAAATGTGTTTAAGTGACTTATAAGTTATAACTAATATATATATATACTAGATTATATAATCTGCTGCTGTTGTGTTGTTCTTGATTTACAAAATTCAAAGGAGTAGTCCCTGTTATGCAAGTTTAACATAATCTGCTGCTGTGCTGTTCTAGATTATATAATCTGCTGCTGCTGTGCTGTTGTGTAGGGTTTTTAGTAGTTTTTGGTTCAAATCTGATCCGGGTTCAGAGGAGTAGTCCCTGTTATGCAAGTTTAACATAATTGCTTTCTTTTGTTTTCCTGAGAGAAAAAAAAAGTAATCTACTTAAAATACTAATCACTATAAGTTTGGAGGATAAATATAAGTGGAAAACTATCTTTAAAATTTGAAAAATTAGTCCACACCATGCGTGTTTCTAGGCTACCTCTCCTTCCATCCACCTTCATTCACAAAATTCAAAAATGGTCCACACCATGCGTGTTTTTAGGCTACCACTTTAACCATGGGATTGCACTTTTGTTTCTATTTATCTTATTTCTTTTTGTATTTTGTGTAGTGTCCACTCCAGCCAGGAACCACGGAGTGTGGCTATTATGTGTTGAAATTCATGAAGGAGGTAGTTCGGCAAGGGCTTGTAGTCCTTGAACAAAACAAAGTAAGTTTTCTTATATTCTAATTAATTAAATTTATTTTTGATGATATTATTTTCTCGTATTTTATCTTTTATACAGATTGGTGGAGATAGTAATGCTTATACAGATGCTGATTTTGATGAGATTTGTGAAGAATGGTTGACCTACGCTTGCAACTTCATTTACACGGACGAGAAGTAGTAGTAGTGATCCAATATATATGCAATTAAACTTTGAACACTTTACTTTTGCTATATGTATGAAATGCATTGTTTTGGTACACCAGCAATTCTGTATTTTGGTTTGTGAAATATGATTTAATAGGGAAATCAGTAATTTTAGAAAAAAATATTTAAAAAAAACAGTTAAAAGGATGACACGCAAGAATGAGTGTCATAAAAGACATGACACGCAAATTTGCGTGTCATAATCAGACGACACAAAAAAATATTATAAATAAAAATATATTAATCACAGACGACACCCTTTCTTGACGCGCAAAATAGGTGTCAAGAATGGAGTGTCAAGGATAGCGTGTCATTGTTCGCGCGTCAAGAGCTTCTTGACACGCATTTTGCGCGTCAAGAAGCTTCTTGACCCCCGCATCCTTGACGCGCATTTGCGTGTCAAGAAGGCACCTTCTTGACGCGCAATGCACGTAAAGAATGCCAGTTTTTGTAGTAGTGTATGTATTTATATATATATGTATATTTACATATATTTTGTTACCTAATTTCATGAAAATATAGTACCAGTCTATAATGTATTTTTCATCGGATTCTAATATAATGTATTCTTCATCGGATTCTAATGATCCTTATGATTGAGTCTAAAAGCCAACTTTCACTCGTTTTGACCAAATGATTTTGTCGCATGTCGTCGTTTGACCTCATTTACTATTTACCGTCATTCTAGACTAAGTCACGTTTGCTTGAAGACACACTTACGTATATATGCTAGTTAGGTGCTTGGTGAATTACACACGACCTGCTATTTAATTTCTTGTTGCTGTGCATCCTAAGGTGAGTTTCACGGCCCCAATTTACTCTTTTCTTTTGGGGGAGAGAATATGCAAAAATTATTTACTGTTTTTATATAGCTTTTATATTTCCAACATATCACATGTACTAGATTTGTTTGACACGAACAACTAAGTCCTTACAAATCGAACCGTTAGTAGTGAATAGCGAGGTAATGTTGAGTAGTACTATGGGGTTTGACAAACCCCTCTCAGCGGGCACGTGATGCACCACGCGACTGGCGGTCGGACTGAGAGCAATATTAGCCTAAACGTACCGTTGTTTCTGGTGGGACACGGGGAAGGCAAAACACCTAAGGAGGATTCCTACAACTTATTAGTCAGCCTCGGTTGCGAACTATCTAGTGACATGAACACTTTAAGCTAGCTAGCTACGATATGTAAACATGGTACAAACTTTACAATTTATATATGAACTTTAATCTGTTGTGTCCGTAGGCGAAAAAACTAGACTATGAATAACAAAACCTGTGAACTGACCAACCATTGGTAGACATTGTTTCTTTAAACATGTTTCTCTCAGGTCGCAGGTGCTCGAGTATCACGAGTATGCATGCATGAGTCCTTCAAACCCTGTCATGGTTTTTGTACAGTTTACGTTATTTCAAATAACAATGTTTGGTTTATGCTTCCGCACTGTAAAACCCTTCTTTATGTTTTAATGAAATACAAACCTTTTATCTTTAATGATTGTTTGGTGTAACTAATGGACTGGGATCCTGGTTTGTCACGCCGACACGGTAAAACTCCGTTAGTGGAAATTGGGGGTGTGACAGATTGGTATCAGAGCCCTTGGTTACAGCGAACTACGATTTTTGTCTTAGACTGTAACTGTTTTACATTAGTTGAACACTTAAACGTTTTCCTCATGCATCATGATACTCACTCCTACACACACCTAGTCTACAATATGTCGTTTTCAATCATTTAACTCTTTTATACTCACGGTGAGGAGCCAGTGATTTGAGTCATCTTCAACAGCTCTGAAACGTGTACATCCTATTTAGTGTTCACGGACGATAAGGAGTCGAATCAGACTGGAGGATCACATCTTCACCCTTGACAAGTCGATTGATGCTTAGGATTATTCTGGATTGAGCAATTGGGCGTAGTACCCATACTATGGATGTATGCTGCAGAGGGAAGGTGGTGTAATACCTCCTCCTATCCTTGAACCTTTATCCTATTGTAGGAGGTTCTCATTATAACAGCCCTACATATACCTCCAATCTCACATGTTCAGGGATTGTTATCGTGATGTGTTAGTAGTGCAATCATTCAGATTCACTAGAGGCAACAAAGTATGGATTCAAGTGGTTACCTATGGGGCACTTGTTTCTAAGTTTGCTATCCTGATTGTTTTCGCATTTGCCCTACTCTTTTTAAATCATACCTTCGTCATCTTTAAAAGCATAGTTGCGTTGTAACTATACAACTTGAGTACAACTCTTATGATCTGAACGGTACGTAATGTGGGCCGGCTGATTTTTTTAATTAGGTTTGTGATCAAATCGGCATGTATAATAACTCATCTATATCTTCGAGCTAGCTAGGGTCATTGTGATATGCCTTATTCTAAGATCTTGTTAAAACAAATTCGTGATTGACTCGTACTAAGTGGTACACTTTAAAATCAAGCAAGCATTCTATTTTCGGAATTTATCTTCCTAATGATTCCGGTCAAAATAACTTTGGGTTAGTGACCCCATTCTTGATACTCACTCAGAGGATATCTCATATGTACTCCATAATAATTGGTAGCTGAAGTAAAAGGAACTAGGGTGACCATATAAGGTAAATTACCGTTACGGGTATGTAATTTGCAGTGTATGGTAATCCTGGAGAATCCTACTTGGCAAGCTGATGGTTGTAAAGGATACAAACTCTTATTTCAAAACTACATGATATATGAACGTCGAGCATGTTGAGCTCAACCGGATAGCTGAAGCCACCTATCCTTGTAAATGGTATCACACCTGATCTGATTACTTTTTACATATGGATTCTAACCCATTCGCAAACCCTTTGAAGCATATTACGAAAGTTGGTCCTGGTAGGACATCGTCTCACCCATTTATTTCCATGACAAGTTTTTCCTTAACTACGAACACTCTCGACGAGACCTTTGACTGGTTTGAAATCATCTTGAAACATAATTCTACTTTTACGACTTTACCTACCACATCAATCCCTGGAACTTTACGAATGTGAGAAAAATTAAATATGCATTCACCGGACAAATACCTAGACAACAATGGATAAGCAAATTGGATAAACCATATACCGCAAGCATAGGAGCAAATTTCTAGGCCGAAAAATCTTGTGAATTTTCCTTTTGAAGATTCATACTCCTTGATTTTCTTGTGTGAACCAAAACTTGTTGCCAGCAACGTCGTCATGATTGTACAAACTGCCTGCCTCACCACAAAACATATTTTCCCTAATAAGGTAATGTTAGCGAAAAGTCTTCCTGGGTACAAACTAATGACTTCCAGTTTTAACGTAATGACTACTCAGATTGACCTTTTGAACCGGTGCTATCGATTTTTGTCTGCATGATTCAAACCTTCTATGATTTAACAACTGGCAATTTCTGATTCTCGCGCTTGTGTAATTCTTCATGTCTTGGTTAAGCTTTCAAGCTTTGAACCAGCAAGTGTTACACTCCTGGATTGCATTTCAACTAGTTAACACCACTGATGATGAGACTACCTGATGCGCGAGATGCGGTCTATAAAAATATGATCAAGTTTTAAAAAGGTAAATTACAGCCTCTCGAATGTATACCCTGGATTGCATTCCAACTACACGTTACGGGCAAGTATACCCATCGAATGTAATATAGTATCGGCAAGTACCGGATATCAATCCAAGGACGCAAATACAGCCTCTCGATACTGAAACTTTTCTAATATCTAGCCGAAAAGTGGTTGATTTTGGAATAACTAAGAACACAGATAAGAATAAAACTGAAATAGCTATAGAGTAGGAAACCAGGATCTAGGTGAAAACAATGAGAGAAAGATGCTACCTAGAAAGGAATCCTCTAGGCCTAAGTTTGACTTCTAATCCGACTGACCTATATGACACTATCCACCAAATGACGATAACCAAGACAACTAAGACTATAGACACATCTTTGTTACCTAGGCGATCCTAAAGTGAAGTCCGGATAGCAAACAGACTGTTAATGCCTAATAGCCTAACCGCTTCGGTCAAAGCGGACTAGACACACATGAAATAGCAAACCACTCGAGAGGTCTCTCAATGTAGAACCTATAACATGCTAAAATTCTGAATTGAATCTCTTGGAAGTTAAGCAATGCCTAGCATGAATGGGAAGGTCAAAACCTTAAGGTCTCAAGAATCCTAACCTAACCAACAATGCTAAACAACCACCTAATGTGCTAAACGAATCGGTCAACTCAATTCAACACAAATGTCTAACAAATCCAGCCCCTAATCATTATTACATAATCATATAGAAGGTCTTCTAAGCATGCATCAATCAAAGACTTATAAAAGTCAAAGTCAACAATAAACAATTTACCAATTAGGTTGAAGTTCTCCAATCCTAAGCCAAATCATCCACATTATACAATCATAATAGAGGCTAAACATGCAAACATGATCATTCCAAGGTTCCAAAACAAAATTTCAAAGCATTAACATCAAGTCATAAAGAAAACTCAAGATAGCTAGTCAAACTAGGCCTAAATTCATCCAATACAAGTAACAAATAGAGATTTAGCCACTAAACATTGTAAACACACATAAAAATCTAATCTTTAACATTCTGATGAACAAAGAAATCCAGAAAAAAGAGATGAAGAACAAGCCTCTAAGCGGAAATGAAGACTAAAGATGTGTAGATCTCCACTTTTAGCATCCAAAAGCTTAAATCTTGGCTCCCAAATCTTCCTCTAAAGTTCCAGATCTGTTTTTGTGTGTTTTTAGGGTTTTTTCAGAGTTCTCTCCTCAAAAACGGCGCCTCAAAACGATTATATATGCTGAAAAACGAGGTCTGGAAGGGAAATAGTGAGCTGGGCCGAAAACTGGGCCTGATGCAGTCGATTATAAAAGAAAGATACACCACAAATAAAACATCAGGGGTAGCTGGCCTGGTGGCTTAGTATCTCGCTGTCTGACTGGAGGCCACAGGTTCGATCCTGTGGCCTCCAGTTTATTTATTTTTCTTTTCGTGCTGGACTCGCTGGGACTGGGCTGCAGCGCTGATGGGCCGCCTGGATGGAATGGCCTGGACTGTGGCTGGGCTGTTGGGCTTCGCGTGTTGGGCCGAGAAGAACAAGGACTAGACTGGGCTGCTGCTTACACTTGTTATTATTATTATTTTTTTTCTTTTTCTCCATAACTTTTGCATCCGGACTCCGTTTTCGCTCTCGTTTTTTCCAGACTTCTTCTAAAAGCACCGCGGACGCACCGATTACCTAAAATTCAACAGATAAAGCTATCAATAAATATCACATTCTAATAAACTCAATTAAAAATCCAAAGTTAATGTGAACTTATATATTTCTCAAATATTAATAAAAAGACCCAATCAAAAATATATAATTCAAATATTAAACGATTAAGCACCAATTTTGATATTTTCAAATTTAAAAGGCATTTAAATGAGGGAATTTATTTAATATATTTATATACAAGATACTATGCATCACTACCTTGTGCCTTAATTGTTTTGATGGTACAAAGTCTTTCATGAAAACCCTATTTACCCTCATCGAGCATGAACATCTTGTTATCTATAGCTAATCATACCACCGGGCTTGTATTTCCCTTTCTTACGAATTAGGTACACCAAGTTATCCATATATTTTGTATATTTATTAACGTCCCTGTCATAGAAACTATCGACATGTTTCTGGTACATGAATCATCATCATCCTTTTCAGGAAAGTTTCATTGATGAACCCCAACTTGTACATAAACTAAATGGCCTACTTTAAATTTTGGATCGTATTGAAATATGAAGCGTTATGATATTTGCACTGCATGTGCCAAACTCTCAACGATCTTCACTAGAACGACAAACTCTACGCATCCTACTGGTCTTGAGAATGGAAATACCTACACCTTTTGCTTGTACAACGTATTGAGGTTTTAAATCTCTCACCCCCTTTACATTCAAACATATGGGAGAAACTTGACGTCCCCTATTTCTGTTAGAAATATCTAATGTGGTTTGACTAGTAACTACTAATGGTAGGTAGTTGGTATGCCTTCAAGGGTTGTACTGGTAGTGTGTTGGGTTAGCTGTTGTACACCCTATATATAAGCATTAGTGGCATATTGAGTGTGGGACCAGCACCGGACCAATAATTGACTTTAGAGTCATACGCAAACCTCATCTAGAGAAACTCCATCTAACGGGACTTTAATATTGACAAAACTATTTAATGCTACTTTTTCTGAGATAACATATATCTTTTACGTATTTCTACCAAGAGAGGTATACCTGATATATTCAAGCTCCATCCTTTCAATTGTCTGGGTCTGGAAGAAAAACTTTTCTAAAGCGAATTTCCTGCCACGATTCAAATGTGAGTTCTGGCCCAGATAAACACCAATGTTTTAGAAACCAGAGATTTTCCTTTATGAATGACAACCACCTGATCGAATGATCAACTCCAACTTTTAGAAGCATGTCTTAAAAAGTAGGTTGACCTCCCTTTAAAACTACTTTTGAACCGAGTGTCCCTTTTGATAAACTTTCTGGCTATCCCTAAAGAGATACCCTCCCCGATCCTTTTCTATGAAACACGTGATTTGACCTCTTAATTCGTGGTAAACCTACACTATACCCTAATGAAAATTCCTATGTATGGTTATCCAAAACCAAAACCGCCATTGAATACCCTAATGTTCTGTGCTTCGAAGACACACGTTGACTTCATGCTCACGTCGTGCAATATTTTCAAACACTATCTAAACCAATATTCTGGAAAGAGCGATTCACATCTCACGAAGTGAGAGAACACCAAGTGGATTGCGTACACTTGCAAACTTAAGCAATAAAGACTCCTCTTGACGAGATGTTTACTCTATGAATTGTATAACCCTTGACACGTTCATCTCGATATCTATTGATGCGAATTTCTTACAAAATCATGTCAAGCAGGTTAGATAATTCTCTTTGGACTCTATGCTATCTAAAACGTCATTTACATCCCCTCTGTTGGTATCTTAACCGATGTCATTCTAAACTCACATGTCATACTTTAGAATGTGTAGTTGTGACTTCAATGCACTACTAACTCAACACTCACTTGGATTCATGAACTGAGTCACTGACATGCTTTACCTTAAATTTGCTATCCTCATACTTGATTCTATGCATCTTTTTGCGGGGCATCATTAATTATCGGTATCTCATAGTTTATACTTCTTTTTTTTTTATTGAACTTTTAAGCTTATTTTTTGACCCTTACCAAGGGTAATATGTAAGATGATATGTTGTATGATGTTAAAACCCAGTTTGAATTTGAACCTAATCGTTTACATTATTTCCTGAATAATTGTTAGCAGAACTTAGTAAATTATTTTTTTTAGAAACAAAGTCCTACGTGTTATCTTTTAAAGGCAACGGCAGCACTCAATTGACTATTATTTGGAGCTCGGTTCTGCTGTCACAAAATCAGTACGCTGTTAGTGCCAGCTATATTTCAGTATGTGAGCAATTGTTAAACCATTTTAACAATGACAAAATAGTTTGATGGCTTTGAACTTCTCATGAGAAATGTTTGTGAAACATATATGTTTATGCATGCTAAATTTGAGAATCTCATTCTATGCTTAGGGTATTCAAACTGATTAATTATTGATGTGCTGGTTTAAACATAAGTTGCGTAGAATGACATGATTAGTTATGTGTATGAAATGTGTTAAGAACCAGAAAATGACCTGTTGTGAATGTATTAACTTGGCTAAGAATGAAAACCATACACCATACAAGGTCCTAAGACTCCTACCTCGGTGGGAATGACAAGACTTTGTGAAGTTGCCCCGTCAACTTTGCACCGTATGGGTTGTGTTGGTTAGTTTATGAATTTATATGCTAGAGATATGTCATGTTAGGGTCGTAAGCATGTATATAAGGTGATATGACAATTGTATGCGTTGTATGGTAAAACCTTCATGATAGATTGCATCCTAGTATACATTGACCATGTCAACCATTAAAGAAAGCCTTCTTAGAAACTTGTAATGCTATTTGAAATGTTATTGCATGAAAAATGATTTTGAATGTTGTTACGAACCATGTGAACTTAATTAGTCACAACTCCATAAAGTGCCAAATCAACCAATGGGACCTCATGCTAACTTGAACAGTCTTGTGTAATTCTATGATATCTGCTAGTTGGTAGGCGACAAAGAAGAGGGTAAAAGGTTTGATGATTTTTTGGTTGGTGTGTAGTTTTGTGTTGGAGATTTGCTTGTGTTTGGATTTGGGTTAATTTTTTATTTTATTTTTTGAACTAAACTGGACTGGTTAGGAAAAAAAATCTCGCATTTGCAAGCCCGAGCCTGCGACCTCTTGCATCTTTACTTCACTGGACTACTGGCTTATTGTTAAATATTTATCACGATGTTAATTTCTAAAAACTACGAAACAAACACACACACACATATACAAAGTTTTAAAAAAATTCGGGCCTAGGCGGTCACCCACCCCGTCTATGCCCGGGGCCGCCCCTCAACATTAGTTTAATTTTTGAATTATATGGATTTAGGAGATTTAATGCATAAAAATATTTATATGGGCAACTTGTTAGAGATAAAACATAAATTAACCCGTTTGCAAGTAAATGGGCAAATTGGCACCTGTAAATTGCTCCAACATAGAAATCTAAACCTCAATCTTCTTGCAGCAGAAGCAGTGACGAGGAGAACAAAAGCCCTTAATTAATAAGGTAGATATTTGAAGTTTGAAGCTTTTACACTTTCAAAGTGTGCAGGAGGGTTTGTTATTATTACCCCCTCTTCTTATAATGATTTTTATTTTCTCTTATCACTATCTAAGCCTGCCACTAAGAAGGTAGGCCGTGCTAGGATGTCAACTGTTGGCAAGAAAACATATGGACTAAGCCATACTGTTAGCAAATCTCATACGTCCTGGTTCACGCAAATTCGGTTATCCGGGTCACCCATATGCAACCCACAAGTTAGAGTGTTGAAGAAGTCAGCAACTAATTGTCAAGACCCACGTTAGCTCCTGCCATGTCCTTCCTTTTTTTTATTTTATCTTATTTATTTATGCATTTCCTCTAATTTAGTAGAAGTGTAGAACATGGATAGTTTTCTTTGTTAACTGTTTTTGGTAGTTTCCATTCACATGTATTTGCAAGTTCACGTAAGAAAAGGACAGATGAGTTTATGTGAAATTTTTTGGTTCAAGTTTAATTTTCTTGGTGAAACTTGTTCTTTCCAATGCTAGTTCAAGCTTGGCTAGTTTGAATGGTGATTTTTGGAGTCTAAATCGAACTCAAGTGGTGTGTCTGTAACTTGTTTTTCGATTCGGTTTTTGCTCAACAGAGTCATTCGAGTGGTGAAATCTGTATCTCGATCGACCCGTTGCCTATCTATTCGTTCTTATTTTCCGATCCTACCCGTTTCCGTTACCAAAAATATAACACATACCAAAAAGTTGAACCTGAAGACGTTGAGTTGAGTTCCTTGGGCCAAACACACATTAAACTATAAAAGGTTCAAGGGTATCACTTCTTCAATTATTATGATTATATTATATTATAATTTCTACATCTTTCTCCTATAAATAATAACATGAAAAGGGGATCATTTTGGATCTATATCTGATCTTGTAAGTTCACATTATAATAATTGGTTTGTTACCAATTGTATTCTCATTTAACATGTGATGACGAAGGGACTAAAAAGGGTCTGAATCTGTGGTGCAAGCCGCACAACAAGTCCAGTGGTGAGCTAAACCCTGTTAATATCATTTCCTCCTGGTTTTGTTGAGATAGTCCTTAATTTTGTCTACAATCAAATGAAAAATGATAGGTAAAACTAGAGTTTTAACTTTCAGTAATAAAATAATAAATAAAGTTTGAAAGCGTGCCTAATTTGTGATGTGATGGTAGGCCCGGCCAACATTGTTTGCTTAAAATCCCGAAAATGTTAATTGAATAAATAATTTTTGTGGGTCCTCATCTTAAGTGAAGTAGCAAAGCCGAAACTGTAAATTAGGTCGATAGGTGCCACTTTTGATAAAAAAAAAATGTTTATGACTTCAAAATTATCCGGCACACTACGATCTTTTTATGAAATAAATTTGAGAAGTAGTGGCGCCCCATATTCCACCTTCCATCATGAGCTTTATATGAAGAAAAAAAACAGAATAAATGCTACAAATTACCGAAGCCTACGTGTTACCTCTCGGGATGGCGACTCGATTGATACACCCATGGGTGATGTTGATTTATGCATAAGAACTGAGATCTGTGTGCTACCCGTCGGGATTGTGACTTGACGGACGCACCACTAGGTCGAAATTCGCAAAATAAGATATATATATATATATATATATATATATATAGATTTGGGGTAAAATACATCAAGCAAAAACGCTACATCAATGCGGATTGATCTGGGGCGTCCATCAAGATCATCCAACAGCCAGGATCTATGGTGTTTTCCGCCTATGGTGTTTTTTTTCCCCCGAAAACGCCATAGGCGAAAACACCATAGATCTTGGCTGTTGGATGATCTTGATGGACGCCCCAGATCAATCCGCATTGATGTAGCGTTTTTGCTTGATGTAGCGTAACTCGACTCTATATATATATATATATATATATATATATAGAGTTGGGTTATAATACAAAGTACTTTTTACGTGAGAAGTGTGAGAAGTGATTGATGTGTTAATTTTTAATGCATGATATTATCTTTTTATTATATTTTTTGTAAATATATGACAATCCTAAAATAAATACATCATCCATTGGATTCCAAACACTACCAAACACCATTTATTAAGAATTATTAAAAGGGCATTGTGTTAGGATATTATTACACTGTGTTTATATTGTGTTATCCTTTAACTATAATTTTGATAAACATATGACATTTTAATATGGAAAAAACAATGTATAGTGTTATATATTTACCAAAAACATAACTAAAAGATAACACAATGTATTAAAATCTAACACATCATCCACTTCTCACACTTCTCACGCAAAAAGTACTTTGTATTATAACTCTACCCTATATATATATATATATATATATATATAAAGCTCAAAACTTCATCCATGGGTGAGGTTAATTTATGCGTAAGAACTGAGATATATGTGCTACGTGTCGGAATGGTGACTTGACGGACCCACCACTAGGTCGAAATTCGCAAAATAATATATATAAAGCTCCAAACTTCATCCATCCACTTCATTTCCACTATTTTCAAGTCATATATATTTTTATTAGTTGTGGTAGGAAAACCTAAATGATTTAACCGGGCCGACTCGTACCTTGAGATGGGATTAGGCCGAGTTGCGGATTTGAAAGTGTGAGACCCATAAATTGAATGAGAATTAAATAATAAATGCATGATTGGGGGCTTCAATTGTTGGTGGTTGGGCTTAGTCGGACCGAAATACTGGTAATCATCATTAGCACGTGAATATCTATAAAATTTAGAAAAATATAAGTTGATTCTCCAATTATGATCCCATTTCAGACTTTTCTGTCCCGAAAAAGGTTTAAGTGTGGGGATATTTGATGCGTAGCATCTAATGCATGAAAATTAAATAAATAAATCTCACATTTAACCAGTGGCGAACCCATGAATTTTTTTGATGGGGTTCAGAAATTTTTGGGGCTCGGTCATCCATTCCTATATATAATTATTTTTAAACCGGTTCGGGTTGGGTCATGTTACATGATAAAATAACCAACTTAAAGTATGAAAACACATAACAAAAATAGTAGCGTACGTCATTCTTCATTAGATAATAGAATTATAAAAACACTTAAAGTTGCTCTTTACGAGTTCCATATTACCTATGTATAAAAATACAAACTGATATCACAATTCACATTACAATTCTCATTTCAAAATAAACATAATTACGACAGTGTCTGAACTATATCAAAGCAATTCAACAAATGTTATTTTGTTTTTTATCAAAATATTTTTTTAAACACGTCATACATTAAATAATAGAAATATTAGTTACCTATATATATAATGCAATATAAAGATGTTAATAAGCCATATAAAATTAACCTATGGTCAAGTAAAAGATTAATAATCTTCCTACTCTAATAATAAATGATTAATTCTTTTTTATTGGAAATTATTTCCTATTTTATAATTAATCATGATATATTTGTATTTATATATATTATGAAACTATGACGATCATATATTAATTTTCATCTTGTTTTTATTTAAAATTATTTTTTATAAAGTATTATTATTTTTATTTTAATAAATATATAAAAAAAAACTTATAAAAACTTATTTAGTGTGTTTTCAAATATAATTGAGCAAATCATATTTAATATTTTAATAATTGAATACCTAATATTATTTTAAAGATTCAATCAACATTCTGGATGATACTTTTTATAAAGAAATTCACAAACGACAAAAATCATGTTCATAAGATCCAATATTAAATATTTTTCTACTATATCAAATGATCAATGTTCATCCAATTTGAGAATTTTAAACACGATGACTAATTCAATTGTAAGTTTCCTAATGTATATTAAAATAACATTTTTTTTATTGATATAACATTATAATATTGATTATAATTTAGATTTTATATATGTTCATAAATTAACGTTAGTTGCTATTCTGGGTCAAATTGTTTTTTTTAACAATCATTTTTGTATGGTTGCATTTTTCAAATATACAAGTAGAGGCATGAGCTCTAAATATTGTTGGTAAGGCACTACTACCATATTATAAATTATAACTTTAACTCTTATTTAATATGATGTAATAGGTTATTCCGGTAATAAGAAGAGTATGCAATTATCAATTATATATATTTTTAATGATTCAACCCGTATAACATACGGGTTCTATCCTAGTATAATTAATAAACTATTACAAAATAGAACACATAAGTTCGTTCGATATTATCCTATAATAACATAAGACAACTTATGGTATTAATTCTTAAGCATATTGTACAAGTCAATGATGCACAAATTATCCAACCCATATGTGTGGCTGTGGGTGCTTGGCGTGTAAAACCAAGAGAGGAAAAAGGCCTCACTCATTTCTCTTTCTCTCATATGCAACAAAGTCCTGCTCTCCCAGTCTCGCGACCTAATCCCGTCCTCTTTCTCTCTCTAAGAAAAGAATCGCCGACAGAGCCACTCGCCGGCGTCGTTCTCATCCACCACCGCCACTCTCATCACCGATGCTTCCACCTCCGCTCTCATCACCGGTGCTTCTGAGGAAACCCACCGCCGACGGGCTTTTCGGTCTAGGGTTTTTTCCTGACGGTTGCGGTTACCTTCGATCGATTCAAGTGAGGTACAGGAACGGATCTTTGCAAGGCTACCTCATTCGAGGATTAAAGCCAATCTTTGTAGGTTTGTTCGACCGGTTACCGACTCGCAACTTTCTCCGTCTCCTCTTTCAGCAGGTTTCTCCTCTTTTTTTGGTTTTTGTTTTCTTTTTATTTTGCAACAGAGAAACCCTAAAGAGATTAGGGCTTTGCTTTTTTGATTTAGGTGGCTGTTTGTATTGACGTGGAGTCGCTTTCGGTCATCTTAATCGACTGTATCATCAAGTTCAGGTAATGCCTTCGTATTCCTTCTCGATTCCGTTACGTTGTTGGAGGAGAGTAGCGTGGTATTATCACGCACCTTCATTTTGAAGGTTCTGCTTACCGATTCAACATCCACAGATCCAAGTAATTGTTGTTTCGAAACTCGATCGGGTGATGCAGTTTGATTCTAATTTTGGTTTTTGGTATATCTGCCCCAATTTCACCCCTTTAGGGTTACTCACAGGTTATCATTTGATTTTCTTCAAGATTTGTTTAATTGTTAATGTTACATAACAGATTTAGTCGGTTTTTGTTTGTAATTTCTTTTTTGATTCTTAATTTTTAGAATTTGAAACAGAATTGGGGTTTTCCTAAGGTTTGATGTCGTCACCTGGAAGATCTTGGACTCTTGGAGTACTAAGGATTCATCACTCAAATTGGAGGTAAAAATTCTCAAATTCCACTGAATTATAAATTCTTTTAGCTATTTTGCTGCAAAATTTATGCTTTTTAGTGGCGTGACTTTGTGTTTCATCAAAGGACATTTGTGAATTTTTTTGGAAAATAAAATAGGACAGGGTGACGTTGGCTTTCGGGTAGGTGAGATGCCTTCTTTGATTTTGTTATTTATTTTTTTCTCCACTTAGTATTCATGTAATCAGGTTGTTTGTTCTTTTGGTTGCAGATCTGTGGACATCGTGATGTGGTCATGGACTTAATTGCATTCTAATATAAAAAAAGAAGCATGCAGTTTTTCATTACTGCTGTTTCATATCCTTTTAGGGCAGTTGTTCACTTTTTAACATATTTGCTTTGAGAACATTTCTTCTAACTGTTTGTATGCATAAAAGACCTCTAAATACTTTGTTTATGAAAAATATATAAATAGTTCAGATTGTTATTTTAATCACATTTGATTATTTATGGAAGTCACTAATAAAAATGTATCAAAATGCCTATGGCCTTTTGAAGTATCATGCAGGTACATATTATTTTGGACTGTTTATTCGATTTTCCGTTACAGGTTTCATTCAGACTGCTTATTGGACTTCCTTTCACATCTGGATTTTTTTATTTCTTCATCAATAAAGAGTTTCAGGGTAAGCTTTCTATCGATTATATATACCAATTTTAGCTCATTTAAAATGCCATTTGATAAACTTGATTATCTTCCTCTTGATGGAGAAAAGATTTGAATGTGATTACAAAAGTTGAATCCTGCTAAACAAACAAACTAATGAATGTAAACGAGAATAGAAAATAAACATTATTTTAGTTTGTTTGTTTAGCACTCAATTAAGAAAATAAACAATTAAGTTTGTATCACTCAACTTTTGTGATCAACATTATGTTTGCAGGATTCTGAATGTGATTACAAAAGTTAAATCCTGCTAAATAAACAATTCGTTGTGCCATTCTAAAATAAACATTATTTTAGTGTGTTTATTTAGCACTCAATTAAGAAAAATCCAGCAACTTTTACACTCAACAATTTGTTGTGCTTTAAAAAGAGTTGGGTAATGAATTTTGCTAAGCTAAACTCAAAAGATTTTTGGGTACTCAGAATGTGATTACAAAAGAGGCTAATGGATTCTGTCGGTTTGTAAACTTTGATAGCAACTCTAATCTACTATGCTTCAAGAGCCTCATTTGTAAGTTTTGTCATTTTCTTGCCCACCAACTATTTGTTGTAATATCTAACTGGGTTTTACCTTTCTCTTCTTTTTTATGTAGGGATGCTTTCTTTCCCCTAATGGGCTTTTCTTTACTCTCTCAATTTAATTAGAAAATGGTTTCCCTTAAATTATTTCCATTTTAATTCCCTGAAGCTAAAATTGTTCTTAGATGTAAGTATATGCTATAAAGTGTTTTTTTCTGGCCAGATCTAAGTGGTTTGAACATGTTTTGTTGCAAAAAAGTGAGGATGCACATGATGAATATAAGATAGTGGTTAACAATCCTAATCAGCCATTTTAACATGTTTGGTTGCAAAAAGTGAGGATGGGTTGGTTCACACTACTTTCTTTGCTGCTCTAAGCTTCCATTGAAGGTATGTGATTTGATAGACTTTTTTTTGGCCATTTGTTTGTGTGGTTGTTGTGAGGACTTTATACAGTTGAAGCCTTTCTGAAATTTTTATTTGAAAATGTTGTTTTTAAATGTAGAAACGACAAATTCAAAACCTGCTTCAAACGAAGGTTATGGTGATGAATGGGTTATATAGAAGCAGTTTCAAGCCCCCCCCCCCCCCCCCCCCAAAGAATTAAAATATATGATTTGTGATGCTTACCAAATTTTTAGTTTACTTAGCAAAATTAGATCTTTTATACTATTAATATGGTGCAGTTATCATATTAATAAATTAGTTAATCTTTATGTTCTAATGTTAATTGTCCATTTTCTAATCCAAATCTGCTTATTCGATGCTAACACATAATCAAGAGGAAATGCCAACGGGTCAACATATATATATGGTGTTTAGGAACTAAAAAATACATATCAGAATGTATTGTTTGAAGAATTCAGACAATATCTTGATCACAAATCAACTGTCTTTTTGGATTTGCAAAGCACAGAATCAAGAGGAAATGCCAACGGGTCAACTCCGCGGCGAAGCGCGGGTTGACCCACTTGTATATTATAAAATAGAATATGCATCTTCAAAATAAATTTAAAACAAAACATAATATAAAAAATGGATGTAAAAAGTAATTATTATGTTTTCAATAAAAATGGATTACATAATTGACATGACTAAAAGTCAGGTGGTGTAGAGCCCCTATCTATTTAATCCTATTAACCCCTATTAACCCTTAAAGTAAAATATTAAAATAATAGTCATCTTCTTCATTCTTTAGTTGCAGAGCTGATAAACGGAAAAATAAAATAGCAGTGAAGCTAGTTTTTTTTAACAATCCTCTTCTCTCTAAGTTTATTATATGGTTTGGAGGGTCAGATCAGATGTCATGGGGTTCGATGACCAAATTTCTTGGGGTTCGGTTCAGAAAAAATCAGATATATACTACACGGCCAAAAAAATTCATGGGTGTCGGGCGAACCCCAAGGCTATACCCTAGGTCCGCCCCTGCATTTAACCGGGTTTTTAATTAAAAAAAGTCTAAAATTGGTGCTTAACCGCGTTATATGTGAAGAGTTAGGTTTTTGTGGTAGATATTGGATAAATATTTATATTTCACATTTATATGTTTATTAATTGAAAAAATTATTTAATTAGGTTTTGAATTGAGAGATTATATATATATTTGGCATTTATTTATTTTAAATGTGAATTATAGGTGGTTTGGTGTGCATGGTAAATTTGAAAGAGAACAGTACGTATTATGTTATATGCATATTTGACATTAATACTTGACCGCTATCTGAAACTTGTAACCTTATTAATGTTGGATAATTGGAAGAAGTGTAAAAAAGTCAAAGTGGGTAGTGGTTGGGAGCGGGAAGTTGTGGTAACTTTCCTTAAATGTAAAGTTGACAAAAGCGTGTATTGGTGGCTATATGTACCAGTAGTATGTAAGAAGGAAATACACTTCAATAATACAATCAAAAATTCTGTATTTTCACTTCTAAAATCTTAATATGGTATCAGAGCAGTGCTTATGATCCATTGCTCAAAATCACCAAACCAAAACAACCATGGTAGAAACAAAGAATAACCTTGCCATACAAATCGCAAATCTTCTAAAAAATATCCCATCTCAAATCCAAAACCCCAAACCAAACCCATCTGGATAGCCTTAAAATCAATCTAAACCTCACAAGCCAGAACTATCCTCTATGGGCTCGGATGATACGAGTCTCCATTGGGGGGAAAATCAAAAGCTCTTTTAAGTCACCTGACCACAAACCCACCAGAAAAAAAATGATGAAAAATATGATCAGTGGGAACAAGATGACCTTGTGGTCTTCTCTTGGGTGATTCAAAATATCGAACCGTCTATTGCAAGTAATCTAACAGAGTTCCCAACATCAAAAAAATTGTGGTATGCTCTTGCGGTTACTTACAGTAGCGGTAAAGATAAGCTTCAAACTTTCGATCTCCATGTTATAGCAAATGAGTTTAAACAAAATGGCATACCGTTAGAAGATTTCTGGATCGCAATGCAGGGCATATGGGGAGAAATTGAACGAAGGGATCCAAATCCAATGACGTGTGTTGTTAATATCACTGAGTACAACAAAATCAGGTCAGAAAATAAGCTCTTTCAGTTCCTGAATGCCATAGATCGAAAATATGACCCGATTAAACGAGAAATACTTTGGTGGGAACCGTTGCCCTCGGCTGAGGCTGCATACGCAGCTGTCAGAAAAGAGACGGCTCACCAAAGCATTCTCGGAACCGGAGATCAAGGCGTAGCCTCGGGCCTAAGTGCGACCAGAACCAACGAGTCTGACGGTGCAGAACTTGTCTCAAAGTTTTGACGCTCGGACCAGAGATCGAATCCGGTAACATCTCGTGTTGATAAAACACAATTGAGATGTGACCACTGTGGCATGACAAAGCATACAAAAGAGCAGTGTTTTAAACTGGTTGGATACCCAGAATGGTGGGCTGATGGACACAAAAGAGGGAAAGAATTGAAGGAAAGGCGGCGGTAGTTGTGGGTGGTGTGGAAAGCGTCGAAGGTAGTGGAGACTGCTGGAAAACCACCGCCGATGGTGTATTATCCTTTATAGCGGCACAGGAGAAAGTGACAATGGAGGGAACTTCTAATGTGGGAACGAGCGGTGAATCAGGTATAGGGTTTGAGAATGACAACTCAAACCCTTTACTTTCTTTTTCCCCTATATCTGATCCTTTTGTTTTTGATCCTGTCAAATTAAATCCAAAATATTTTAGCCCTAAAATTATAGATTTATTAAATGACCAAAAAGACACTCTAAGTTTCAAAAAGACAAAACCTCACCCCGTTTTTTCCAAAAAAGGAGGGGTTTCTCCTAACAATCCGTTAAGGGAAGCTAATATAGCAATAAAGCGTGAAAATAAAAATAATTCATGGATATCCGATTGTGGTGCTACAGACACGATGACTTTTGAAATCGAAGACTTATGCTCTTTATCAAAACCAAAAAAAATCCAGAATACATACCGCGGATAGTGGAATTGTTCATGTAGAAGGGGGAGGAACTATTAAGATTTCACCCACGTTAAAACTGTCAAATTGCCTATATGTCCCATCCTTGTCACACAAATTGTTATCAATTAGCCACGTCACAAAAGAACTTAACTGTATAGTTCTAATGCATTCAACTTTTTGTATCTTACAGGATATCAGGACGGGGATGATCATTGGGCGTGACACTGAACGTCAAGGATTGTACTACGTGGATGAAGTGACTCGACAAGGTACTGTGATGTTGACCCATGGAACTACAAATAGGGAAGCTTGGTTATGGCATAGACGGTTGGGGCACCCTTCCACTAGTTACTTACATTAATTATTTCCTAAGTTATTTCCTTCAAATGAACCACTCACTTGTGAAACCTGTGTTTTGGCCAAGAGTCATAAACACACCTACAAACCAAATAATACCAAGGTGGATTGTCCTTTTTCATTAATTCATTCTGACGTGTGGGGACCAGCAAAAATCGTCAGGGGAAATTTTTTTAGATATTTCGTTCTCTTTGTCGATGATTGTACCCGAATGACATGGATTTATTTCTTAACAAACAAATCAGAAGTATTTGATAAATTGTCTATGTTTTATACTATGATTAAAACTCAATTTCAAAAGTGACATACAAACTCTACGATCTGATAATGGAGGAGAGTTTGTAAACACCTCAATTAAACAATTTTGTCAAAAAGGGGGATAATTCACCAAACCTCATGTCCTCACACTCCTGAACAGAACGGTATCTCCGAACGAAAAAAAACAACATTCTCCTTGAAATAACTCGTGCACTCCTTATTGAGTCTCAAGTTCCAAAATCGTTTTGGCCCAAAGCACTTGCCACAGCCACTTATCTTATAAATCGTCTCCCAACTAAAGCTCTAAATATTAAAACCCCTCTCCAAACACTGTCAGAGTTCACTAAACTCCCATCCATTTTAACTCTTGAACCTCGTATTTTTGGTTGTCTGTATTCGTACATATACCTAAAGCAGAACGTACCAAACTTGATCCATGTACTGAAAAATGTGTATTTTTGGGTTATGGGGTTAACCAAAAAGGGTACCGTTGCTATAGTCCAAAAAACCGTCATATGTTCACTACCATGAATTGTGACTTCCTAGAAACTGAGTACTTCTACAAAACACGTCACACTGGTCAGGGGGAGAACCACAGTGACCCAGTGAGTTGGATGGAATGGATGACATCATCAGAAATAAGTCACAGTACCAAAACAGAGCCAACTCCATCAATACAATCCACTACCGAAAGTACCCACCATGATCCCTCCAACTTGGTATTCGAGGTAAGTAACTTTCACAGCCCTGAAAATCCCTCTAGTTCCCCAAGATCATTTGTTTCATCCGATTCTCAAACTCATAATAATGTTGACAATTGTGCTAATCATGAGATAGAGCATGATGTTCAATCACATACAGCAGATGAAGGTCCAAGTAGGAAGTATGTTCTCCTACCACGAGCTAACAGAGGAGTCCCTCAAAAAAAATTTGTCACCCGAAAAAGAGACTCGGGGTTCTAAGTTTCCTATAGCAAACATTGCTAAGGGAAACCCAACAAAAGAAGCAAAGGTCTTTAATTCATCACTATACTCTGAGCAAATACCCACAACGGTAGAATAAGCCTTAAAGTCAAAGAATTGGAAGGAAGCAATGTGTGTTGAAATGGAAGCATTGAAGAAAAATAACACATGGGAAAAGCGTATCCTTCCGGCAGGAAAAAGGTCTGTAGGATGCCGTTGTGTATTCACAATCAAGCACAAATCTGACGGAACCATTGAAAGATACAAAGCACAATTTGTTGCCAAAGGATATACCCAAACATACATAATTGATTACTCGGAAACTTTTTCCCCAGTTTCCAAGATTGACACTATTCGGGTTCTTTTTTTCAGTAGCCGCAAACGAAGGTTGGCCTCTTCTCCAGTTTGATGTAACAAATGCCTTTCTTCATGGAGAATTAAAGGAAGAAGTCTATATGCAAGCTCCACCCGGTTTCTCAGAAGGTTTCGAAGAAAAGGAAGTATGTCGGCTAAAAGGATCCCTATATGGGTTGAAACAATCCCCTCGTGCTTAGTTTGGCAGATTTACTTTAGCGATGAAAAGATATGGGTTCCATCAAAGCAAATCGGATCATACTTTATTCCTTAAACAAAGGGGTAAACTTATGACGTGCCTAATTATATATGTCGATGACATGATTATCACAGGAAATGACGAAGAAGAAATCAAAAAACTCAAGAAGAGCTTGTTTACTGAGTTTGAAATGAAGGATTTGGGGAGACTGAAGTATTTCCTCGGAATTGAGGTTTTAAGATCTAAACAAGCAATCTTCATATGTCAGAAGAAGTATATTCTAGACCTCCTAGCAGAGGTAGGGATGATCGACTACTAGCCTTCGGACACTCCAATGATGGTAAATTATAAGCTCCATATGATAGAAGGAGCTGAACTTGCAGACAAAGAAAGATACCAACGATTAGTGGGAAAACTAATATATTTGTCACACACTAGACCTGATATTGCCTACGCAGTAGGAGTGATAAGCCAATTCATGCATCAACCACAAGTCACTCACATGGAGGCAGTTTGGAGGATACTTTGGTACCATAAGGGAACACCTGGCCACAGTGTTTTATTCAAAACAAATGGGCACCTAAACACTCAAATATATACTGATGCAGATGGGGCAGGAGATAAAGGAAATCGAAGATCAACATCTGGATACTTCACACTCGTGGGAGGAAATCTTGTCACATGAAGAAGCAACAAGAAACAAAAAGTTGTGGCCCTCTCAAGTGCTGAAGCAGAATTCAGAGGAATATCAAAGGGATTAGCAGAGATATTATGTATACGCAAGCTGTTGACCGAAATCGGGTTCCCTCAAATGAAATCCAGCAAAATTATGTGTGACAATAAAGCTACGATTCAAATATCAGAAAACCTGGTTCAACATGACCTTACAAAACATATTGAAGTGGAT
>JBCNJP010000006.1:50984917-51009917 GCA_039602395.1 Deinandra increscens subsp. villosa | reverse complement strand
CGGTTTTGGGGTGTATTTCCGCCTGAAGTTGCTCACGTTGAGGTAGCGGCCGTTTGGTCGTTGCTTCGTTGACGCGATGGCGGTGTAGGGTTTCTTTGATGACAATGCCTCTGTGTTTCTTTGCTGACGGTTGTTCTGCCATACCTCAGATCTGGTACGCTTTGCACTCTTTTGATTATGTTTTAGCTATTACATGGATCTGGGGTTCTTTGGGTTTATTGACGCTAAAGTGCAAGATTTAGAACCTCAGATCTGGTACGCTTTGTACTCTTTCGATTATGCTTTGCTATTACTTTGATATGGGGTTCTTTGGGTTTATTGGACGCTAAAGTGGCAAATTTCTGAAATGAGGCCATCTCATAGGCCTAGGAATTTCATTTGATGTTTTTATGGTTTATCAACACTTCCAACTTGGCCATGATGTCGTATGAATTCTGTTTAGAATAAATATTTATTTATTTATTATCAAATGTGAAGTCTGCGGTGTACACTGAATCCGTACTGTTAGGCCCACTTGTATTTTTCCAATTGGTATAAACTCACAGAATTTTACTATTAAAGTTTTTGGTTTATCTTGCAGCACACGTGTTCAAACCACAATTTCCTATTGGTGTATATCAATTCATTAGCTTATAAATGTCGATGTGTTCTCACAAACTTTTACTATTGATGTGTTTGGTTCATCTTGCAGAGATAATCATCTTGGCAAGGTAAGATTTTTTTAGCCAGTGTAATAATCTCTCTGTTTGTAAGGGTATTGTTTAGAGGCTTGTAATATTAAATATAGGTGGGTTGGGCTTAGTGGGTTTACTACAATTAATAGATTGATTGTAGGTAGTGGGCTTGGGCTTGAAAAGCCTTGTAGGGTTGGTTACCTTGTGTTCTATATAAACACAAGGTGGCTTCATTTGTAAGGGTTAGCCATTTGAGACAAGAAGGGAGGAGAGATCAGAGACAGAGGGAGAATTTGAAATTATCTTGTGATTGTACCAGACGAGTCCATTGAACTCGTGTGCATCAATTCCAGGTTTAAACATTTTGTTATTCATCGTGTTAATCCTTTTAACGTTTTTATTGTTTATCTTGAATCACTCGATTAACCGGATTCCGCACGCTTAATTGAGTAGTGATATCGTGTTTGGACCGTGATTCGGGACTTACAATTAATATCAGAGCTAAGAAATGTGTGTTTCGTGGCTCGCACGACATCGATTCAAGATCATACTAATTGTTTTGTGAGTTTTAGTGGATGTTTACAGGTTTTCGATCCCAAAAACAAGGGTTTTCTATCGATTTCATATACAAATAAATAAATAAAATCCGCTCATTTAAATATGTTTTTAATTGGAAAATACTGAATTTGTTGCTTGTTCGCGCTTACAATTTAAAGTTCCTTAAATTTAGTGTCTAAATGCTTAATATATAAATTATATTGTTATTTGGTGGGTTTTTAACTTAAAATTGATATATATATAAATTCCCCCATTTTAATTAGTTTAGTTATTGTTATATGAATTTGGTGCTTAATGATATTTATATATGAATTTTAGGTGGTTGGTGTGTTCGTGATGAATTTAGAAGAAATCAGGAAAAAAAAACGGAAGCGGATTTGGAGCTCGGTTCCTAAAGTTATGGATTATTAAAGAAGAAGAAAAAGAAAAACATGCAGCAGGGCAGCAGGCCAGCCCAGCAGAAAGAAATCCAGCAGCCCAGTGCTGCAGATCAGTCTTCGGCCCAACAGGAGAACCCAGAGGCGCCCAAGCCCAACAGCTGCCACAACCCAGCTCTCAGCTCAGGGGCGGATCCAGGAATTTTTTTTACTGGGTTCACTATTTTTTTGTGGTCAGGATTCTAACAACTAAATATCAAAATTTTTGGTTTGGTCGGGTCGGGTCGGGTAAGGTTCATAACAATAACAATAAGAATATAAGCTACAATAATTAAAGAAAACATTCATTGAAAATTAGGAAAACACGTACCTATAGTTGTTGCCTACGAGTTTTCATCGTTTGAAATCGTTGCATTACATCTTCGATCGAAACTTGTAGAAAAAACTCCCTTTCAATGTAGCAAAGATAACAATCGTTCATGTATCCATCACCCATCCTGTTACGCAATTCTGTCTTCACATGCTTCATTGACGAAAAACTTCTTTTAACACTTGCCGTTGCAACCGGTACAACTATCTTATGCAACAAGAGGTTAAAGTGGTATGCATACTTACATGGGCTAGCAGCAAGATAAAGGCAGAACACCGAGTTCTTCTTGTTTCTTTTAATAAGGCACTGAATCAGAGAATTACGTGGACCAGGCTGCAAAGACATTAAAATCATCCACCCATTAAAAACATGATAAATTTCAAGCACCTATTAAAACCGTAAAAATGAAACTAAAAAATCTCCCTATCTGAGAACCTAAAAGGTTAGAGTTTGCTAGAAAGGAAAATACACAAACTTTAAATACTCCAGGTATGACATTGTGTTTTGAAAGTAATTATGTGAAATGAAATAATCAAATCAGATAATCAACAGTAGCAAAATAAGATTCAAGAAAAGGTGTTTGGATGTACTTAAGCTGTTTGAAGTTTTTAAAACCAGATAATCAGATTATTTCATGATCAAACTGACCCCTAAAATAACCAGATTCTATGCATCATTTTGTTACATCTACAATACCACTCAAGGATGACTTGAACAATATTCTACATGACAATGTGGTTTATTGCATATAACTTCAGAAGACATACCTCAAAGATACGATTCAGGATTTGATAGTTTTCTTGTGAGATATCTTTCAATACTAATTATACCTAATTCACAATTTCACAAATCAATCAATGAAGTAAACAAAACCTAAATCAATCAAGACATCAAGTATATCAAATATTCAATGAATTCATCAATGATTCAAATATTCATCTAATGATTTATGAAGTAAGCAAAACCTAAATCAATGATTCAAATATTCAATGAATTCATCAAATTAAACAAAACCTAAACCTGATTGCAGAGACGTGTAGGAGCAGAGGCGCCGTGGTGGAGGCGTAGAGCAGAGGCGGTGGAGCCTGGAGGAGCAGAGGTGCCGTGGTGGAGCAGAGCCGCCGTGGAGCGGTGGAGCTTGGAGGCCGGAGGTTGAGGTGCTGAGGAAGAGGGAGAGAGACGAGAGAGTACAGAGGCGTGAATCGTCGTAGTGGGTCTGAGTGTTTTCTTATTTTGAGATAAAAACCCTAAACCGATTGGGTAAAATCTGTTTAAAAAAAATATTACAAAAAATAGCTACTAACCGGAATCGAACTAGGAACCTCAACGTCTCAGCAACACAGCGTTACCAGTTGGGCTAGATTATTTTAGTTAACAGGATTCACTTAGCTAAAATATAAGGATTCACTCAAAGTATTATATATATATTTACACTAAAAATTCGAAAGTTACTGGGTTCCCGTGAACCCGGTTCGGCCAACCTAGATCCGCCCATGTCTCAGCTTATGATCTGAATAAAAATAAAACTGCTGGAGGCAGGGATCGAACCCCTGACCTCTGGCTTAACGCAGCGAAGGTACCAGCCACTAGAACAGAACTCAGTGTTGGTTTAATTCCTGGTTTCGGTATCCTTTTATCTTCTGCCACGGCCCAGACCCAGTTCCTCAGCTACGCGACCTGAACGTTTCCAGACCCTAATTTTTCAGATATAAAAACCTTTTTCCAGCCGTTTTTCTGCATTCTAACCCCCGAAAAACCCTAGAAAACCCCCAAAATAAATCTGGAAACATGAAGGAAGATTAAGGGAGCAAGATCAAGGCTTTTTGGGATAAAAGTTAGAAGATTTTTAAGCTTTCGGTTTGGATCTTCAATAGGTTTTTAATCTTTTACTCCTTTAAACCTTGTTGTTGATCATGTTTGATGTCAAGATTAGATTTTTATTAGTTTTACACCATGTATCTTGGCTGATTTCACTATTGCTATCACCTAGATTAGACAAATTTGGACCCGTTTGACCCGTTTCGGGTAACTTTTTATCATGAATATGTGAAAATTGCTTGGATGATGATTTTGAATTGCTTATGATGATTATTATTTGCTGATTTGGTTTTGATTATCATTAAATCATGTGGTTAATTGTCATGCTTGGTAGAACTACCCAAGTTAATTGCTTTATCCATTGTTGACCCGTTTGACTTTTATTAGTCAACGGTTGATGCTTGCTAGGAGACCTCCTTCTTGATGATTTATTGATAATTAGGGGCTGATTTAGTTAATATCCTTATGAGATAGGTTTGACCGAATCGTTTCATAGGCTAGAAGCTTGTTTTACATCGTTTAATAGGATAGATTGCTTGTGAACATAAGATTCGATCATGCTTATTCTATTCATGTTTAGCGGTTTCTAGGTCATAAGTGTTTGGAATCATCAATCATTGCATGGTATAGGTACTATATAGAGAGATCTCTCGCGTAGTTTCCTATTTCATGTAGGATTAGTTTACTTTGACCAAAGTAGCTAGTCGGTTAGGCAGTTTTCACAGTTTTGCTATCCGTGCTTCATTTAGGATTTCCGGATTATTCGGGATGTGTCTATAGTCCTAGGTTGTCCAGTTTTCCACATTAGAGGATAGTGTTCATGGTATTAGTCATCCGAGGGTCCGAGCGAGTCTAGAGGAGTCTAGTCTAGGTGATGCATTTCCTTCTTCTGATTTTCCAGTGTGTTATCCGGTTTTTAGCTGTTTTTGTCGGTTTTAGTTATTTATGCTTAGTTTTCAATATTAGTTCACCAATCTCACTTTCATCGGTTAAATATTAGCAACGATTCGGTATCGGGAGACTGTCATCGCGTCCACGGATTGATATCCGGTTCTTACCAATACTGTACTGCATACGACGGGTACACTGCCCTGGTGTGTAGTTTGGTCACTTGGTGATTTACCATTTAAAACTTGACCACATTTTTATATATACAAAACTACGCATCAAGTTTTTGGCGCCGTTGCCGGGGACGCGTCAGATTCCGAGAAATATCCGAGCTAGTAGTTTAACCACTTGTTTGCTTTATCTGTTTACTTGTTTTCTTTGCGTATTTTAGCTGTTAGTTTGTTTTTCTGTTTCTGTGTTTCCTTTTCGTGTTAGTTAGACTTTTAGGTTAGTTTCTTTTCGTTTTCTATTTTCTGTTTCGTCGTTTCTATCGCATTTTTGTCTGTTTATGCGCATACGTCGCCGCCAGAGCCGATTTTCACCGTTATCTGAGCCAGAAAGAGTTTTCCATCACCTTCGACACGTGGAGGGCGCATTACCAATGCCGATGGCCGCACTTGCAGATCAGAGGCGCACGCTTGCAGATTACGCTCGTCCCAACATCGATGGGACGTTGCCGAGTGTTATCCGTCCGCCGGTGGACGTGAATAACTTCCAGATTCAGCCTCAGGTCATCACTCTGATTATGGACTATGTTCAGTTTGACGGGTTACCTAATGATGACCCGATGACCCACATCGCGAACTTCCTTGAAATTTGCGACACTTTCAAACTTAAGGGGGTCCCCGCAGAGGCAATCCAGTTGCGATTATTCTCATTTTCCCTTCGCGGCGCAGCGAAGGCGTGGCTTCAGTCTCTCCCGCCTGGTTCTATCACGTCATGGGCTATTTTGACACAGAAATTCATCTCAAAGTATTTCCCTCCATCGAAGGTTGCAATGTTCAGAAACAAAATATATTCCTTCCTTCAGGACGACACAGAGAGTTTATACGAGACGTGGGAGAGATTTAGAGAGTTGTTGAGAAAATGTCCATCACATGGGATTGAGCTACACCAGCAGATACAGATTTTCTACAGCGGTTTACATCCACTCACACGACATACGGTCGACACGTCAGCTGGTGGGACATTAAGCAGTAAAACGCCCGAGGAGGCGCAAGAGTTACTTGAGGAGCTTGCTTTAAACGATTATCAGTGGCCGAGCACGCTGAGTAAGCCGAACCAACAGAGAGGAGTCCTCCAGGTTGACCCTATTACAGCTCTGTCTATGCAGGTCGAGGCGTTATCGAAGAAAATAGCCAAAATGCAGGTGATGGAGCAGCAGGTGAAGTATTGCGAGCTGTGCTCAGGACCCCACGACATTACACGTTGTCCTATCGGGGGTAGCACCGATTTTGTCGAGCAGGTCGACTACATGGCCGACCAGGCCCATCCACCACCCAACACGTATAACTACAATCAGGGGTGGCAGAACAACCAAAATTTCAGCTCGAACATGCCTTGCTTTCAGCCGAGACCGCCACCGAGGCAACATGGTTTCTATGACCCAGAGGTTGGCAAACAGACACCGACAGAGGATTCAGGTTTGAAGAATTTAACTGACATGATGTCTCAGTTTATCAAGCAGAATGAGAAAACTTCACAGCAGAATGATCAGAGGATTTTGCGGACTGAGCAGGACATAGTTGTGGTGGCCAAAGAGTTGAGTAATTTAGCAACTCATATGCAGAATATGGAGAGGACCATGGGTCAACTTTCCAAATCGTTTTCTGAGAGAAAACCAGGAGGATTGCCAGGGCACACACAGTCATATCCTAAGCAATACGTGAATGCAATCTTTTACCTGAATGACAACACCACTCCAGATCCAGAACCGATGTTCAGTGCTGAGCCAGTTGATGAGGAGAGTGATGATGAGATAGACGAGGAGATTGAGGTAGAGGTTCCTGGGCAGGTGCAACCGAGGCTAAGCCCAGCAAGTACAGCACGACCCGAGGAACCAGTAGTGGAGAAATATGTTCCCCGACCCTACATCCCTCATATTCCATATCCAGAGAGACTTAGGGATCAGCTTAGGGAAGAGCAGCAGGAGAAACATCACCAGGCCGTCGTTCATTATATTGGAATTAAAGATCACCCACCCGACCCACCTTCAGTTATTATCAAGTCGACTAAATCATTGCAGGGCCAGCAAAAGAAGAAGTGTGGGGATGAAGCGAGTGCTAAAAAGAAGAAAAAGCCACCTGATTTAAAGAAAAAGGCTTCAAAGAGTGATAGGACGTGGTTAGTCGACGTGTACGCCATGTATTTGCGTGATAGAGACAAGGGATTTAAACCCTTATTTGAGGAGTGGCGTGTGCATGGTTCGGATGAGTGTAGGTTCGGTAGTGAGGGAGGTCACATCCATGACCCCGGTTGACTTAACCGCGGGTTCGAGTCCGGCTGACGACTCGTTAATAAATTCAGCGCTTCCGGGAGGCAACCCGAGTACTTGGTTTCTTTTGTTTTGCTTGTTTCATGTGTTATTTCTTTTTAGTAGCTTACTTTGGTTGTTAGGTAGTTTGTTTACTTTAGTTGCATGTTTATTTTTCTTTTTCCGCTTTATGCGTTTGTTTTAAGTTTTGCAGGTTCTTTTGGAAGCATGCCACAATTAGACATTGCGTTGACTTATCATTTCTGGCTATGCTTCGCGGGTTTGTAGGTAACGCACAATTGCGGGCCGTCGGATACTCAATCTCCATTTCCACGGTCCGCAAATGTGCTTCCATGATTTGGTTGTGATTTTGGGGATACGGACCGTCACTTCATAAATGACAATCAACGGTCCGTATCAGGGTTTCTCGGGCTTGTTAACTTTTGGTCAAAATGGACCGTTTACTTCATAAATGACAAACAAACGGTCTATTTTGAGCAATTGTTACTTTTCTGTGGGTTTGTATTTGATGTTGGTTGGTGCTGTTGAGCAATTGGTTGCAAATTGGCATAACAGGTCTTCCGATGTGCACATTGCAAATCGTCTGGTACTCAATCTCCATTCCGGACGGTTCGCATGTTTGTGTTGTAAGGCTCTGTTGACTTTTGGTCAAATGTCGGCCTTCTACTTCATAATTGACAACAAACGGCCTGCATTCGATCAATTGTCCAAAAAAACTCAAAATTTTCAAATATCTTTCAAAATTGCCAGATTTTGCAACCCGATTGCTTCTGCTATCATTTGGGTTATGTTTTCTTCCAGATTCATCAGCCGGGACCGCCAGCTACCATGATTGCACCATTTGTCTTGCCGGTACAGTTCTGGCACATGTTCGAGAGCTGTTTCATGATGCATACTTTGATTGTGGAGGATTTTTGGCATTTATGGATTCAGCTCTGGCACCTGTTCAGTCAAGAGCTGGTTCGATTCACTTTTTAACATCCGGACACTGGTACATGACAGTGATAGGGGAGTATTTCAGTTCCCTTTCCCCTTTATTTTGTTTTGTGTAGCGTACATTAGGGACAATGTACGAACCAAGTGTGGGGATGGGGGTCAATTGAACTGAAATAACATAAAATTGTGAAAATTTTGAACATTTTTGAAATTTTCTTATCATTTCCCCCTAGTTTTGTTCAGATAGTCCTTGATTTTGTCTGCATTAAATGAGAAATGATAGGTAGAACTGGAGATTTGACTTTTTAATTAGCAAATAAATATTAAATAAAGTTGAAACCATGCCTATTTAGTGATGTGCTGGTAGGCCCAGCTGATTTCTAAAAGCTTAAAAATTCTGATTTCGCTACTTAAATAAACCTTAATAAATAAATATTGTGGGTTCTCGCCTTTAGTGTAGTAGCAAAGCCGAAACTGTTGAATAGGCTGATAGGTACCTCAATTGAATAAAATGTTTATGATTTGGAGATAACCCGGCACACTATGATCTTTTTATGAAAATAAATCCGAGAAATAGTGGCGCCCCATTCATCCATCCATCTTGAGCTTGTTTTGAATATTATATATATGCAAAAAAAAAATTGTAAAAAAAAAAAGAATGAATAAAGTGCATAAAATTCGTTGATCCTACGTTCTACCTCTAGGGATAGTGACTCCGGAGATGATCTATTGGGGTGATGTGGTTTTGTGTGCGAGGGTCAAAGCCTGCTTACTACCTCTCGGGATAGGGACTCAGGAGATGTAATGTCGGGTGGAGACTCGCCCTAGTTTAGGAATAAATAAATAAATTCAGTTCAAGCTCAAGCCATCATCCATCCATTATTCCACTTTCCATAATCTCTTAATCATAAATATTTTATTCAATTGTGGTGGGAAAACCCCTAGACTGGTTTGACCCGTGCCGATTCATGCATTGAGATGAAATTAGGCCGAGTTGCGAAACTGATAGTGTGAGACCCATAGTTAAAAAGTTAAAAATGAATAAAGCATGTTCAGGGGCTTCAGTTATTGGCGGTTGGGTTTAGTCGGACCGAAATACCGGTAATCGCATTTAGCGCGTGAGTATCTATCTTAGAATAAAATAAAAGAGTTAATTCTCCGGTTATGATCTCATTGCGGACTTTTTCGGGACGAAAAAGGTTTAAGTGTGGGGATATTTGATGCGTAGCATCTAGTGTATACAAATAAATAAATAAAATCCGCTTATTTAAATATGTTTTTAATTGGAAAATATTGAATTTGTTGCTTGTTCGCGCTTACAATTTAAAGTTCCTTAAATTTAGTGTTTAAATGCTTAATATATAAATTATATTGTTATTTGGTGGGTTTTTAACTTAATATTGATAAATATATAAATTCCCCCATTTTAATTGAGTTTTTTTATTGAGATTATATGAATTTGGTGCTTAATGATATTTATATATTGAATTTTAGGTGGTTGGTGTGTTCGTGATGAATTTAGAAGAAATCAGAAAAAAAAACGAGAAGCGGATTTTGAGCTCGGTATCCTAAAGTAATGGATTATTAAAGAAGAAGAAAAAGAAAAACATGCAGCAGGGCAGCAGGCCAGCCCAGCAGAAAGAAATCCAGCAGCCCAGTGCTGCAGATCAGTCTTCGGCCCAACAGGAGAACCCAGAGGCGCCCAGGCCCAACAGCTGCCACAGCCCAGCTCTCATCCCGATCCGAATAAAAATAAAACTACTGGAGGCAGGGATCGAACCCCTGACCTCCAGCTTAACCAGCGAAGGTACCAACCACCAGACAAAAACTCAGTGTTGGTTTAAATCCTGTTTCGTTCTTTTTATCTTCTCCACGGCCAGACCCAGTTCCTCAGCTACGCGACCTGAACGTTTCCAGCCCTAATTTTCCAATATAAAAACCTTTTTCCAGCCGTTTTTCTCCATTCTAACCCCCGAAAAACCCTAGAAAACCCCCAAAATAAATTTGGAAACATGAAGGAAGATTAAGGGAGCAAGATCAAGGCTTTTTTGGAGTAAAAGTTAGAGATTTTTGAAGCTTTCGGTTTGGATCTTTCATATAGGTTTTTAATTTTTACTTCTTTAAACCTTGTTGTTGATCATGTTTGATGTCAAGATTAGATTTTTATTAGTTTACACCATGTATCTTGGCTGATTTCATCATTGCTTCACCTAGATTAGACAAATTTGGACCCGTTTGACCCGTTTCGGGTAACTTTTTATCATGAATATGTGAAAATTGCTTGGATGATGATTTTGAATTGCTTACGATGATTATTATTTGCTGATTTGGCTTTGATTATCATTAAATCATGTGGTTAATTGTCATGCTTGGTAGAACTACCCAAGTTATTTGCTTTATCCATTGTTGACCCGTTTGACTTTTATTAGTCAACGGTTGATGCTTGCTAGGAGACCTCCTTCTTGATGATTTATTGATAATTAGGGGCTGATTTAGTTAATATCCTTATGAGATAGGTTTGACCGAATCGTTTCATAGGCTAGAAGCTTGTTTTACATCGTTTAATATGATAGATTGCTTGTGAACATAAGATTCAATCATGTTTATTCATGTTTAGCGGTTTCTAGGTCATAAGTGTTTGGAATCATCAATCGTTGCATGGTATAGGTACTATATAGAGAGATCTCTCGCATAGTTTCCTATTTCATGTAGGATTAGTTTACTTTGACCAAAGTAGCTAGTGGGTTAGGCAGTTTTCACAGTTTTGCTATCCGTGCTTCATTTAGGATTTCCGGATTATTCGGGATGTGTCTATAGTCCTAAGTTGTCCAGTTTTCCACATTAGAGGATAGCGTTCATGGTATTAGTCATCCGAGGGTCCGAGCGAGTCTAGAGGAGTCTAGTCTAGGTGATGTATTTCCTTCTTCTAATTATCCAGTGTGTTATCCGGTTTTTAGCTATTTTTGTTGGTTTTAGTTATTTTGTTTAGTTTTTAGTATTTGTTCACCAAATCCATTTTCACCGGTTAAATATTAGGAACGATTCGGTATCGGGAGACTGTTGACGCGTCCACGGATTGATATCCGGTTGTTACCAATACTGTACTGCATACGACGGGTGCACTGCCCTGGTGTGTAGTTTGGTCACTTGGTGATTACCATTTAAAACTTGACCACATTTTTATAGATACAAAACGACACATCAAGTTTTTGGCGCCATTGCCGGGGACGCGTCAGATTCCGAGAAGTATCCGAGCTAGTAGTTTAACCACTTGTTTGCTTTATCTATTTACTTGTTTTCTTTGCGTATTTTAGCTGTTAGTTTGTTTTTCTGTTTCAGTGTTTCCTTTTTGTGTTAGTTAGACTTTTAGGTTAGCTTCTTTTCATTTTCTGTTTCCTCGTTTCTATCGCATTTTTGTCTGCTTATGCGCATACGTCGCCGCCAGAGCCGATTTTCACCGTTATCTGAATCAGAAAGAGTTTTCCATCACCTTCGGCACGTGGAGGACACATTACCAGTGCCGATGGCCGCACTTGCAGATCAGAGGCGCACGCTTGCAGATTACGCTCGTCCCAACATCGATGGGACGTTGCCGAGTGTTATCCGTCCGCCGGTGGACGTGAATAACTTCCAGATTCAGCCTCAGGCCATCACTCTGATTATGGACTATGTTCAGTTTGACGGGTTACCTAATGATGACCCGATGACCCACATCGCGAACTTCCTTGAAATTTGCGACACTTTCAAACTAAAGGGGGTCCCCGCAGAGGCAATCCAGTTACGATTATTCTCATTTTCCCTTCGCGGCGCAGCGAAGGCGTGGCTTCAGTCTCTCCCGCCTGGTTCTGTCACGTCATGGGCTATTTGACATAGAAATTCATCTCAAAGTATTTTCCTCCATCGAAGGTTTTCGATGGAAATCCTCTTTGGAAAGTTTTTTAATTGAGTTTTACTACTAAAAAAGGGAGATTTTAAGCTTGTTTTGCAAGTTTTCGTTCATTTCAGGGGTTCTTTATCGAAAACAGAGGTTCTCTATCGAAAACAGGGTTTTCGATCGAAATCCTTTTTTAGAAAGTTTTTAATTGAGATTTACTACTGAAAAAAGGAGATTTTAAGCTTGTTTTGCAAGTTTTCGTTCAAATCACGGGTTTTCTATCGAAATCCAGGGTTTTCGATCGTGATCAGGGGTTTTCTATCGTAATAAAGGGTTTTCTATCAGGGTTTTCGGTCGTAATCCAGGTTTTCGATCGAAATCAAGGTTTTCGATCGAAATAAGGTTTTCTGGTCGAAATCAGCTTCTATGCTAGGTCAGTTTTCACTAAAACAGTCATATCAGGAGCTACGTTTGGAGTTACGGGGCCTATTACCAGTCAAATTGAAGCTCTCAACGATCTCTATGTTTTAGTTCCTAATTAATCTCGAAACTACTTGGTTAAGGACTCCGTTTTTGCGTCGAAAGTTTTGGGGTCTTTTGGTATTTGGTGTTTTGGTGAATTTTTCTATATTTTGAACTTGTGATCAGGTTGTCAACTATATTTTATAATCAATATGAGTTCAGATACATCTTCATCACAGGAATGTACTAATCCTACATGTCCTCCTCGTTTGATCTCTCCTAACAACTTTCAAGATTGGAAATGCAGTTTGAGAAACCATCTAAAAAGTGTGGAGTTGTGGAGATCCGTGATGGACGGTCCTTTCCAGCCGATACATTTTAAAGGACCTAAAAGATGGCAATCTAAAACTGAGAATGAATTCTCTGATGATGACTGGGAAAGAGTAAGGCAGATAAAGAGCATATACAATTATGAACATGGCTTATCTCCAGACATTGCCCAAGGATTCGGCAAATGTACTATAGCTCGAGAACTCTGGAATGCTTTGTGCAATGATTATGACAGAAATGAGGATGATGAAAAGATCAAGCAACGTGCAATTGTGGTTGAAGTTGATGAGACTGAAACACCGATATGTTCTAATCCAACATGTGCTCGTTTAATTCCTGGTCTTAGACAGATTCGGAAAAATTTGGAAATAGAATTATTTGACACACAATGTGCCACTAGCTCATTTAAGGGTAGATTTTTTAAGAGCGAAGAGAAGGTGAAAGCCCAGAAAGCAGATATACAAAAATATTACGATCTTGCCACTGAAAAGTCTATCTTATATGATCGCTCCAAGATAGAAGTATCCGAGTTGAAACAACAGTTAGATGATTTGCAACACAAATATGATGAACTGCTGGTTAAGTATGATACCCATCAACTCAGAAATAAACGTATGTTGGATGCTGGTAAATCATTATCTTGTGCCATTGTGATAGGACAAGTTGGAAAAGATAAATCTGGGCAGGGAACAGAAAAATCTAAGGGTCTAAATAGCATTATCCCTTCACCAGTTCCGAGAGATATAGTGGGACTTTTAATCGATGATAATCAAGTTTATAGATCTGGTTCTGGATATAAAGAAGCTGCTCCTCCAGCTGACAGCGTCTTAGTAGGGACGACGCCAATGACTCGGGAGGAATTGGATATGGAGGCAACTATGACTTATGGCCAAAAGTCATCAAAAGAGACCACTAAAGCTGAAAGTGATGAAAGGCGTGCAGCTGAAGTGACCATTGAGGATGCGTCCAATGATGATGATGAGTGCCAAAAGTACAACAAATGTCACAACTCCAATTCAGAGGGTGCTGGTTCGAGTTCTAAGGGAGTTAATGATGTAACTCCGAAAGAGACAAACACTCCTATTGCTAAAAAGAAGTTGAAACAATATCCTAAAATTGATATTGTTTATTTCAAGGTTGTTGATGAAGTTCAACGGGAGAAGGTGATCATGACAACAAGGCCTGAGGGGAAGATATTTATGACTTCTGGGTCAATGTTCGATCAAGAGAAAGGGTATGGATATGAGCTACCCTCTTTTAGTTCAAAATTTAAGGGCTTAGGCTCATCCACCAATGCATTTACAAGTGGAGTTAAAATTGAAAGGCCCAAGATCGTCATCAAGCCACCACGTGTGATGCCTACAACTGGGGTTAAAGATGTGAAGCTCAAGGGAGTGGTTGTATCTCCTATCTCATCATGTGGATCATGCAGTTCGGGTTGCAGAAATGGTGCCTCCACATCAAAGAATACTGGGAGCACAAGGATTGCAAAGACCAACTTTCCTCAAGTTTCTAGGAACCAGTCACGAGTCAATACTGGATCCGCCTACATCTCAAAGAGGCAGACACAAGACTATACTGCTCCCCATCAGCTGAAGAAGACAAATGGTCACACGTCTGACTTCTACCCAAAGAAGCAGACTTGTTTTAATTGTGGAAATCCTGGTCACATTGCCCGAAACTGTCTCCATCGCCCCTATGAGCCCTACTATCCGCAGAGTCAAAGGGTTTCATCTCAGGATTCTATTAAGTCTAAGCCAATGAAGGTGCAACCACCTAAGGCAATGAAGACTGTCACTCCTAAGGTTAAACCCTCTGATCAACATTGGGGTGCTGCCAAAGAACAACGAAAATGTTCAAATCAAAATAACAGCTTTCCAAGTTATAAAAAATTTCAAAAACAAGTGAAGAAACCAATTTCAAAACAACAAACGTTTAAAAAACCTAAAGTTAAAACTGTTTTGAAAAATGAACCAAAACTGAAGAAGGTTGAAATACCTAAAGTCACAACTTCAAAAGTGACTAAAACAACTGTTAAATCACCTAGAACTTGGAAGCCAAAGACCAAGGCAGCTCCATCCACACTTCCTGATTTCTCAAAGGGCATGTGTTTAAAAGAAGTCTCATTTATTGATTCATCGGGAGTACCAGAACCACAATGGCATGGGTACCATTGGCTAACTGATCTCTCATTGTGTGCAGGAACAGTCAAGGAGGGCTATCACTAACATTTTCTTTGTTTGTTGATAAGTGATTGTTCCAGGCATAGGATATGATGCGTGTCTCCATTTCATGTCATGCAGAATTTCTATGGAGAGTATGTTTCATTGTGAGAGGTAAAAGAAACGAAATCAGCAAAGGTAACTGTTAAATTGGTTGCTTGAATATTGATGCAGTAAAATGTGTGTGTCTAAATCCATTTCTCGAAATTTTTCAGCTAAATACTTTGAAGATTAGCTTGGCCATATGTCTTTTATTTTATTTGTTTGTTTTAGTTGTGTGTCAGTGTGTTTATTTAAAAATACAAAAAATGAAAAAAAAATAAATAATATAAAAAATAATAAAAAAATAAAGTGATTAAAAATCAAAAAGCAGGGGAAGAATAAGAGACCCCTAAAAAATTGTGGCTCTTTAATTTTTTAATGTGTTTCGTGTTTGTTTTCGAGAAGGTGGGAAGTGAAATAAACTTCCGTTCTGAGAATGGTTGACACGCGTAAGGCAAATTTGAAAGACTCAATCCATGGTGATGTGTTGATACATTTAGCTCTTAATTCTGAAAAGGTATGCATTACACACTTAAAGATAACGTATGGTTGTTTGTTGGGTAACAGCACTTAGGTTAATTGCATTTCTATTTGACTGCATGTTTAAGTTCCCGATACACACGCTTGCCACCAAGAGTGTGAAATTGAGCTCAAAAAATCGGTGTCCCCTCTGCTTAATGTAAGCAATGACCTGGGGATGCTTTACATGTATGTAAGGCTCTCCTCTGCTTTGCGTGAGCAATGACCTGGAGTTGTTTATACATACGTGCTTCTAGATCACCTTAACTAATATATATATATATATAAAAATTGTATGTATACACCCAAAAGATGCCAAAGAGCACATCAAAAGATACCTTCAAGCATCCAAATCCCTCAGCCTTGTCACTAATGCATACTAGGTGTCATAGTCAGGTTACAGCCTGATTGAAACACCACTGGGAGATTAGTTGACTTTGTATATTATACCCAAAAATCTTTGTGATCTATTCTTTCTCTTCTCAACCTAGTCTCGAGCTCAGTTCCAAACTGCTGGTTCAAGTTGTGAACATATGTGGTAGGGAATTTATATGCTTGATAGTGTGCAATAAAATGTACCTAGGATTTGTTTGGAACCCACTTTCTGTTCATAATTAATACACAACAAAAGATAATAAAAGTGACAACCAGCCTGACTAAGAAAAGGGTTTGAGTTTATAGTGGACCAATATATTGGCAATCACCTTGACGTGTTCAAGTAACGGAAGCTGAAAAGGGTTCCTCGGTCAGACTCATACGGTTTGATCCCTTAGAAACCTTCTTATGTTTGAATTGGTTTTTATTTGTTTAATTTTTAATTGTTCTTGTGTGAGTCTTTAAGTTTTCTCATGGCCAAGTTAACTTGAGAAGTTTAAATGAGTTTGTGTGGGTTTTGTGCATGACAGTATCCCCCCCCCCCCCTCCAGAATATACCCAATTTTTAGGGGGAGAAGGAAGGATAATAGGGAGATAAACATTATCTCACTGGAAGTCATTATCTCAGAGGGAGATAATATACAGAAGGTCCTTTATGTTTTACCTCGTTTGCGAATTAGGTCCTTTAAGTAAAATTGTTTCATCCGACATCCTTTATGTTCTTATTATGTTTTACTGGAGGTCCTTTATCACTAACGGTGTTAAAAATCACCGTTAAGTTAGGGGCAATATAGTTATTTTCAAAAATCACTTAAATTAATTTAAAAAAACAAAAAAAAACTAATTCTTATCATAAAACCCTACCAATCAATCAATCCTTCATATCTTTCCTAGTCAGATTATTGATCCCTGCTCTCCTAAAAAAACACGATCGTTCTTCCCTATTAGTAATCGATCATTCTATCTTCTATTCTTGATCAAGATTGCAACTTCTTTACAGTTGATCAAGTTTGATCACAAATCAGAATGATGCACCATGGTTTACAGTTGATCAAGATTGATCACCCATAGTCTGCATCCCTACGCAGGCAATTCCAAAATAACATTTCACACAATTAGACGACTTCTATTATAATTTCTAATGAGAACTACTAAAAACTTGATTCTTCAGGTTATCATCAGATGATGTTAATCAGCCATAGATTCTAATTAGACAACTTTTATTATAGATTCTGATGGTGTTAATTTGAAAGAAAAAAAAATCAACCCAAGTTGTGCTGACTGATGTGTTCATGAATGACTCCAACCCAAGTTGTTAAAAAAATTCTCAAAGTTGGAAAAAGTTTAAACAACCTATGAATTCTACTAATTTTAGTCACCATCATCTCCCCCCATTAGAGAAATCAGACAAAACTTCAACCACCCATCCAAATCTCACCCTTTAGTCGGATGTAGTTGTTCAAGGGAATCACAAAAATGAAAGAGCCAAAATGATTACAAACCTTGGCAAAATTGAAGCTTCGTCATTAAACGTTGAAGCTTCGTCTTTAAACCTTAAGATCGAACCAGGTGTCTTCATCTTCTTGAGCCCTAGGAAGAAAGAGATCGGACAATTTGATATTTCTTATCTTTGACGATTTGATATACAGAGGAAAGAATTAGTTTTTTTTTGTTTTTTTTAAAATTAATATAAGTGATTTTTGGAAATGATTATATTGCCCCTAACTTAACGGTTATTTTTAACACTATTAGTGATAAAGGACCTCTGGTGAAACAGAATGAAAACATAAAGGATGTCGGATGAAACAATTTTACTTAAAGGTCTTAATTCGCAAACGAGGTAAAACATAAAGGACCTTCTATGTAATTTACTCTAATATGTATTATCTCAGGGGAAGTTAAAAGAGGTCTTGGGTTAAGGGGAAGTTTTATAGAAAACTCGTAATCAAGAATAGGGTTTTTGGTTAAAATAATGTAATTCACCTACTAACCCAGAGACCAGTCATCATATGTCTGGTGGTTTGTATTTTTTTAAATATGTCAGACAGGTTGATGATTGAAAGTAGAAAAACTAATGATCATGATGATGAAAGTGCTGTTGCTGTTCAAGTTAAAGAACCAGCCGGACAAGACTTCCCTACCTGGAAAAGCAACTGCATAGGGGAAGTTGTTGGTTCTTTTCAAGCTACTCAAAGCTTCCAAAAAAAAAGATGTTCACAATTTGAGGGTAAGCTGAAGACTTCAAGTTTTTTTTTGTTGAAGATCGTGCAGCATGAAGAAGAATAACCAAGTTTGCCAAAGTAGAGGTTTTCAAAAACTTTATCTTCTAAAGAAAGGCATTTCAAGACAGTTACCGAAGATTCAGCAAGAACTTGTGTTCTTTCAAGAGAAGCAAGTATATGTGAATCCTCCTCTCATTACTTGTTCATTTCTAGAAGTTCAGGCTGATGCTGATTGAGATAAGATCCCAAGAGTCTCTTTTGAAGCCCAATGAAGATTGTCAAAGAAAGAATCTTCATCAACACCTATACCAGCAAAGTCAAGAACAAGGGTTACAAACATTTGAAGACATTTAATATCACAAGCCTAGGGGAAGATTGTAAGGGTATTATTTAGAGGCTTGTAATATTAAATATAGGTGGGCTGGGCTTAGTGGGTTTACTACAATTAATAGATTAATTGTAGGTAGTGGGCTTGGGCTTGGGCTTGAAAAGCCTTGTAGGGTTACCTTGTGTTCTATATAAACACAAGGTGGCTTCATTTGTAAGGGTTAGCCATTTGAGACAAGAAGGGAGGAGAGACCAGAGAGACAGAGGGAGAATTCAAAATTCTCTTGTGAGTGTACCAGACGAGTCCATTGAACTCGTGTGCATCAATTCCAGGTTTAAACGTTTTGTTATTCATCGTGTTCATCCTTTTAACGTTTTTATTGTTTATCTTGAATCACTCGATTAACCGGATTCCGCACGCTTATTCGAGTAGTGATATCGTGTTTGGACCATGATTCGGGACTTACACTGTTCCTCATTTCTTAGGTTCAGTTTTTTGATTGCTTTTATGTTGCTGTGATGGTTCGATTATAAGGCTGTGATGATTATTCTGAGTTAGGGTTCAAGATGATTTTTGGTTTATTTTGGCGTGGCAATAAGTTTTGCAGCCATAGAACCATAAACATCTCTTATGTACTCCTATGATGGTTCAATACTGTTGCTTTGAGGCTGCTAAAGTTTCATGATGCTTTGATGTTGCTACGATGGTTCGGTTATAAGGCTGTGATGATTATTCCGAGTAGGGTTTCAAAGTAAATTTTGGTTTATTTTAGCTTGGCAATAAGTTTTGCAGCCATAGAACATAAATTAAACTTCTCTTATAAACCTCTATAAAGATCTGAGCCTGTAATTTTATTTTCTATTTTGGTCCTAAGTGAAGACGAATTAAAGTTGAAAATGAACATGTATTTCAATCTATTCTCTATTTTGATTTTTTATGTGGTTTTGAGTCTCTCATTTTGTTCATATTTCTTTTAGACACATGGTTTTGAGTCTCTCATTTTTGTTCGTATTTCTTTTAGGCATGTGACTTCATTGGACTTTTAGTAATCTTTCATATGGTTTGTGTTGCTGATTGAGATTGCCGCCCTTTATGTGTTTGACGAAATGTCGCTTACACTATTTTGTTATTCATGAGTTCTTTTGGTTCACTTTGGTTCCATTATTGTAAGCATGGAGTATGCTTAAACTTATTACAACTGTTTTTTATAGCTGTTTATGGTTTGTGAGATGCTTGACACACTTTTTGGTTATCTTCACACATAACATTTTGGTTATCTTCACACATATATATGCAGCATTTGAAAAGTTGTGTTTCTTATGTGCGGATTGTGATGTTGGTTATCATATTTAAGATTCTTGACTCAAATGAGTATATACTAATTAGCTTCTTGTTATGTCACATACAAGTCATCTGATGTGTTTTTCTGTAAGGAAACTTGGCCAGGTATATAAACGGAGAGAGGAATTTTTAGCGTTGCAGATGGCTTGATTAACAACCTCATATCGGCGGTACAAATAAGAAGACAACCTTTCCTTGATGCTTTATATACATGATTGTTGTGTTAAGTACAAGGTACTGTAATTAAGTGTATGATTGTATTTTGACAATGAAAATGGCTTACGTAACTAATCCATATGATTGTATTATGACCTTATTCTCAACACACTTTCATTAACGTCAGTAAGGCTCAAGTAAACAAACAATTTTGGTTTGTTGATACAGCTTGGTAATCATGTTTGCATCACTGTTCCTGTTTGATGATAAGTATGAACTAGATCTTTTGTACAAGTACAAATATCTAAGGTATAAATATCTAAAATCATCATACTACAGAAGACTAAATCAGCATCTTACAAAAGATTGAACTTCGTTTATACATCCGTGAACTTAGTTTATACATCCGCCACAGCGCGCGATTAAGTTTCTGTAGATAATGCTATCGATTACTCTATATATCATGTTAATTGAAAAAAAATATTTGTTAACAATATAAATGAAAGTTTAGAAGCATTAAAAAATAACATAATAAAAACTACTATGAAAAAAAAACAGGTTGTAAAAACATGTAGAACGAATGAATCGCAATAGAACGTGGAAGAAAAAACTTGACAAAATTATGTGAAAATAACATACGACCCGCGGCGAAGCGCGGATCAATTTACTAATAAATAATAAACAAGCCGAGTCGGAGCTAAGCCCGAGCTTCAAAATTAAAACTCGAAACGAACCGAGTTCGAGCTCTATTAAGTTTAAACTAGCCAAATTCAAGCCGAGACGAGCTGAGACTTGGCTTAGCTCTTTTGCAACGCTAGATCCAAAAAAAAAAAAGCGTTATTCACATGCTAAAGCCTAATGGACTCTTACAGCTTTTTGGATCAATCTAGGTCACACAACGCGACCACGAATCCACGATTGAAATAATTGCAAATTTGCAATAACAAATTAACAAAGAAACAAAATAAGATAAAAGAGTCAGATAGTTATAATTCATTTTGTTCCCATAGATGCTATCTTCAATTTGCAATATTCATCAACGTATAAAATGCATATAACTAGGGTCATCTTTGAGAATCCACGAGAATTTCAAAGCCCTAAGCGATGGGACCCTGAAATATAAACTAATATTATACTACCGGTAGAAATATCATTCAAACTTCAATATGCGGTGAAACTTGAAAACTAAATTTTACCCCCCCCCCCCCCGATCGAGAGGTTGGACCTTGGACGGTCTCCTAATCCGCATTTTCCTTAGCCTAGCTTCACATAACTCAAACTATTCTATATTTTACATAAACTCGATCAATAAAATGCAAATTAAGAAGACGATACATGTTTGTAGAAATTGCATTCCTTTTGGCTTTGATGACTAAATTAAAATACATTACCTGTGTCGGGGAATAAAAAATGAAAAAATGTCAAATTGATATGTTTGCCTGACTCCTCAGGCGCCATATAAAAAAGCAATCAAAACCTTGACATTCTTATCTTAAATGGCATCCAGGGAGCCAGGCAAATCATTTAACATTTTAACATTTTTACAACCTTTATGACTGATCTTTAATGCAGACATCTGTATGATAATTCACTTACCTGTGATGAAACAATATAAGCTCATTTTACCCCTGCTAAAAACCTCTGTTTTCACACGAATCTATTCGCCCACATTCCACGTTTATTTGCGTCTATGATGGACCTTGATCGTAAACAACAGTTGAGTTGAGAACAAGAGTATGGAATGATGGATATTTAAGGATGGGTAGAAAATGATAGACAAATAATAGTCCAAAAACAAGTGTCAAAAGAGGTGGTCTTAGGCGGCAATTGTGCAAAATTGTGGGATCAAATACAAAATTCTCATTTGTTTGGATACTAATATTTGAGTTAAGATTTTTGTTTTTAAAATTATGTAATATGATATAGTAGAGATCCTACAACCCACATCCATTGTACGTACATTTTTAAGTTACTAGTGACATTGTAGATTTCACACTAGTTCGGTACTTATGATTCTTTTATATTATATCACTTGTATTTTATAAGGTAAAAACTCGATCTCGCCCAATTCATTTGATTATTCCCAAGCGTCATCAATAGCCGAACTATCATATGTAAGTCCAGCTCAAACATGATTAGGGTGTAGGAGCATTCCCACCCCATTCTCTATCACTATCTTTATCTTTAGGTATTAAGAAAAATCATTAAAAACTTACTCTTCATCTCTTTCACATATTTATCCATATCTCTATATTTTAATGTAAAAGTAGTTCCTATATTAGATGATTACTATTAATTCTTATATTTATATGTTATATTTATATATGTTGTAAATGATTTTACATTTGTTATGAACGGTGGAAAGAGAATTTCTTTTTTAAATAAATAAAGAAATATTGTTTAATCGAATATATTACATGTGAGAATGAGATGTAATAAATTTTAGAAGATAAGAGATAAGCCTAAAAAAGTATTATTTCTAATATTTTTAATGGCTTTTATTTAGTTAAATTATAAGAATAAAGATATAAAACAAATACTGATAGAAAAAAGTTGAACTCGGATTAAATAATTGAGTCAGTGGGGGACCTGAGCATGTGCGAGAGGTGCGACGGAACATGGTAATTCATTTTAAGGGGCCCTGATTTTTAATTTTTTTATACATATTTAGTTCTTTTTAAATAAAACTTTTAGATTTTTATTGAAAATGCTAGGAGATTCGCACGATTTGCCGGATTACTACTTAAAATGTCATTTAATAACTTTAATTTTATTATCTCTATTGTTATAACTTAGATTCTGCCTTATTTAAAAACCTTTATATTTGCATTTTTTTTTTTTGAATGAGGTTCATTTTTTTAACTTGAATAGGACCCCTAACTCGAGAGGATCAGCCCCGTAGTTGACTATTCTTAATAAGTTCGACTACAAATAATTTGAAATGCATCGATATGAAAATGACTTTGTTTAAACTTCAGTTTGAAGGGAAGGGAATTTGTGTATGCGTATCGCTATTAACAGTTTAATGTAAACCATTTAACAACCAATTGCATATTTTGTAAAACAGAAATAAGAACAGAAAGATTTAAGGGCAAATCTTAATCGAAAGAAACAATTTCTTTTTGAATCAAACGTGAGCTTATGAATATCGAACCAACCACACATCATATATAAAAAGTTATGAAGGAGAAATGAATAAACTAAATAAATAATAGAGAAATACAAAATTGATTATAATGGCGTAAAGAAAAACAAAACATTCAATAAGATCTAATGACTTCTATATTTTGTGTTTTTGTAACTTTGTACATTATTTATTACATAGAACGGGGTTAAAATTTCATCTAGATGTAGATAAAAATATTACAGAACAATATGCTATATTATTAAAATAATAAAAGCAGAAGACAAAGTCACTAAATATAAAAAGCTAAACTTTCAATTATCTTTGATGACTTGTATATATTAAAGTGATAATGATCAAGATACAACAATGAATTTGAGAGAAAATTGATTGAATTGAATGAAACTTCGTACAAAATGAATACAGGAGCTGGGATTTTATCCCCAAATTCTAACAGAAAATTACCTAACTAATTAACGGCTATATTAAGACTAATTATAGAAAACTACAATTCTAGTCCCTGCAGTATCCGAACTTTTACTTATTTGGAATTAACATTTTCCTAACATTCTCCCTCCTAATTCCAAATACCCAAATCTCTCAAACATGTCACTGGACCATTCTAAGCAAGAACTTCTCAACATCATCACATAACAGTGACTCCACAGAGTTTGATAATGCTAATGTGCCAATCCATTCTTAACTCAAAACAATCCATTTTGACAACCAAGTTTACTCCAGCTTTCTGACTCCAATTTGCTGCTTAAGTTCCTCAAACCTGATTCTTCCCAATGCCTTTGTCAAAATGTCTGCTTTTTGACTTGTACCACTCACAAAGTCAACTGTGAGTTGACCATTCTCTATGCACTCTCTAATAAAATGAAATCTCATATTGATATGTTTTGACCTGCCATGGAAAACAGAGTTTTTCATTAAAGCAATAGCAGATTTATTGTCTACTTTTAGCATCACACTAGACTGCCTTTCTCTTGTTAACTCTTCCAATAATCCTGTTAACCATAAAGCCTGCTGAGCTACAACAGTAGCTGACATGAATTCTGCTTCACAAGAAGACAAAGCTACTGTTTTCTGCTTTTGTGAAACCCAACTTACTGCAGCTCCATTATAAAAGAAAATACTTCCTGAAGTACTCTTTCCATCCTCTGAGTTGACCATATGGCTGCTGTCACTGTAGCCTTCCAACTTCTGATCCCTTCCATATGCATAAAACACTCCATTGTCCATTGTTCCTTTTACATATCTTATGATGTGCTTTACTGCTTTCAGATGTGCTATCTTAGGTTCCTGCATAAACCTACAAACATAACCAACACTAAAACAAATGTCAGGCCTTGTGTTAGTCAATTACCTTAAAGATCCCACCAGTCTCCTGTAGCTGGTTGCATCCACAGCCTCTCCACCCTCATCTCTTTGCAACCTCAGACCTGGTTCCATAGGAATCACTGTTTCATTACAGTCCTCTAATCCTGCAAGTTTAACTAGCTTAGCTGCATAAGCTGATTGCTTCAAACTAATTCCCCTTTCAGACTGGTTTACTTCTAATCCAAGATAGTAGGTTAATAGACCCAAGTCAGTCATATCAAACTTTGACTGCATCTCCTGCTTAAACACATTGATTTCTTCAACATTGCTCCCTGTAACCAGGAGATCATCCACATAAACTCCTACTAACACACTTGACTCATTCCTGATCCTAGTGTAAACTGCCTGCTCCATTTTGCACCTAGTGAAACCAATTTCCTTAAGCACTTTATCTAGCCTTAAATTCCATGCTCTTGGTGCTTGTTTAAGCCCATAGAGAGCCTTCACCAATTTGAGTACTTTATGCTCAGAACCCTTTGCCTTGTACCCCTCTGGTTGCTGTACATA
>JBCNJP010000006.1:50894859-50984417 GCA_039602395.1 Deinandra increscens subsp. villosa | reverse complement strand
TGTGAAGCTAAATTGCCGATCTTCTTCTGGGCTGAGAAAGAAATTTGAAATGAGTGATCAGGGAGAGATGAGTTTCTTCCTAGCCTTGCAAGTGAAACAGGATGAATCTGGGATTCTTATTCACCAAGCAAAATATGTGAATGAGATTCTAGAAAAATTCAAAATGCAAGATTCCAAGCCAATCTCAACTCCCATGGCATCCCGACCTCTACTGACAGCAGATGCAGATGGGGAGTCAGTGAGTGAATTCATGTATCGCTCGATGATTGGATCACTTATGTATTTGACAGCAAGCAGGCCAGATATTATGCAGGCAGTGTGTCTGTGTGCCCGCTATCAGGCTAATCCTAAACTTTCACATTTAATTGCTGTTAAACGTATCTTTAGGTATCTGAAAGGCAGGCCTCGGCTTGGACTTTGGTACCCAAAGAACACTGATTTCCAATTATTTGCATTTACTGACAGTGACTATGGAGGTAGTGATCTTGACAGGAAATCAACAACTGGTGGATGTCAGTATCTGGGAGACAGACTCATTTCTTGGCAGAGCAAAAAGCAGCATACCGTCTCAAAGTCAACTGTAGAAGCTGAATATGTGGCAGCATCAGCTGGATGCTCACAGGTAGTATGGATACAAAATCAGCTCACTGATTACGGTATGGAATTTGTCAACACTCCTATCTTTTATGATAACGCTACTGCTCTAGAAATTGTGAAAATCCCCGTTCATCATTCAAAAACAAAGAACATAGACATCAAGGTACATTTTATTCGTGATTGTTATGATCGGGAGTTAATTCAGCTCCAAAAGGTGAGCACAGACCAAAAAGTGTCTGATATTTTCACAAAACCCCTCCCTCGTCCCAATTTTGAAATGTGTGTCGAAGGCCTCAAGATGATTGCCTTCGAGGAATGATCGGATCAAAATTGTTTGTGTATAGTTGTTTTTCTTTTAAAAAAATGTGTTTTATTTCAAAAGCCTCATAAAAACAGGGGAAGAAATATCACTGTTTCAGAAAATCTAAAAAATATCTGTTTGAGGTTTTTATGATGTCTTTTGTTTGCCTTGAGTTGGTAGGAAGTGATATAAATTTCCAAGACAATCGGAGACTGACACGTGTAAGGCAGAAGTGAAAGACGTCTCAAAGATGATGTTTCGGTAAGCTAAATCAAAAACTATGATCATCCATGTAAGTGCAGTAAACTTAACTTCTATATATGTTTAGTTTTCCATCCTGGTTTACATAGTTTAAAAGACTGAGTCCCAGCAAAAATGGGTTGAGAGTGGTATTCACCTAGTATTCACTCTCTTACACGCCATGTTTATGCTGTTATGACAACACCACAAAAAAATGAAAAGAAAAAGAAAAATGAAAAGAAAAGGAAAATGAAAAGAAAAAGGAAAATAAAAAATGATGATAAAGACAAATAAATTATTGTGTTTGGTCTTCTCTGCGTGCTTATGCGGCCGACCTGATCACCAACTGATAATAAAGAATAAGTGGTAGTCATAGCGGTGTTGCATGGTTCCTCAAGTTGGGGGTTTGTGAATCCTCAATAAACTCTGAGGTTGGGTAGGTTTTGTTATGAACGATTGGGTGTGGGGACGGTTAAACATGACGGTAATTATGTACCATGTATAAGCACTTTAAAATTTTTATCTGGATGTGAGTTTATGTGATTTCAAAAATTTTGAGCAATCTTCTAGAGCGTCGAGTAACGGAAGCTGAAAAGGGTTCCTTAGTCAAAGATTGGTCTGGTATGATCCATGAATTTACATCAGCTTCGAGGCAAGTGAATTTTTAATTTTTTTTAGGTTATCTTTGTTTTATGATTATGTTTCATTTACTTATTTCTTGTAATTGTTCAAAATTTAATTTTTTTTATGATCATGATCAGATACTCGGGGTTTGAGTCTGAGGGGAAGCTTCGTAAATTCTCAGATCTTCAAAGTTAACATGTTTTAAGAGAATTAACATTTTTTAAGAGGTTTGGGAGGCTGTTAAAATGTGTTTGAATCCTGAGGGGGCAAAATGAAAATTTTTTAAACACAAAACCCCATTTCCGATATTTCTTCACCATTTACGATCCAACACACACACTTTTTCTCTGCGATTACGATCGCCCTTCGAAACCCTAACCTCCGCCACTCGACCTCGCCGGAAAAACGATCCAACCCATCTCCGGCCATCCACTCTGCGATCCGAGTTCACTATCACTCTCAGAATCGATTTCCGACCACAAAAACATCAAAACCCCCTTCCATTCGATTGTGTTTGTCGGTGTTTTCTCGAGTTTTGTGAGTTCGAAACCGAGCTTGATTTTTCTTGTGTTTTGGTGTGACATACTCGCGTTTAGAAGTCGGATTTGTGTTGCTACTGTTAAAAGGTAGTGATAGATGTTCTTTTTACAAGAATGTTGGGTATTAACGAGTTTACGAGTTTGTTGCAGGTTCAAAAATGGAGGTTTTTGGTGTTTACGATCGTTGCTATGGAGAAGATGATTGTTGACATTTCCGACCGACTTTTACGACCCGAGTTTACGATCCACGTTTCCAACTGATAATTACGATATTGTTTACGATCAGGCCGAGGGTTATCTCAAAGTTTACGATTGGACTATGTGCTACCGACTGACTCGATCGTAAACCCAATCTCCTGATCGTAAATCTAATCCTTGTATCGGAAACTCACGGGATTATTGACTTAAGATCGTAAACTAGTGTGTTTAATCTTAAGCACCTAATGTTTATTAAGAATATCATTAAACTTAATCGTTTTTAAGTTAAACTTAATGGTGTTTGTCAATTTGTGTTTCAAAATCAAATATTTTTCTTGAACGTTTAAATTGAGATTTTCAGAAATTATCAAGTTAAATGTGTTAATCAATTGAACTTCAAGATACTGTTGGCAAACATAATTTCGTTTTGATGAATTTAAGCCTGATGCATTTGTCTCATTTTCTCAGATGGCAGACGAAATGCTTGATGAAGAGATCCATTTTGAGAGAGACCACTGCATCCCGACATATCTTGATGACCCACCAGAGAGGCACATGCAGCTATTTTACTCTTTGGTGGCGAGGCTGAACGTATGCAAGATAAACCATGCTCTAAGAACAAGTGTGCTGATCGATGAGCAGCTTGTAAGAGAATTCTGGGGAACAGCGAGAGCAAATGCTGACAAGACGAGAATCTCCGCAACAATTCAGAATCATCAAATTGTGATACTCGAAGAAGACATCCTGCCAGGGATTGAGCATCAATGACAAAGCTGAAGATCCAATAGAGTACTCAAAGACTCTTGTATTAGAAGGTGCTCAGTCGTTGGGATATGAAGGAAAGTTCCCTCCCATCTTCAAAAAGTTATTGCCGCACTACTGGAGGTGTTTGGTTCATTACTTGCAAAAACCCTTCTTGGGGAAGAGAACTAGTTTTGATCAGCTAAACAAATTGCATGGCACGGGATTTGTTGCACTAGCCTTAGACTGGGATTTCAACTTTTCAAAAATGATGCTGTTGGACTGGGTTGGGAATGTAGATTTGAGTGCAAGAGAACAGTTCCTTATGACACCAAGATTTGTACAGATGGTAGTTATGAAGAAGTATCCGATGATCGAAGAAAGGATAGAGAAGTTAGATATCAAGTTCATGGATAATGGAGTGTTCGGGTTGCAAACCCAAGACAGAAAAGGAAAGAGCAGCTTTCAAGGGAGGATTGAATGGACCAAAAGAGGTGCATTTCCTGAAGTTGCAAGATAACAAGTTGAAGAAGAATTTGATGCTGAACCAGAGGTGCACCCAGTCAATGCATCTCTGGCAGAAGATCATGATGTGGCTGCCAATGTTCAAAGGGAACCTGAAAGTATACCATCTGATGAAGACAACATAATGGATGATATCTTCCCTGAGAACGAAACATTCGAGGATGACATCTATCGGGATTTGGGGCCCATCAATCTCAAGAGAGGAAGGGATGACCTGATCACATCTTCAGGCAGCGATACAACTCCTCCAGAGCTGACTCTGAATATTAACGAAGAGGATTTGACTGAAGAACCCATCCCAGTACGTGAACCTTCTCCGAGGAAAAAGGCTGACCCAAGAACTTTGAGGTTCAAATTCTTAAAGACCAGCTCGAGCCTAATGGTGTTTGATCGTACAGATGCAAATGAACAGACTGATAACACAACTGAACCGGGAATTGTTCAAAGCTCATCTCAAGCCGATGTTCAAGCTACTGTTCAAGAACCAGCACCTATGCAGACTGAGAGTCCTATCCTCCATGTACATAGCCCAGTGCATGAGGAAAGGCAATTTCTAGAGGTTGAAAGCTCTTTTGTTGTACCTAGCCCAGTGAAAGTGAGTGTCTCTTCAGTGCCGAGTCAGCCCACTGTTGTTCCAAGCTTCAGCCATTTTCGGGCAAATGAACAAGCTGCTGAGCTCCCTATTGAGATGAGGTTAAGTGCTGACCCTCATATTAATTTTCTGATGTCTCAAAACAGAATTAGAGAGATTGAGATAAAAGCACTCTAGGTTGAGAACAGAAAACTAAAAGACAAAGAGATGGCTGACAAGAATAGGTTTAAGTATTTGTATGAGACCTTGATGGATCTGAAAAAGAAGTATAATGAGTTGAAAGGTGTTGTGGTGTCAAATGCTTCAGGTGACCCCGGTCAAAGCTCATCTCAGGGTGGGCAAGGTATAGAATCTGTGAATGAAGATGAAGGAGATGACACAATTTAGATGTCAGACTATGCTCGAAGTGGAAGAGTTATCTCTAAGGCACCAGAAGGTCACGACAACTGGTTCAAGGAGTTCTTTCAAGGACCAGCCCCCACTCAATACACCATTGATGTTGGTGAAAGCTCAATCGACAAAAGGGGGAATCGTGAAGCAATTCTGTGCTGGCACTATGATACCGAGAAGAAGCTTTTTGCTGTAATCCGTGATGGCTACAGTCCAGTGGAATATTACAAAACATGAACCCAGTTTCACTCCTGGACTGAGCCTGAGATTAGAAGTCTGTTAAGAGCTCCATACATAAACAGATGGAGGAACACAGAAGGAGATCTAGTTCGGAACAATCTGATGAGCCACTTGGAGGAAAATTTTGTGAACTTTGATCTGAAGCAGGTAAGATGGGTTGAAACTGGAACTGACCCAGTAACTGGTGATCCAATAGGTGAAGCGAGGCGACCACCCCCAAAACACACAAGAGTAATAAACTTGTTGGATAAAATTGAAGATGGTACCTTGGTCAAAAACTTTGACTGTTGGTTTTATGATCCGACGACGCATGAGGTGGTGGTGCTTTGCAAGAAGATGAGACAGTTCCGCTTCTACGATCCGGTTGACCTGCTGAGGTTTGGTGAAAGAGATATCAAGCTCCTCGCCTCCCAACCTATTCTTGGTGATGAGAATGATCTGGAAAATGCTATACGGGTGGGGATCTTCCATGGAATAGCAAACTGGATTGTAGCTAAATAATGGTGGTCGAGCAATGTGCAGAATACTTTCAGATTTGATATGCTGCTGCCATAGGCGGTCTAATGGTTCATGCCTAGGGGAAGATTGTTAGGCTATACATTGTAAGGCATGAACATTAGATTGGGCTTTCATTGTTTTGGGCTTAGTAGGGTTTACGATTTTGGGCTTCTTGGACCGATTTCTTTATGTTTATGATTGGGCTTAGGGTTTTGTAGAGGGTAGTATATAAACCCTCATAGTGTTTATGATTAGGAAGTTTTTAAGATTACGATTTCTGCTCTCTATTGTATTCACGATCGGTTTCACTAGCTCAAAGAAAGTATTTGCGTTTCATTCAAGATTTGATCTTTGTTAAATCTATTTCTTCTACTTTCTTCTTGAATCAATCACTTACAAGGATTCCGCACTCGTTTGTGATATCAATATCGTGTTTGGTAGATTTATTTGGACCAACACCACCACATGCAAGTAAGAGTGCCATCAACTCTCTTTTTTTTCTTCTTTGAAAGCCGAGAATCTCTAAGCCAAGACATAGCTTCTTTAGGGAAGTAACTAGTCGTTGTGTCTATCTGAAACCACGCTTTAATTTTCTGCCACACGTTAAGAATGGTATTACATTCTCCGAACAAATGACAGTTTGTTTCCATAGGATTTTCACAGAAGACGCAACTAACCACCGGAGTAGAGATACCTCTTTCACAAAGTTTACTACGAACCGGTAAACTATAATTTATTGACCGCCATCTGAAGATGTTCAACTTCTTAGGAATAGTCTTAGACCAATTAGTCTCCTCATTATTTCACGGCAAGACCAGTTTTTCAATTCCTTTTCTCACGTCTTTCACCAAAAAATCATTTTTACCATCAAAGTTCTAACCCCAAGAATCATCATCCTGCTTCATGGTTACCTGATAGACCATCTAACTGAGAATCCCAAATTGTGTCTCCTCCACCCCGGTGCGAAGACCCCGTCTCCATTCCCAAATCTAGTTTTGATCCAGTCTCCGATCACTCACCAAACAACCTTTATTTTTTTCCGAAGCATAAAGTCTAAGGAATTTTTCAGCAAAAATCTCCTCACCCACCCAAAGGTCCTCCCGAAATCTAGTATTATTACCTTTCCCCACCCGCCTAATAAAGGCATTCTCCGGAATTATACGTTTCAGGTGAAGGTCGTTATTAGATTTATAAATGCCAATCCAAACCACATTGTCCTTACACCTATGTCCCACTTTAATCGCCAAATCCATGTAAATAGAATCAATAACCCGAACCCACAATTGAGACCTATTGTTGATAAATCTCCATTTCCATTTAAGAAGAAGCGTATATGTTTATAAACAAATTAAGAACAATATTTTATATGTTTATTTTGTTATGATATTAGTAGTTAGAATTGAATATGTGATGGTTATATATGTTTATCATGTTTGATTATCTTGTGATATGGCCACTCATATTAAACATTGTTTGCGTGACAAATTATGACAAATGGTCACGGTATATTAATTTTGGGTGGCTAAAAGAAGACCAACAGTCGACGGCGCTTGTAATAATTACTATTTCATTTACTTTTTCATTTACTTCATTGTTCAAATCTCCATCTACCACGCCCCTCGAGAATCGATATATACTTATCTCTGTATCAGTTTTCAACATCATCTCCACCATGCGCCTTTTCTCCAGTCTCTCTCTCTCTCTCTCTCTCTCTCTCTCTCTCTCTCTCTCTCTCTCTCTGTTTTCCATCCATCATCGCCGGCAAAAAACGTGGAATTGGCGTCATCCGTATGTTGAAAAAGGTAAGTTATCATCTTCACTTCTGAAATTCGATTGAAATTTGCATCTCAGATTTGGTAATTTTTTCTTGTGCAGGGAAAGATTGCACTTTGTATCTCTTGGGAGCAGATTTTCAGTTATTGTGGAAACCATGGAGACGAGGAGTCTCTAATGGTTCATACAAATGCTTTACTGAGAGCAGATTTTAAGTTATTGTATAATTTTATAACAGTCAGCAGTAAGGGGCACATGATGATGAGGTTTGCAGCACTTGTATTCTTCAGGTGCTTCTCTCCCTTTTGGCCCCACGAACCTGATTTTTCTTCAACCGCTTATTCCCCCTTTTGATCAGATGCAAGTGCTTGTGAGAAAGCAAAGAGGAATTAATTTGTCACATCTTTGGCCCCACGAACCCGATTTTTCTTCAGCCACTTCTCCTCCCTTTTAAGTTAGTAGTTTTTAAGTTGTAATTTTATAGATCAATGTATTAATGGAATCACACCTTTTGGATTATATATGTAATTGTGTTTGTTAAAGCAGCAGATGATTTTGTTTGTTTATTTTTTACTTTTATTGACTCTGGTTTGGTCAAAGAGAGGAGACCTGCAGGCACAATCAAAACAAGGAAACACTTGACTCAAAATTAAGATCCATAATATTCAAGAACACACAAGGTAAAAAAAACCAAATATTGTTGAGACTGTAATTTGCCAAAATTCAAAAACATTACAATGATCAATTAATCGGTTTTACGTAATATCATTCCAGTACAGCCAGCTCTATGGTAAACATTGTCACGTGGATCTACGGGCGGCAATACTTTATCGTTGTGAGGAAAATCTACCGTACTAAATTCCTCGTTGGCATCGTCTTCATAATAATCTCTGTAATTTCTGGGAGGTGTCATAAAGACAATATGCAGTTTTTTATCCAGCTGTTCTTTGACGTAAAACAACTGTCGTGCATGCGACGCAAAAATGAATGAGTCCTCCTTGTGACATAGTCTTTTAAGGTTGACCAAAGTGTAATTAAGACTATCTTTTTTGACCCTATGTGTATTCTCAACCTAGTCGCACATAAACAGAGAGATGCTTTTAATATGGTATTCTAGTAGCCATATCTCTTTTAAAACCCCATAGTAAAGTTTTTGTCCATAGGTTAATACCTCGTTAGAAATGTGTATGTCATTTACCTCTACACCAACCCCGTTGTTCTGGTAAACCCTACCGTCTCGAGAGTTTGTACGAAATGAATAGCTATTGATGTCATATACTTCATATTTCCTCACGCTTCTGTGTGGACCATGTGAAATCCACCTAACGGTCTCTGATATAGTTTCAGGGGACTTCGCCATCTCCTTTTCAACCTGAAATTCATAATAGGTTCATCAAGAGAGTTCATTAGAAATAGGAAGGTTATAGTTCTTCCGAAAATCAAATAAAGTTGCTCCGGACAAGTCATGTCAGTTTTTCAGGAAAGTTACAGTTCATCCGGAATTAAAACAAGAAAAAAATAGTTTCAGTTCACCAGGAAGGTTATAGTTCATCCGGATAGAAAATAGAGTTGTTCCAGACAACTCAGGTCAGTTGTTCCGGAAAGTTACAGTTCATCCGGAATTATAACAATAAGAAAATAGTTTCAGTTCACCAGGAAGGTTATAGTTCATCCGGATAGAAAATAGAGTTGTTCCGGACAACTCAGGTCAGTTGTTCAGGAAAGTTACAGTTCATCCGGAATTAAAACAATAAGAAAATAGTTTCAGTTCACCAGGAAGGTTATATCTGGATAGAAAATAGAGTTGTTCCGGACAATTCAGGTTAGTTGTTAAGGAAAGTTAAAGTTCATCCGGAATTAAAACAATAAGAAAGTAGTTTCAGTTCACCAGGAAGGTTATAGTTCATCCGGATAGAAAATAGAGTTGTTTCGGACAACTCAGGTCAGTTGTTCAGGAAAGTTACAGTTCATCCGAAATTAAAACAATAAGCAATTTTAGCTGACCTTGTTGCGTAACCATTTACCAAATGTTGTGCTCTGCTTCTTCGTCAGCTCATTTAGTCTACTACCAGAATGTTCGTTTTTCAAAAATTTCATGTGTTCTCTGTAATTACATGAATTGAAGTTATCTATAAAAGTTTATAACTAATTTCAGGAGTATTTAGCAACACAAATAAATGCGCTTTCGATAAGAGCTCTAGAGAGACTTCAACTGGTCTACCAGCTGACCCAAGACTTCCATCCGCACTGCTATGCTTTTTTTGTTGGAACACCAATAGTTGTGATGTTTTTTTGGTATTCGCTGAGAAACTCAAACGTTTCTTCTACAATGTTCTCCTCAGCAATGCACCCTTCTGGATAAGTTTTGTTTCTCACGTGGCCCTTAATTACCTTCATACACCTTTCAAATGGATACATCCATCGAAAGCATATTGGGCCACATAGTTTTACCTCCCTAGTAAGGTGCACCGTCAAATGAAGCATAACATCAAAAAATGATGGCGGGAAATATTTCTCAAGTAGGCATAGTGTGACATAAAGATCTGCTTGCAATTTATCTAGTTCTTCGACGTTGATCTCTTTGCTGCATATTGATTGGAAAAAAAGAGCCTGATAATAGCATATCTTGTCGGTTCAGGCATGACTGACCAAATTGCAATTGGCAAAAAATGTTGCATCAGCATATGATAGTCATGTGACTTGAGCCCCACAAGTTTCTTGTCCTTTAGACTAACCAAACTAGAAAAGTTAGAACAATAGCCTTGTGAAACCTTCAAGTTATACAAGTGATTTGGACATATAATCGTGCAACCTGATTAGTAATCCGAAAGTTCTCACCGTCATTATCAAACCCTTCTTAAAATCCTTATGAAACCCTTTCTCAAAATCCTTATCAAACCCTTTCTTAATATCCTTATCAAATCCTTCTGAAAATGACAAACTTGAAAAAACTAGTTGAAAATTATTTACATACAAAGATCATTTCTACCCTGGACCGGTACGGGGTGATTATTGGCAGAGAGACAAACTTGCTTAGACAGGTTGGCCCTGCTCAACCAAGTACTTACAGAGCCACCAAGTCCATCAAGATACCATATTGCAACTTTTCTGGTAGAAGAAATACACCTCTCCAATGTCAGGCTTCCAATGTCGGTTCAACTGAGGCAAGAAGCTCTAAGTAGACATTTGGAGTTGATGGATGAGATGGAATCTAGGTTCCCGTGAACCTCAACCCGTAACTACTCTGTCTTTTGTTTCTTTTAGGAATGAACATGTAATTTAGGAAACAATTTTGTGTATGGAATTGGAATCAGTAGTATGAAATCCACTTTTTGTTATATACTTATTTGTCAATTTTTGTTTATGAAATCAATTTGTTAAACAAATACCCTAATCCTCGAAAACAGAGACGATCAACAATTGCAATGTGACATCCGTCTATTTTCCATATTTGTAACCCGACCCGTCTAATATTCCATGACGTTTTAGTCTTTATTCAAGAAAAATCTTGAAGAAATTCTATGATTATCCTTATTTCATTTTAAATATATAATATATATATGATATGCATGTCAAGGTCATACCCGAGTCAACCCAACAGAAAAATCAACGGTGATATTATTGGATAACTCTAAAACTATACATTAATGATGGAACAATAATAGAATTTATAAAAGTTAAAACATTATACTCTTTTATAAATTTGTGACTTATATCATTATTATTCTCGCGGAACATTGATCCGGCCGAAGTTCAAACGGGCCTGCATGGTCCGGGCGAGACCGAGGTTAGCCGGATGTTGTTCCGGCTGTAGTTCAAGCGGAAAGGTTCAGGAAGACTTCGTTCCGGTTGAGGTTGAAACATTAATGTTCCATACGTCCGTTTGTTATAATCTCACTACAAACATGGTCATTAACTAGTAAAGCATATCAAATTGAAACTCGTTATTTTATCTCACGTATATATAATATGGATAGACCACCCATATGACTAAAACTAGTTCTCAAATAGACCACTCACATGACTAAAACTAGTTCTCAAATAGACCACCCCCATGACTAAAATTAGTTCTCAAATAGACCACCCACGTGACTAAAACTAGTTCTCAAATAGACCACCCACATGACTAAAATTAGTCATCAAAGACTAAATTTTCTTGTATAAATGCCAAAGCTAAACATTAGGTTTTCTCACACTTTTCATCAGATTCGTTACAGCCACTTCTATAACGTATATCTCCCTCATAAATCGTTCAAATCCTCCCATTCTTGTCTAGAAATCTTCCCCTTTGAGTACTCTAAAAATTCCAACTGAACTCACTCAATTTCTATAAACACCCAGCCCTCTAGACAATTTTGAACGACGACTGCTCCAGAGGCTCGCTACTGTGCGATCTTGTTTTCCGTAGCACATTTGAGGTACCAAACGAGATCAGTTTGAGTTGATTATTTTTCCTATATCTTCCTCTTTCAAAGAACTTCATTTAAGACTTATAATCTGTACCATTTGGTTTCCTAAATCATCTAGAATCATCCTCTAAAGTCGACCCAACTTTCTGTCAGAAAAACTCAAGAACTCCTCAAGACTTCAAGTGTTGATCCAAGCTCAACCGTCATCTTCACTACCTTCTCCTTGCTTGATTATTGTGAGAAAAACATGTTATTTATATTCTTAAATACTCAATTATGTTTATACCTAAGAACACCCATTAAAGAGGGCTTGTTGGTTAATCACCTTTAAAGCAGAACTACTCAACTTTAAATTCTGTCAAAACACAGATTCGTTGTCAGACTTTAAACCGGCCATATCTTGGTCATTTCGAACTCAAATTTAAAAAACTCAGACTCCAAGATTAAGTTCATTGAGTTAGCTTTCCAAAGATATATATTTTGCCTTCTAATTCAAACAGAGCAGCTCACAAGAGTCCCTACAAGAAAGATGTGTGTTTCTGTACCTTCTGTTTTGTGAGGCTGTTTCGAGCTATCTCTTAGCATTTTCTTAAAAAGCTTATAAAACGAAAAAGGTTTGGAATACATTAAACTAAAAATCTGTAAGTTTTGGTAATTTATAGTTATCGTTTGATATTTTAAAAACGCACTTAAAGTCACAGCTCATAAGTTGTCCAAATTATTCAAATAATGCACTAAACCAAAAACCAATATATATCACCAATGGTCAACAGGTTAACTCATTTAAACAAGACCCAACTAGTCTAAAGTGGGTGACTTAGACATTCGATTCATATCTTTAAGACTTAAGGTGCCTTTATATAATCTAGGACACAGATAGTCGCATTTATATCACTTGGACTATTTTCATATCACACTCACCACCTCAGGTGAGTAATCATAATCCCTTTTCGTTTTCAAGCTTTGGGATGTAACTTGTATACATATTCAAGTATCAAATTCTTTATTCATTTTACAAACCACGCGATTTCATTATATGTCTTTGTGTGATTACATGCTATATGTTGAACTATGGTTTTATATGCAAATTCAATTTTCAAGCGTAATCATTAACACACAAGCCTATGGTAACAATGATGGATCCATTGGACTGACAACCCACCTGAATTTGACCGGTTTGGCATTCGGGTGATTGAAACCTAATTCATTAACTTAACTTGCGAGTTAAGGGCTCTAGTTAACAAAGGTTTGGTTATGCACATTTCAATTCAATATTGGTTTATTCATACATGCTTGAATCTACATTTGACATTTGAATCGCTTTCAATATACTATATGTAATTATAACCCTACGTTTACTCACCAACTATTTTTAGTTGATACTCCTTATTTGTATACATGTTACGGGAAATGCAGTTTAAGCCATACTTGACTGATGCTACATCTAGGATGCTTTGGACCTAGATTAACTAAATCAAATATTATACTTATGTTATGTGTGTTGATTCCTCTTGTAAGACTTGAAATTTGGTAATGAATAATTACTAAAACTTTAATTAGTGTCATGAACATTTGGACAATCATCATGCCCCGACGTAAAATCTGCCGTCGGTTGGGGTGTGACAAATTGGTATCAGAGCCATGGCTATAGGGTATTAGGTTATTAGAAGTGGTGACCTAGACTATGGCTTTAGGTGTCCAAACATGAGTATCTCATGTCTTGCATGCTTATTACATATTACAAAATATCCGTATATATGCTACTTAGTCCTACCTAATTCGATTCAAGCCCCAAATCTTTTCATGACACACACACACCATCACCTTATACCACAGTTGAAGTTTCATTATTCTAGGTACTTTTCGATTTTCAATCTCGTCAAAGTTTAAGTTCTAAGTGACGGACATGTAGTAACTGGAAGGGTGGACACCGGTAACCGAGTTTTCTATCTAAGAAAGGCGTTTCGTATAAACCCATGTCGACGGCTGGGCCTATGCGCCGATCTGGGAACTCTTGGTGAGAGTGTCTTACCTATTAGGCCAAAGCATGTCATACCAAACGTCACACGAATAAAATAACTTCGATAAGTCAAGGTGATCATTTTAATGGTTACCCTTCAATACCTTTTTTATCTCACAATTCAACATAATTTTTTTTTCTCTTTTTGTTTCAGATTTCATTTTCAATTTCAAGCTTTACATTATTCTTACGATTTATACAAATCGATTTACAATGTTTTCAACCTAATTTTCATGATTTTCACGTGTGTGTTCATTTCAACGGTCGCCATTTTGGAAATTCTGGACGCAAGATGGCTGCTCAAATAGCCAAGCAAATGGCTAAAGTCATCCCGGAAATGATGGTTCAAATTCAACAGAACCTCAATACTACTCCGGGAAACCAAAATGGTTCAAATACTTCCAAGTGCACTTTCAAACACTTCAATGCCTGCAATCCGCCAAAGTTCACTGGGTCCGCGGGTGCCACCATGCTACTTCAGTGGTTCGAGGGCATGGAAAACACCTTCATCAACAGTGACTGTCCCGAGGAACTAAAAGTTCGTCATGCCACTGACGTCTTCCCACGAAAAGGCACTCTCATGGTGGAATGGCGAGAAGCATACCCGAGGGACAGAGACTGCATTAGCCCTACCTTGGAACGAAGTGAAAGAACTAATGATCCGAAAGTTCTGCCCTCGCAGCGAACTTTGAAAGTTGGAAGAAGAGTTATGGGCTCTCAGGCAATTCAGTGGGGAAAATCAGGCCTTCAGTGACCGATTTGATGAGCTTTCCATGTTGATCCCCCGTTTCGTCGAAACTCCCTCTCTGGCCATTGAAAGATACATTATTGGGTTGCCCATGTTGTTTCAAGACACAATGTGGGGTAGTAAGCTCAAGACTCTGCAGGATGTAAAACATTTGGCTGCAACACTGACTGTTAACCATGTTAGGGCAGGGACTCTGACTAGAAAGGGTGAAAAGAAATCAACCGACAAAGCCTCGACCGATCAATCTAAATAAGTTAAGGTTGAGTCATCTGCGGCTAACAAGAAGAAGCGGAAAGCTAACAACCGCAATTATGCTATCATCACACCAGCCACACCCATAGCCCAAGTTGCTCATACGACTCAACCCATCAAGAAGCTTTACACTAGGACCTTACCCCAGTGCAACACTTGCAAATACCATCATCCCGCAACTATCGCATGTCACCAGTGCCTCAATTGTGGTCGATATGGCCATTTTACCAACGTTTGTCGCCAACCCATGCGAGCTCAAGCTCAAAAACCTTATGCTCAACCCATTGCTCTACCCAATGCTCCACCAATGATTAATGGGCGTGCTTGTTTCCAGTGTGGTGACCCAACTCATTTCCGCAACGCATGCCCAATGTTGACCATTGTGAACAACGCTCAAGCTAACCCAATCAACCCAGGCGCACGTGGTCGCGCATTCAATATCAATGCCAATCAAGCTCAAGCCAACAACGAAGTGGTTAACGGTACGTTCCTTGTTAATAACCGTTATGCCTCAATTTTATTTGATACTGGCGTCGATAAGAGTTTTGATTCAATTGATTTCGAGCCCTTACTTGTTACCCTCGAACCAAACTAGAGAAGCCTTTCACGGTCGAAATGGCGGATGGAAAACCAATCACCATTGACTCAATTATCCGCAATTGCACACTTAACTTTAATGAGCACAATCTCTCCATCGACCTCATACCCATGCAGCTGGGTAGCTTTGAAATCATAGTAGGCATGGATTGGTTAACTCAAAATCATGCTGAAATCGCCTATTTCGAGAAGGCTATTCGAATTCCTCGCGTAGATGGTCAGGTTTAGGTTGTCTATGGCGAAAAACCATCTAAGGGGCTTAAACTCATGTCCATGCACCAAAGCCTGAAAATACTTACGCAAGAACTACGTGGCATTCTTGGCTCATATTGTGGAGACAGATGCTAAAGAGAAGAAGATATAAGACATTCCTATCGTTTGGGATTTTCCTGAGGTCTTTCCTGAGGATGTATCCGGCCTTCCTCCTATTCGTCAAATTGATTTCCGCATTCATCTTATGCTCGGTGCAAATCCTGTGGCTAAATCCCCATATCGTCTCGCACCTTCTGAAATGCAAGAGTTGTCTAATCTTGGGGAGCACCGGTTTTATTCGTGAAAAAGAAGGATGGATCATTTTGAATGTGCATCGACTACCGTGAACTCAACAAACTCACCATCAAGAACCGTTATCCCTTACCTCGAATCGACGATCTCTTCGATCAACTTCAAGGTGCCAGTTGTTTCTCAAAAATAGATCTTCGTTTTGGATATCATCAACTTCGTGTCAATAATGATGATATTCCAAAGACCGTCTTTCGAACAAGGTATGGTCATTTTGAGTTCATAGTTATGCCTTTTGGCTTAACAAACGCACCTGCAGTATTCATGGATCTAATGAATCGTGTTTGCAAGCCCTACTTGGATAAATTTGTGATTGTCTTCATTGACGACATCCTAATTTACTCCAAATCAAAGTCTGATCACGAGCAACACCTACGTCTGATTTTGGAACTCTTGAAGAAAGAACAACTATACGCTAAATTCTCGAAATGTGAATTTTTGCTTAAAGTCTTTTCAACTTTAGATGAAACACGCATATGCAAAAATATTTACGCATCAAACAAAAAACAACACAACCTTTAAACTTTAAACAAATAACGCATATTTGTAATAAAAATCACGCATACACTTTAAAAAACTCACAATAACACAAACCTAACTGTCTTACACTGTAATAAAAAAAATGCATGTATTTAAATAAATAACGCACCCTTACTTTTTATACATAAAATCACGCATACACTTTAAAACCCTCACAAAACACAATCTAACTGTCTTACACTTAAATAAGAACGCATGTATTCAAATAAATAACGCACCCTTACTTTTTATACATAAAATTACGCATATTTGATATAAAAATAACGCATACACTCTAAAAAACTCATAAAAACACAACTTAACTGTCTTACACCTAAAAAAACGCATGTATTCAAAATAAAATCACGCATACACTCCAAAAATCACACAAAAACCACTTGTTTCACATTTAATAAAACAACGCATGTTGTTCAAATAAAATAACGCAAACAATATAATTCAAAAGCATATAATAGATTAAAAAGAAATGAGTGCCATATATTAATATTTATAAAAATTTACAAGTGGAATATACTACTAAAGATAAAAAAACATCATAAAAACATCAATAAAACCTTAAAAAAAATGGGTGCCTAAATCTTATTAAATATTTCAGCAGCCTCCACCTTGTCCTTCCCCTTCTTAATGGTGTTGTCGACAACACCACTAAGGAGGGAGTGAATCTCCTCCTTCAGCTCCAGCTGCTGAGTAATATACTCAGCAGCAACGTCTTTCATCACGAACTCCGGCTCATCCACAAGCTCCTTGAGCATCCTGATGTGGCCTTGGATGCTGTTGACAGTAAGACCCCTGATCATGGCGAAAGAATTACGCATTATGCGATCATCCTTCGATTCTTTCGCATGCATTTGTTCAACAAATTACATGACTGTGTTTTTAGACGCAGAGTTAGGGTTCGATGAAGAAGAAGCCATTTTTAAAACACAAAATTAAGGTTACAACAATCACGCGACGACATATAATTCAAAACACAAAAATGAAAATATTCACATAAAACAGTAAAAACAACAAAATTCAAAAAAAAATATAAAATTACACAATTATTAAATAAATAACGCAAACAGAAAAACTCTTACAAAAAGAAAAAAAACATGAACATAAGTTAAAAAAATTTAAAAAATTGACTTTCTATAATCACGCATGTTGTTTCTATTTTGACGCATGAAGAAACTCGATATAAAACACCTTACAACAATCACGCAAAAAATACGTAATTATAAACACACGCTGTGACGTTATATACCGTCTATTTTAATTAAAAAACTTTAAATTGTCAAAAATGCCCCTCCGCGTCCAGAAAGAAAACGCCACGCGTCGGCCTCTCCTTCCTTCGCACGCTTCGCACGGAAAAAACCCTTTGTATTTGAACTTTCACCTATATATATTATATGAGTGTGTGTGTGTGTGTGTGTGTGTGTTTGTGTGGTGTGTCTGTAGTACTTGACATCTTTTTTTTACATTATGTATACAACTTCATTAGGATACAATTATCATTATATTTATTGCTTAATATTCCATTTTATATTTTTAAAGGTATGTTTAAAATACTATTATATCTATGTCTGGAATTAATTGAGTTTATGTTAAACCCGACAAATGTTCTCACGTCCTTCTTAGGTGAGATGCTTTCACCCGGATCGATCATTAATCTCCAAATTACTTTCCACCATTTTTCAAATTTCCCCAAAATTCATTGACCAGTTCCTATTCCCTCTCACCAAAATTTTATCGCCAAAATGATTCATCACTCTCTTCTTCCCTATCACTAAAAATTCCTTTACAGGATTTATCACATTATCATCTTCAGGAGATTACTACCTAATTCCCATCAGTATTAATTTCACTGTCATATTCAGGAGATCATTTGTTTCATCTTATTTATTTCAACTTAATTATTCCATCACATTTATTTCATTCTCTATTTATTTCATTTCAGGATTCATCTCATTTAACAATGGATCATGAAGGTGAACCATTGAAGGATCTTAATGACCATACATATAACAGTGAAGGCGAATACAATGATGATTATTCACAAGAGAGTGAAGAAGAGGAAATGGATAACAATGATGCCCAAGTCGACAATGATGCCCAAGTCGACGACCTTCCTCCCTAAGTTACTGAGAATGAGGAAGCCACAACCTCTGCTCCCCAAGCAAACAAGAGGGGGTTGACGCGGTTGGCAAGGTGGCGTGCCAAATTTGAGAAAAATGATGGGGAAAATGGCCACTAACATTTGATGCGCTCGGTAGGATTGGCGGGAGCATAGACCAAAATTTTCGAGTTTTATGGGAGACATTGCAAGGTCAGAGGTTGGATTGAGGTATCGAAAATGGAGGAAGGTGTCAAAAGAGGACAAGAACAAGATGTGGGCAGGGATTCAGGTTATGAAACAGATTAAACGTTTTCTCATATTAAGTTTGTTATTGAATTCCTTGTGACTAAAAAATCCCTTCATATGTTATTTTTTCAGCAATTATTCAAAATTGATGATTGTCGAAGGGATGCTATAATGGTACGGCTTGGTGGGTTGCTAAGGAGTTTTAGAAGAAAGATGTTCGAAAAACACATTTGTCCCAACCTAGCAAAACCCACCGTGCTTGAGAAAGTTCCAAAGATGTATCGCGCTATGGTGAAAAAAGAAGACTGGGACAGATTTGTAGTATATACAAAATCTGAAGAATTCAAGGTTTTTATACAATTCAAATTGCAGATTTCATTAACTAAGCTAAGTGTTAATTAGTGAGATTATAATTATATATCATACTGTTCTTTTGAAAAGGTTGCGTCAAAGAGTGCAAAAGAGGTTCGAGCACAATATGTTTATGATCACACAATGGGACGGGGAGGATACATCTATCTGAAAGAAAAACTAATAATAAGCTAAGTGTGTTACACCCAGTCATGGTTAAGAATGTGCAAAGTATGTTTCAAGTCTGGTATATATTATTATTATAATACAAGGTACAAAACAAAGAAATTGCAGCTGATGATTCCCCCTCCCGTTCATTTATGTGGAGGAATGGAAGGGTAAATAAAGAGGGGGAATACAAAACGCCTGTGGTGAAGGGCGTAGCAGATGATATAGTAAGTTTAATTGCTATATATATATATCTAATTATTTACATATTAAAAATTAACAACACCTCACTACATTAACTAAATTAGTTACTGTAGACCGAGAATGAAACAAAAATAAATGCGGGATCCGTGACCGTAGAACCGGGAACGGATGTCCTGATATTGGTCATTGGAAAGGAAAGGGGTGGATACCTAAAGGTTATTGGGTATGGAGTGACTTCCCGTGGATATTAGCAGGGTGCTCCAAAAGGGCGATCAAAAGAGCGGATCGAAAAACTTGAGGCGGAACTCAAAAATGAAAAACAGTTGCGTGAGAAAAAGGATCAAGAGGTTGAGCACCTCAATGATATGGTTAAATCATAGTATGAAAAAAACTGATATGCTTACGGCGTTTATGAACCGCATGATACAAGAAAAACAAGTTGATAAAGCGGTAAATTATGTAAGGGACAAATTATATATATACCTATAATTAATTATATTATATATTTTAGTTTTTATCAATTAATTATTATAAATCATTAAATCATTCTGTAGGTAAAGTCCGTGGAGACGCATCTTACTACAACTGTAAGATCTAAAAACAGTTGTAATCAACATTCCAATGTAAATACAACGGTAATAAAGTATTACTGCTGATATGATCGATCTCCCATGAGCGCATATTTATTAATTAATTAACTAATTGAATTGTACGTAGGACATGATCAATTCCACGCACAATACATCGCGGAAACAATCTCCTCAATCAAACTCATCTCAAAGGTCGGCCGATAAGGTACGGATTTGAAACAGTTCTGAATTTGAGTTTATCTGGAAGATTCTAGTTCATCTGGATGAACATGCATCTCTAGTTATAGTTCATCCGGATAGTTATAGTTCATCCGGATAGTTAAAGCTCATCAGGATAAGTAAAGTTCATTAGGATTGTTAAAGTTCATCATGATAGTTAGTGTTCATCAGGATGGTTAGAGTTGATCTCAAAGATTCTAGTTCATCTTGATGAACATGCGTCTCTAGTTATAGTTTATCAGGATGGTTATAGTTCATCCGGATAGTTAAAGTTCATCAGTATAGATAAAGTTCATCAGGATAGTTAAAGTTCATCAGGATAGTTAGAGTTGTTCTGGAATATAATTAATAATTAACTATTCTGGCTATGATAAGTTTGTACTTCATCTGAATGGTTATCTGGATAGTTAACTAATGTTTAGCCGGTTATGATCGATTTTATTAATTAATTGAATTGTAGGTCTGTTCTGCGACCGTATCTGTCACACCCCCAAAAAACCACTAACGGAGTTTATACCGTTAAGGGGCGCGACTAGACCAGGATCCACAACCATAGTTACAAATACTAAACGAATCAGGGTTAGTTCAAACACAAGTTATAAATCAGAGTCTTAAATTACATACGCAGCGGAAAAATAATTATCCTGGCACTAACCACGTGCCTTACAAATTCATTGTTTTATAAATCCCCAATTTAAGTTAAATCAAAAATAAGAGTCTTCATGTGCCGTGCCAACCTCCGGTGGATACCCCTTAGCGATCTGCAAAAGTTTAAACCACGCAAGTGTCAACCTAACGGTTGGTGAGTTCACAGTGGGCTTGTCATGCATTGGCCCGGTCTCATAATCATAATTCGTGTCAAGGTATACTTACAAGTTATTTATTTGTGAAAAGCAATGCTCGTAATTAAATCTCAGTTTATAAATGGTTTGTCCGTGACCTACGTCATCGGGTATGTACTAGTTCCGTAAAGTTAAAGGACTCAACCGATATCGCGGGTAGCTAATCCGTTGTTCCATGCTCTAAGGAAGTTTGTACCAAAGCTGACTTATTTTGTGGGGGCCGAGCCATCCCGTACGGTGCGGACCTACGTCATCGCGGTTTTTGCCTCCCCCGTGTCCTCTCGGGACCACGGTCAAATAGGCTGATATTGTTCCTCCGTGCACTCCCCGTGCCACGGGGCGGAGTTTGTCAAACTCCAGTAGATCTACCCAACATCCCCTCGCTTTACAATTAATGGCACAATTTTAGTTGAGGACTTTTAAGTTATAAGGCATCCTTAGAAAACATGTGATATCATGTGGTTCAGACTTTAACCTACACTAGCCATATTAAAACGTTTTCAGTTTTGCTTCAGAAAAATAGTTTGGTCATAGTTCACAAGTGTTTCCCATAAAACACTTCAGTTCATCAAGTGGGTGCCAAGCATCCCGAGTTCTTCTTGTTCATTGGTAGGTGCCTAGCACTCTAGAGTTTATCAGCATTGTTTTTCGTTAAGTTATTCGGTGTGGCCCAAACGGACTCACAGTAAGCGGGTTAGTGACACTCACCTTTGGTTGCACTGCTACACTTCAAGTAATCCAATTTATGTTTGCTTAACGAAGACCTAGAACACGTTTAGGTCTTAAGTATTAGTTTCGTGTCTAATCTTTACTTAACGTCACTATGGCCCATAACATAGCACGTTGCAACTATGACTCGACATACCGACACACGACACCAATGGTTGATCATAAACAAGGGTTCATATAAATCAGATATCAAACATGTTTCATCAAGGCATAATCATGTAAGTCATGGCATAACACTTAAGCAAATTTCACAAGTTTGGTTTTTAGGTCAAGTCTTAGTTTCGCTAGCATAGTTTCGCTTGGCAGTTTCGCTAGGTGCACGGGCAGCACTTTCGCTAGGCAATGCCCGGTGACACAGTTTCGCTAGGCTAGTTTCGCCCGAAACTACTGACGCAGTTTCGCTAGCCTAGTTTCGCAGGGAAACTGGTTTGAACTTTCGTTCAGGTATTTCGCTCGGTAGTTTCGTTCGAGCTGGTCTGGTCAGGTTACCCGGCGACACTATAGTTTCGCTGGGTAGTGTCGCTGGTAGGAGATATAATTTCGCTACTTAGTTTCGCCCAGAGAACAGACAGTTTCGCTGGTCGCGAAAAACACACGGATTTGCCTAAAAATCAACCTAACAGCTTCTGATCTTACATGCAATTCATTATTTAGCATTCATAGGCATTTACCAACATAAATCAAGCAGCTTTATCATGTTTAACATGCATTTTAATCATCAAATCTCTAAAAACACTTCTAAACCCTAAAATGACCAAAATTGCATAAATCATCATCATGGTTTGTTTTTACACGTAAAGTTTCTGACTTTATGTTAGATCTAGCATTCCTAAGCAACATATTAAGAGATCAAGTGATTTCATGTAGATTTAGGCATGCTTTTAAGAGAAATACAAAGAAAACACATGAATGGTGGTTTTTGGAGACTCACGGTTTGATCTTAGGGTCCGGATGAATGATCTTCAAGGCTAAGATCTTTGTAATCCTTGGTGATCCTCAGCTGACCAGAAATCTCGAGGTAGGAGAGTGTGTGTGTGTTTGTTGTGTGGTTTAAGCAAATGAGGCTACTAGGGTTTATTAAGTTTATTTATATCAGGAGCCAGTTTCGCTGGCAGTTTCGCTGGCCAGGCGAAACTAGCTCTGGTCTCGTGATATTGGATTGTCTTAGCTGGCTACCGGGCGACACTATAGTTTCGCCCAGTAGTTTCGCTGGCGACCAAAAAGGGCAAGTTTTCACCTAATCAAGTATTTACAATTTAATCATGCCATTCACAATAATAAGTCATGCATTTAAATTACATTGCACATAAAGTCAATCAATGATGAACACATAACACATATGGACGAGTTCGGTGATCAACCAAAGGTCGTGGACGTATTCGGCCTAGTTATGCATTAGCTACTAAGTTAACACTTATAACGTAACTAACGGGTTTGTCTAACGGAAGTTAACCTTGAAATTCTCGGGTGTCACAGTATCACAACACACTCCTCCATCTACAACAACATCCGGGCAAAAGGAAAGGGTAACTATTTTAATTTACACAATTGTGTATTTCCCTTATAACTAATTGTTATATGATTATTTAATTAAATGTTGATGTTGTCTTTAGGGGAAAAGGAGACAAATAACAGAAGCAGCAGCTACTGCAGCCAGTACTGCTGGGGCATCACAGCAGGAAGTGGGATTTGACAAATTGCTTTGACGTTATTATTAATTAATATATATGTTACTAATCAATTAATTATATGGCGTCAATTTAGGGAAAAAATAAGAGACCTACAAAATTAGTAAAACCTGCTCCTGCTAATAATGATGACATTCTTGTTGTTGTTGAGCCAGTAATCTCATTAGAGGTATATATATTAGTATATTTGATAATTTATTTATTCAGTTTTTAACTTTAATTAATTAATTGTTAATATATATGCTATAATTAATATTATTATTATGTCACTTCTGATCAGTGGTGCAAAACTGTGAAGCTGCACCTTTGGAAAAAAGGAACATCGTGACAGAAGCTCAATTATTCCTAGCATTAAAAGATGAGATGATTCATGGAGTTCCACTACCTTCTAATTGCCGTATAGTTTCCATTTTTGAGGTTTAGAAGGAACAAGGATTTTTACCACACCCGTAGAAGGTATAACAACAATTAAGGAGCTTGCAAAGAAGAAAAACAGTAACTATATTATTGCATGGCTGAAGGACCAATGATCAGTGCTGATCATGATAAGAGATTAAAATCAAAGGTTTGTTCCATTGATAATACAGTTAAAGTACTTGAAAAACCAAATTAATCGTATCCACTTTAATTAATTAATTAACTTTAACTATATATATATAAGGAAAATTGACCTGTAATAATACAAGTTTTCACTCTTTGGCCAATAATAATATAAGTTTTTGAGTTGGTCTGTAATAATACCAGTTTTCGAACTATTGGACTGTAATAGTATGCCGTTAGTTTTTACTTAACGGGGTTAAATCCCTGCCTACGTGGCTATCCACGTGGCTTCATTAATCATACGTGGCATTTTTAAGTAGGGGTTTTAAAAAGGAAAATTGGCCTGTAATAATACAAGTTTTCACTCTTTGGCCAATAATAATATGAGTTTTTGAGTTGGTCTGTAATAATACCAGTTTTCGAACTATTGGACTGTAATAGTATGCCGTTAACGGGGTTAAATCTCTGCCTATGTGGCTGCCCACGTGGCTTCAATGTATTTCTTTTAACAAAAGACTATAGTGGGGGCTGTTACATTAGCTCTGCCTATGTGGATTCCGATTTCTTCTTCAAACCTAGATCTGAACTTTTCCCCTTCTCTCCCTCTTTGTGGGGGCTGTTACATTAGCTCCGCCGATGGCGGCCGGTGGCGATGGCGGCGGAGGGGTCGATTGCGGCCGGTGGCGATGGCAGCGGACGGGTGGGTGGCGGCAGGTGCGATGGCGACGGAGGGTGGTTGCGGCTGTTTGTTCTTCCTGTTTTCCTTTTCCTTTTTTTTTCTTTATATCTTAATAAAAAACAAAAATGAAGTTTAGAAATATTACAAAACTAGTCCTTATACTATAGTCTTTTGTTAAAAGAAATACATTGAAGCCACGTGGGCAGGCAGGGCAGCCACATAGGCAGGGATTTAACCCCGTTAAGTAAGAACTAACGGCATACTATTACAGTCCAATAGTTCGAAAACTGGTATTATTACAGACCAACTCAAAAACTCATATTATTATTGGCCAAAGAGTGAAAACTTGTATTATTACAGGCCAATTTTCCTTTTTAAAACCCCCACTTAAAAATGCCACGTATGATTAATGAAGCCACGTGGACAACCACGTAGGCAGGGATTTAACCCCGTTAAGTAAAAACTAACGGTATACTATTACATTCCAATAGTTCGAAAACTGGTATTATTACAGACCAACTCAAAAACTCGTATTAGTATTGGCCAAAGAGTGAAAACTTGTATTATTACAGACCAATTTTCCTATATATAATATATATATATATATGATCGGTTTTATTTGTCATGTTTTGTTACTCCAGATAAATAGTATGAAAACGAAGCCGAAGGTACAATACGTAGCATCAAACAACCTGAAGAGCGCAGCGATCAAAAAAACTTACAAGGAGCCAGACTAACCAGACCAAGATATTATAATTATCATAGAAGTTAAAGTTTGATTAGTGCATATGTATGCATAATTAATTATAATATGATTTTAAGGTTTCTCAGACATATATATGCAGTTTAATTAATTAATTGTATGCATTTTAATTAATTATAATTAAGAAAAACGAAATTTGATGAATCTATAATTGCTCGATTATATATATATATATGAAGGACAAATAATACCAAAGGCCACACTTTTTATATTTTAACGTGGTCGTTGTCACCATTTGGCCACGCGTATTGGGACAAAATATCTGATTTCAACTACCCTTTAGCCACTTTTTTTTCCAAATATATGTGGCTAAAACACAAATATACGTGACCAAATAATACCAAAGGCCACGCTTTTTATTTTTAATATGGCCGTTGCCACCCTTTGGTCACGCGTATTGGAACAAAATGTATGATTTCAGCAACCCATTATCCTTCGCCAGTCATCATCGGTCGTACAGTAGCAAAGCAAAAATAGGTTTCAGGTGTGTTTTTTTTTAACGAAAATTTGGCTCAGCGGTGTATTGGGACTGGTTACCCTGGACCTACTCACTGTCTCGAGTCCGAACCTCATAGCGAGGGAACCCGGGAGCGCCCCCCATTTGCACCATCGGGCGGGAACCGGGCAAGCCCATAAACCCTCCCTTGTGACTCAGGATCAAGCAAGCTCAATCCTTCATTGCCCATCAATATCTCACAAAGTGGTGTGAGTGAGACTAGAACTTAGGTCACTTCAGTATAAGTTTAGAATTTTAACCACTACACTAACTTTGCTTGATAAGTTTCAGGTGTGTTAAAAACCAGAACCAAAGAGTCAACAGGTATGAAATTGTGTAATGCGAATGGAAATAAAAAAATTCAACAACTTGTTGAAAACAGTTGACATAATTTTTTTTTATTTTATTATTTTTTTTTTTTTGAGAAAGTCTCTAGAGAGAAGTGAAGGAAGCATGACAATTATTTTAGTGCAGTGTCGATTAAACCAGTAGCAAAACAAATTCTAAATAAAAAACAAATAGTATGAAAACTTAAGAAGAAAACGATGCCAAACGTAAGAAGAATCGATGCCAAACCTGTTATTCTAAGAGACAATCGAAGCTCTAACAATCGATGGTATCTCAAAAAACGAAACTCGAACAATCAATAGCCAGAGCCCAGATGAGTAGTCCAGAACGAAAAAGAAGTGGATGAAGACGTCGACGCCTTTTTTCTAGGTTCAGAAGAAAAAATAGAATACGACCGGTCTTTAGGATTTAAATTAATTATAAGCAACTAAAAGAAAAAGAAAAGATAAAAAACTGCCATGTCATCATAGTAATATGCTTAAAAGGTAAAAAACCTAATTTTAGAACATCACAGCAAAGTTGAATGATTTAATTGGAACAAAAAAAGTGTTACCGACTAAATTGGAACACTATAAAACTTGGTTACCTTTCTACAAAGTTTTCCCCAACTTTTAAGAGAGGGGGAAAGAGACGAAGTGGGGGAGGAGTCGAACCATCCAACTTAACAGCCACATTTTCAGAGAGCGAAAGAAAAAACGTTAAGAAGTTTCGTCGTAGAAGATGATCGGAGAAGAGTTCCGGCGAACCTTCTTAGGAAACGGACCTATGGTCGTCAAGACCATAACTATAGTTGTCAAGACCGTACGTGGTGACGTGATAAACTATGATTGGCTCGGTGGATCGATACGGTCGTCAAGACCGTAGTTGAGTGACCATTTTAAGAAAAAAAGTCGTAAGTTATTTTGATCTCAAGAATGGTCAACATGGCCATACTTGTCTTTTTTTCCCTTAAATAAACTCTAGAACCGTATTCTATAGCCAACTCTTGAGGTAATTAAAAATTCCATAAATATTGGACGGCTAGATCGAGCGATTTCGGGCCAGTGGCGTATCTTCGACGATAAGGGCTTGGATCTTCGTTGACTTTAAAAATATGTGTGAACTGAACCCTAACACAGGAAATGGGCATTTTTTTTTTCAAGATAATATAACCCCCCCAGGCATTATTTTCATCATCCCAAAGTTGTAATTTTAATTTTGGCACCAATTTACGTGTACTTGGCAGTTGTTGATTTGAGCAGGAAAATATGGAATTCATCCACTTGCTGCTACGTCATCTTGCCCTAAGCAAGAAGAAGACTTGTTTCCTTCTTTTAACATTGCGCCACTCGACTCGTAATAATGCTTGGACCACCACTTGTTTCCTTTATCTTTTTAAATTATTCCCCTCTCCTCTTTTTTTATGCACACCACCTGTTTGTTAAAATGCCTAGTTGAATTTCAACTCTTTGTCTTGTGATCATCTACACCCCACACCCAATTCAGACATGCAAAATATGTGCATGTTATTAATATTAATAATTCAGTGTTGAATAGAGAGTCTAGAACCTAATTGTTTAATGTCTCATTAATTAATTAATTAAAGGAAGATGCTTTTAGACTCAACATGGCTTTGCTTGCTAAGCATGTGCTCATTAAAGAGTAATAACTGCTGCATAGGAATGACTTCTCTAAATGCTTTTACTATTTGATGCGAAAAGTAAGACTCTCCTTTCCCTCACCACTGATGTTTGTAAGGTTAAACAGATTACGTGGGGTATTAGTGGAACATTGTTTGTTGTCTGATCTCACAAAGCTCTTATTTTTAAGGTTATAAATGTTGATTATTAAACTTTTCAATATCACCTTTTAAAGTCCACTGAAGTTGTATTTTACCACAACACAAGTCTTTAAATAGAAACCAGGTTTGAGCAAAAGGGATGTTCATGTGCTCATAATTTGTCCAGAGAGGGGTCAAGCATTAGCATTAGCATTAGCATTTAGCATTTAGCATTTAGCATTTAGCATTTAGCAATGAGAGCATGTAGTGCTGCTACTTGTGTTTATCCTCTCCTTTCATTTCTTCTTTTTTCTGCACTGTTGCATAGACCCACCTTTGCTACTAAAAGGGTAAGCAGCCATTATTGCTTTTGAAATGTTGGTTATGCTTCTGGATTTTAAATTTAAATTTGAAATTTTCATTCAAATCTTTCTCACCTTTTTATTTTTTATTTTCTTTTAGTCATATGTTGTGTACCTGGGAGCTCATTCACATAATTTTGAAGTTTCACTCGATGATATAGATCGAGTAAGGGACGGTCACTATGAGTTTCTTGGCTCTTGTTTGGGGAGGTAATTTACTTTCCCCTGTGCATATGAATTTTCTTAATTATTCTATATTAATATTCTTTGAATATACTTGAATCTACAGTAAAGATAAGGCCAAAGATGCTATCTTTTACTCATACACAAGGCATATCAATGGCTTTGCTGCCATACTTGAAGATGAAGAAGCTGCCCAGATAGCCAGTAAGTAGTTGATGGTCATATACTGATGTCAAGGTTGTTGTTTTGAGGGCTCATATAGACTGATCATGTGTTTCAATGCAGAGAATCCCAGTGTAGTTTCAGTGTTCTTGAACAGGGGAAGAAAATTACATACAACTAGATCATGGGATTTTATGGGGCTTGAGGATAATGGTGTAATTTCTTCGGGTTCGATCTGGAAGAAGGCAAGATTTGGTGAAAACACCATCATAGGAAATCTTGACACAGGTTAGGCTTCAAATTCATTTTGATGCTTTTGATTGAATTTTATAATATAGTTTATATATGCAATGTTAATTGGTCCAAAATGTACTTTGATTAAGAGCGTAACTACAGCACAAATTTCATTATCTTTTTCTTTTCTTTTTTATTTGTTTGTTTATCGCTGACCAATTTCCAAACATGTTTGTTGAAGACTATTATATGAGTGTTACAGTATACACCATGTAGGCAACTTGCTATTACTTGTATTCCTCCAAGAAATTTGTTGGTTTGCATCATTGGGATCATTGACTTTTGAGTGGCTTAGTTGTACATCAGCATCCAATGAACTTAACTTTTGAAATATTATATTTATATTTCATTTGGGTAATTCATAATTGAAGTGCCTCTTTGTTCATTATATGGAATTGACAGTTGATTAATATGTGGTGATTACAAAGCAATAATATATTGAAATAGAATAGCAAAACATATCCTATCTAGATCATGTAGTCATTTGGTCTTTTACATTGCAAAACTCTTGTCTGCTGGCCACTATCATGAGTGCACGTGGCTTGTGAATTGGCATCTAAAATGGTTTCAGTATCAAACTACAAGACAAAGTTTTTATTATTATTTTAAATTTATAAAGATGTAACTGTTATAATTTGCCATGATATAATCACAATCATTCTCAGATAAGAAATTTTAATTTTTAACCCCTTTATACTAATTAGTACATCATCAAAGTCAACATTGACTCGTCTTTGAAAGTAGTATAATGTAGTCCGTCATTTGAGTCAAAGTTGATTCAATCTCTTGAACCAGGCGTTTGGCCAGAATCAAAGAGCTTTGGTGATGAAGGAATGGGACCCGTTCCATTAAAGTGGAAAGGAGTCTGTCAAAATGGTGCAGATGCAAGCTTCCGTTGTAATCGGTCAGGTTCCTACAATAATATCGTGACCGTATCTGCTGCCCATTTTTTTCCTTATTATGCTAATCAAGGTTTTAGGTGGCTTGGCCTAATATTACAATTATTCATGTTTTGTTTTGCTTTTGTAGGAAGCTGATAGGAGCAAGATTCTTCAACAAAGGTTATGCATCTGCGGTGGGACCTCTAAACTCCTCTTTTGAATCACCACGTGATCATGAAGGACATGGGTCCCACACCTTATCAACAGCTGGAGGTAACTTTGTATCGGACGCGAGTGTATTTGGATACGGGAATGGAACTGCTAAAGGCGGATCGCCAAACGCACGGGTTGCTGCTTATAAAGTTTGCTTCCCACCCGTAAATGGAAATGAGTGTTTTGATGCAGATATTCTAGCAGCATTTGATATGGCAATTCACGATGGAGTAGATGTATTGTCTGTATCTCTTGGCGGTGATGCTGTTCCGTTTTTTAATGATAGTGTTGCCATTGGCTCTTTCCATGCTGTTAAGCATGGAATTGTTGTGGTTTGCTCTGCTGGAAATTCAGGTCCCGCTGATGGTACCGTATCAAACGTTGCCACCTGGCAAATAACAGTTGGAGCTAGCACCATGGACCGCCAGTTCCCTAGTTATGCAGTTTTGGGCAATAACATGCGGTTCAAGGTCAGTTCTTCCACTACTTTTGATTTCAATTTTTTTCCATTAATTAGTTCTAAAAGATTTGATTTTCAGGGTGAAAGCTTATCTGTTAAAGCATTGCCAAAAAACAAGTTGTTTCCGGTTATAAGCTCTCTAGAAGCTAAAGCAGCCAATGCTGATGCTAGTGACGCGTAAGCAATACAAGTTAACAAGTCACAGTGCATAAGATTTACATATCTTATGGGCTAAACTTTAGCCTTTCTCTGTAAATGCAGGCAGCTTTGTAAGGCGGGATCACTGGATCCTAAATTGGCGAAAGGGAAAATATTAGTGTGTCTTCGGGGAGATAATGCTCGGGTTGACAAAGGTCAAGAAGCTGCCTTAGCTGGGGCAGCTGGGATGATTCTTGCTAATAATGATGCTTCTGGGAATGAGATTATTGCAGACCCTCATGTTTTACCCGTTACACACATCACTTACACTGATGGTCTTGCCGTGTATCATTATATTAATTCCACCAAGTAATCTATACATCACATATAAATGTTGCATCATTATTATTTTATTATTATTATTACTATTATGATGTTTAACATTGATTTGTTTATAACAGGGCTCCAATGGCTTACATCACACATCCATCAACTCAACTTGACACAAAGCCAGCTCCATTCATGGCTGCTTTCTCGTCTAAGGGACCTAACATCATCACCCCAGAGATTCTCAAGGTTATTATGTAACTCCATGTTCACCGGTGTCCATCATTTGGCTTACGTTTTTGTTGCATTTATTGATGATTATGCTTCTTAATTATGTGCAGCCTGATATAACTGCACCTGGTGTGAGTATAATAGCGGCTTACACAGAATCACAAGGACCGACAAATCAGGATTTTGATACGCGCAGAGTTCAGTATAATTGCGTATCGGGCACTTCAATGTCATGTCCTCATGTTTCTGGTATTGTTGGGCTTCTTAAAACCCTACATCCAGATTGGAGTCCAGCAGCAATTAGATCCGCTATCATGACCACCGGTGAGATTACCCTACTAAGTTGAATTGGATTCTTATAATTTTTTTATGAAAATTATATTCTTAATTTATGTTGAATCATGCAGCAAGAACACGGGACAACGAGGCAAAACCAATGACAAATGCATCGCACATTAAAGCAACACCGTTTAGCTATGGAGCCGGACATGTACAGCCCAACAGAGCTATGGACCCTGGTCTGGTTTATGACCTGACCACAACCGATTACCTGGACTTTCTGTGTGCACTCGGCTACAGCAAGTCTCAAATTGAAAAGTTTTCTGAAACACCCTATACATGCCCATCTAAGAACATTAGTCTGATAAACTTCAATTATCCATCAATCACGGTTCATAACCTTAATGGCTCAATCACAGTGACTCGGACCGTTAAGAATGTGGGTTCACCAGGCACCTATACGTCACAAGTCTTTAAACCGGCTGGTGTATCGGTTCAGGTTCGGCCAAAGAGCTTGAAGTTTAAGAAGATTGGTGAAGAGAAAATGTTCCAAGTTACTTTTAAGTCCAGAAAGGGCAGGGTAGTTGGAGACTATGTTTTTGGACAACTGAAATGGTCAGATGGCAAGCATTATGTGAGAAGTCCAATTGTGGTTAACACCATATGAATTGGGGGTGGGAAAAATGATCAGTAAAATGATTTTTGATTATTATTAAAATTTATTTCTTTGGTATTTCATCATTTTTTGCAGTGTAAGGTAAGGTAGTCAATTCGCTGCGAACAATGCGCAAAAAATATCTAAGTGTGGCATATTTGTATCTTGACTTATTTATCATCTTCTATTCTCCTATTTGCAAGACTTGCAACACCATCGACATCATTAGATTACCGATTTACCATGTGTTTATACTGCACGACTTTATATAAAAATAAAAGAAGAAAGGTTGATTATCACCTTAAATTTAGTTGTAGACGGCGAAAGAGATAGCAACCTTTATCTAGGGGTGTTCAAAAATATCTGAGTTCTAACACGTATTCGAATTTTCTGAAATTCCGTACCCGAATTTTCCGAAAATTTCGGATATCCGGAATTTCGGATACCCGAAACTCGGATATCTGAATTTTCGGACTTGGACTTGGAATTTAGTTTTTAGATATTTCGGAAGTTTCGGGTACCCGAATATCCGAAAGTTTTAATAAATTAAAATATATTTTATATAAAAAAATAAGAATTGCATTAAGCCAAGTGGTGGATCAAGTTTGAATTGCATTAAGCCAAGTTGAATGAAGGATGTTTCTAATAGCAAAGTTGGAATAAAAGATGTTTATGGGATATCGCGATTAATATTATCTAATATGTTTGTTTTTTTTGTTAATTTGATTTGTATTTGGAAGACTTGAACCATGTTTATTTCTTTTGTCGTTTTTTTCAAGTTCGAACTTAGGTAACAAACAAGTGGGAACACGTTTATGTCTATTTAAATTTGAAATTGTTGTTTTAAAAAAAAATCATTTTCGGATATCCGATTAACTTTCCAAGTCCAAGTCCGATATTTCGGATACCCGGAATTCCGGATATCCGAAATTTCGGACTTGGACTTGGAAACCGAAATCCAAATTCCGAAATTTTCGGATACCCGAAATTCGGATATCCGAAAGTCTGGGTACCCGGTTTTGAACACCCCTACCTCTATCGATCTCTTTTTTTTGTTTTTTTTTATGGGGAAATGACATATATCCTCTCATTTTGATCAAAATTGTATATTTTTCTAAAGTACAAGTTTTCAATGTATAATGTTATTTACAAGTTTAGATGGAGAAATATGCAATTGCCGTTTAAATCTATGTGTAATCAGCACATGGTGGGGCGTGAGTGAGGGGAAACGTCCGTCAACACTGCCCCTATGGGCATTATGGTGGTGGCTTGACCGGTGTTAGTTGTAACTTTTTTTCTTTCTCCACCACTTAAATAATTACATCTCTTTCGCAACACCATTCATACTATCACTAACCACCACACACATTTATTACTATCATACCAGTGTTTGCGTGACATCATACGTGGTACCAATTTTTTCATCACACAACCACACCGGAACACATAACCTAACGACTTACATCAAATCATACTAACTTTATTTATAATAAAATTTTCACATCACATCCATGAAATTTTTGATTTTACATCAGCAAGCCTTAGAAAAGCAACAAATCTTTGTAAACAACGACATAGACCAATAATCATCATAGCCATGAAATTTTTGATTTTACACCAGAAAACCTTAGAAAAGCAACAGATCTGTAAACAACTCAGATTAATAATCATCATAGTCATCAGAAAAGTGTTGGAATTACAATCGAAGCCACCAAAACCATAAACATAACTATAAAGATTAAAGGATCACATCCAAAAAAAGGTCTGGGTTTCAAGCATGTACCATAATGGGCTCAGATCAATAACCATCATACCCATCAGAAAAGGAGAGCAAATCAATAATCATCGCATGCATTAGAAAAATGGTCAGAATTACAATCACAGCCACCAAAACCCGAGTCGTAAAATTAAACCACCGCAACCACACAAACCATAATTTTGCGGATATCAAAGCGACACAACCAACAAAAGATAGTATGAAATAAACACCACAACCGTAGCCAAAATAAGGGATATTAAAGCAACACAACCAATATAAACACCACAATCGGTGGTAAACAATATAATATGTTTCACCATCGTCAGTCATGATCCACTATGTGCTCTTCAATTCATCGGACGACGATGCCTGCAATAAACGACATGCCGCCACCGACAGCAACACAAAAGAGAAGAAAGACAAACGAACCACAATCGATAATAGCGTCCGTGGATGCGATAAACGCCACATTGCCAATGGAGTTATCATAGGGCATATTAAACACAAAGAACCAAAAACGATAACGGCTCACCTGCCACCATAAATACGTAAACAAATCCAAACCGTAATTCATGAAATAGATAGATATTCATGGACATGGAAAACAGACGGAAAGAGAAACTCTTAGATTTTTTTTTAACATAGATTTCTCAGTCGAACCTGATGCTCAGCGTCTCTAAGAGTGTCTCAAGTCTGCGGGTGCGAGCGAGTCAGGACACCACCTCCTTGCCCTAGTTTGGGGGAAACCCGGCCTGCGAGCAGCCACCGGTAAAACCCCCCTCCCCAAAGATTCGAACCTGGGTTGCTAAAATGTTTCTCAAGCCCAAAGAGTTTTGAGGGTACCAAAGAACATATAATGTCATTAGTGAGATTTGAACTTGAGTCTCTTAAAACCCAACCAAAGCCCCAACCAACTACACTAGATGCCTTTGGTAGAGAAACTCTTAAGGTTGTTTGGTTACCTCTTAATGAGGTCTGAATGGTAAATTTTCTGAATTCGCACAGATACAGACTGTTTGTTTGGAACCTCAGAATGGTAAAAATGTCTGAATCGCTAAGAGATTTACCTTTAAAATGTCTTATTCATCCAACCCTCTATACAAGTCTTTACCATACAGACACTTATTCATCTAGCACCTAATGAAACAGATTAAACCAAACAGCTCCTTAGATATATGAAAAAGGAAAAAGTGTCACATTGAGCACCTTTGCCACCAAATCAGAGAAGTGTGAGAGAAAGTGAATGAGATTTGAACTTAGAAAGAGAAAGTGATGTTTATTGATTGGGAAGGTTACAAGTGATCAAAGTTAAATGATACAAGAGTCCCTAATCTAGATCCGAACTTGAGTATTTATAGGCTTCTGATCGTGCTCCTCCGATCTTTAGCTCGGATCTTAACTTAGATCCTCACCCTGCATATACCTGTAAAACCACTATCATTTGCCTGAGGACTTAGATGCCTGATGGTCGGATGTGAAGACACATCCGACGATCTTATCTACTCATCAAGTCCCCAAGTCTATTAAGTATAATGTTTAGGATTAATAGACTTAACGTTCAAAAAAGGTAAATTTGAAAATTTTGAACCTTACTTTTTACCTTCGACGGTTCGTTTCCACACATCCGACAACGTGCTTTATTCGTTTGTATTGTACCATTGCTTTACACTTTATGTCACATCCAGTAATTTAAAAACTTTCCCTATAAATGCGCTCACCAAACCCTTATTACCTTTTTACTTTCGATTTTATTCATCCCTAACTCTCTTTGGTCACCCCAAAAAAGTTCTCGACTTCATCTTCTTCGTCGTCAATCATCTTTGCAGGTCAGTTCTTCCTTCTTACAATATTTCTTCCTTCCTTCAACTTTATTCCTCTTCCAATTTCTTTGTAATGTCGTCTCCAACCAAGCCATCCGACCCTGAATCATCCCCTAAAGCTAATGATTCAGAACCGGTTTCCAAAACTGCTTCTTCGAAACCAGTCCCCAATCCCGAAAACCCTAAAACAGAAAAAATCTCAACGAAGCATAACCTTGATATTTCGTATTATCTAATTTTTCAAGAGGCTCTTGATACTTTTGTTGAAGACTTTCACATCCCTTCGAATCTTCATCCTACATTACCTCCTTGCAAAAAACCTTCGAATCTTCACCCTACATTACCTCCTTAAAGACAAAGTTGGGTTATACTTTGATTTCTTTAAGCAGGCGAACTATAGGATTCCATTTACCTTGTTTCTTCTTGAAGCCCTAGATTTTTTTGGGGTTCATATTGCTCAATGCAACCCTCCAGGTTTATCCATTTTAAACCACTTTGAATTATCATGCCGAGCACTTGAAATCCCACCTGATGTTACCCTGTTCCGTGCGTTTTACCGCCTAACCATGGCTGGGAATTGGTACACTTTTGAGAAAAGGCGAGATCTTAACCCGATTTGCAGCAGTAAACCCGCCACGAACCGTTTTTGGAAGAACCAGTTCTTTTATCTTGACAACACATGCGTTCCTTCAACCATGATCTGGCGTGATCCAAAGTTTGCCATTCGCGATGACGCTCCTAAGAAAGAAACCGTTAATCAACAGCATTTTAGCCTTATAAGTGAATTCTCGTTTCCAGTTCGCCGACTCCCTGAAGAAATTCTGGTCGCTGCTCAAATTAGCACAAACTGGCCTATCCCACACTTGCGACCTTCCTTGCTTAACGAAGGCGCTAGTGAGTTCCGTCCCCTATATCCTTCCCTTTGTTCGTCTTGTGTTATATTTGCATGTTTGTTGTTTTTTTTATAGAAAAAATAGAAAAACATAATGCTAACGTTGACTGACTTATTTTTGTATTTCCGTTGCCAGAGATGGATCTGTCTTGCGTATTGAAACTCATAGATTTTTCATCCTTGACCTTTGAAACTGCAGCAAATTCCTCTAATGTAGCACCTACTGCTGAACAAACAGGTGCGACTTCCAGCAATGTAATTGCAGCTGAGACAACTCAACCTGAGGCTTAGGAAACCGAATCAACTCATAATCCTCCTGTTGTCACTTCCAAGAGAAGAAAGCATATAGCCAAAAGTCACCATGAATCCCCCAAGAAGGATGAAACACTTGTCAATAAAAGAAGCAAGAAAGATCCTTTAAAGAAGGCCGAAAAAGCAGTTGACCCAGATGCTTCCATCGAAACTACTCAGGGTGAGAAACCCGATCACAAAGATACCAAAGAAGATCATATTCCCCGCCGCTCTCCTAGGCACAATGCTCAGACTATCCCACCCACTGCAAGTGACAATACCCCTATAAGCGAAACTCAAATGAGCCGGCTTACTGACGTCTCTTCCACCTCTGAAGACGTAAGTTTTAACTTTGAGATTCCTAAAGCTTCGCCCGTCAGTCCACCCAGCCTGGCGCATATGATTTCCAGTGATGATATCACCATGAATGAATACTTTTCAACATTTCCACTTGCCACTTTAGAAATTACTGAAGAGAATCCTCTTACCGTTCACACATCCAGTCACACCTCCCTGCAACCCACTCATACTAACCCCACTTAAGTTCTTACATCACCCCAAACCAATATCTCAAGCTCAAGCATCTCCACATTCCTCCCTTCCACTCAGAATGAAATCGAATGGTTGAAAAGTGAATATGCACAGGTCAAATCAAGGAGAACCGCAGGGTATAACTTGGGAGAACTGTTCCTTCCCAACTGGAACATAAGTAACAAGGACAGTTTCACAGATCCTGCCACCGCAAAGAACATGTTTCTGCACAGTTCCACCCCCAATGATGTAAAATTCCTTCAAGGACTTCCTCCTTCTGTTTTAGCTTTTCGCATTGCTGCCATTCAGGCCGAAGCCCAATCTATCATACCAGATCTTTACAACCGATGGATTAGGGCCGAAAATGCCAACCTATCCAGCGAGATTGCCCAGATGCAAACTCCGGCTATGCAAAGCAAAATTCAATGTTTGGAAAAAGACAAGGTGGCTCTTGCGAAAGCAAAGAATGACATTACTCAAAAGAAGATTATGGCAGAACTTGCTTTAACTGAAGCTCGCTCAACAATTGATATGTTGAAGAAGCAACAACTTTCCCTTGAAAAGAAAAACTCAGACACTTTAAAGGAGAAAGAATCCTTGATGCAGGAGAAAAAGTTGCTTAGTGAGCAAGTGCAAACCGCTTCCGATGGTTAACCTTTCCTTCTTTCCTCTTTCTTTTTATACATTACACCACTCTATCGTTTATAGCCCTAAAATCATTCCCTTAATTCATTTTCCCTGGTTTGCTTGTACTACCAGAGGTGACTACTTTGAAGGACGAGTTAAGCCAACAACACCATGAGTTTGAAGAAGAAAAGAAGGCTCTTGAGAAGAAACTTGAGGAACTAAATAAAGAGAAGCATACCTTGGAAAATGACAAATCATGGCTACTCAAGGAGGGCATAGATGCAATTGTGAAGAAACTGTTCAAAGATCCAGACCTGGTGTCTGCTGTTGGAAGTATCAACAATGCGATGAACGCTTGTGGTATTAATGAAGGTTTGATCCTTGGATTTCATTATGCAAAGATGCCAGGAACTTCTGTGGTGACATCAAAGGAATTTGATAAAGATGCTAACAAGAAACTCAGCGAAGCTACCGAAGCGTTCAAACATTTAAGCATCCCATTCCTGAAGCAACTCCCGGATCTGCATAATGCACCCCTGGAAGTAATCCAAGATGTTATCCTTGGTGACAAACCAGCTCACCACGCTGATCAACCCGGATCCACAACCGAGTCTCGCAACGCACCTTCCAACTCTGCATGACCTCCTATGGTATTTCCTCGTCCCTCCCTTTTGAAAAAACTTCAACTTTCCTCAAACAATTCCCACTTGTATGTGGATGAACTTGTTATGCCTGTATGTGTAAGGCAACTAACTTTGGTATTATTTGCGTATTTTGACTTGCGATGATTGCATGCTTTCCCGTTATAATTGCCTTATGTTCTATTAGCTTGTTGAAAAACTTATGAATGAAGTATATTCGTGTGTTGATCAGACATACGAATATAAATTTTTATAAGAAAAGAATTTCCTAACCCTTTTTAACAATAGGTTAAAATTTAGACCATATCCACACCAAAATAAGCATCATTATGAGCAGCTTGTTCGATATATAACCGATTTCAGCAAACTGGAACATATCCACCTTTTAAAACGAAACATATTCGCCTTATTTTAGTTAGCACATACTAACTTTATACGAAACATATTCGCCTTAATAAATTGGACCATATCCACTTTCCAAACGAAACATATTCGATCGGCCTTAATTAGAACATATCTAACTTTGCATGAAGCATATTTAAACAATGTAACCAGAACATATCCGATTTTATAGGAAATGTGCTTGTATATAATATGTTCATAAACCAGACGTATAAACTCATAATTTTTTTTGTAAAGAAACGTCATTTTTACAAGGCTTTTTTATTGAGACATACTCAACTGTATTTCAGAACCGCCAATATTATATCAACTGTAAACATAAAAGAAAACAAATTTAGTAGTCAACTTCTGCATCATTCTCCACACCGGTTACCTACACATGATACTTCCGCAAATGAACTCCATTCCAAGACCTTGGCAAAACTCTTCTGTCCCCATCTTCGAGTACATAAGACCCTTTACCTAAAACCTCCACAATTTTATATGGCCCCTCCCATTGAGGTGTCAACTTTTACTGCTTCAGTACCCTGCTCACATCGTTATTTCGTAAGACCAAATCACCTTCCTTGAAGTAATAGATTTTCGCATGTGCGTTATAATACTTTTCCATTGCGGTTTTATACTTCCCTTCTCTGATAGCCGCAACTTCCCGTCTCTCCTCTAACATATCTAGGTTTTCCCTTAGCAACACATCATTATTACCTTGCTCAACCATTCTTCGAGTCGGAACCCCAACCTCTGCTGGAATCACCGCTTCAGAACCATACGTCAGGCTAAAAGGCGTTTCTCCATTAGCAGTTTTTGGCATTGTTCGATAGGCCCATAACACATGCGCCAACTCGTCAACCCATCCACCACCTGTTTTTATCCAATCTTGTTTTTATGCCCTCAACTAAACTCCTATTAACCCGATCAACCTGCCCATTAGCCTGCGGATATGCAACAGACGCAAAAATTTGTGTTATAGCAAGCTCTTCACACCATTCTCTAAAGGGATTATCAGCAAACGGTTTGCCATTATCGGAAATTATGTATAAGGGCAATCCAAATCTAGAAATGATATATTCCCATACAAATTTTTTCACTTGTACCCCGGTGATGCTCGCAACTGCTTTTGCCTCTACCCACTTGGTGAAGTAATCAACAGCCACAATCAAGAATTTAACCTTTCCAGCGGCCTCCGGAAATGTCCCAACGATGTCGATGCCCCATTTTTGAAATGGCCAAGCTGACACAATTGGCACCATCTCATGCTTTGCTTTTAAACTGACCGGGGCAAACCTCTGACACTTATCGCATCTTTTGATTATATCACTAGCAAACGTATGCATATTGGGCCAATAATACCCCAACAGAATCAGCTTGCTAACTACCATCCGAGGCCCCATATGATTACCACACATTCCCTTGTGGACCTCATGAATCACATAAACAGCCTCTTCTTCAGTCAAGCATTTCAACAAAGGACCCACATACGTCCTCCTATACAATATCCCCTCTTGAATTTGATACTGCAAAGACTTAACTTTCACCTTTCTTGCCTCTTCTTTCCCTTCTGGTAATCTTCCTGTCATCAAATACTCATATATTGGCGTATACCATACTGGACCTGACATTGTCACATCCGAAACTTGCTTCTTTAATATCGAAGGCCCGTCCAAAACTTCCACCCTTATTTCTTTTCCCAAGTGTTTAAAGGATGTTGAGGCCAACTTACTTAATACATCAGCTTTCTTGTTTTGACTTCGAGTTATATGCAAGACCTCGCATTTGCTGAACTCCTTCATCGAAATCTTAACCTGATCCAAATATAACGCCATTGCTGCACCTTTTGTTTCGTAATCACCACTTATATGCTTAACAACCAACAGCGAATCGGTGCATACTTGTACTTCGTGCGCCCCTAGCATCTTTACCATTCTTAAACTTGTTCATCCAAAGGTGTGTGAATAAACAATACTGAAAAAGGTTAACAAAAATAATTTCTCTTAGCACATCCAAGCAACCTGCCAACACGGCCTCATACTCAGCCTCATTATTTGAAACTCCAAAATTAAACCTTATAGCATAAGTCATTTCATCACCTTCCGGGCTCACTATTAGTACTCCTGTAACTCATAACATTATGATGATTAAACTTTACCAATATCTTGTTAATATGTAAAGATAATAAAAAATAATTCCTTATTCACAGATGGAATAAAGGTAAGGTCATACCTGCACCTGCCCCTTCACTTCCAGTCGACCCGTCGGTAAATAGTTTCCATGGAGGCATCTTTTCCACATCCATTACATCTAATTGCCCCTGCTGACCTATAGGCATTTCAACCAGAAAATCAGCAACCACTTGCCCTTTCACATCGGTCCTTGGTTTAAACTGAATGTCAAACTGTCCCAATTCCACAGCCCACTTGACCATTCTACCAGACATTTCCGCCCTACGCAACACCTGGTTAATTGGACAAGCTGTCAATACCTCCACACAATGTGCTTGAAAATACCTCCGCAATCGCCTCGCAGCCACAACCAATGCCAATACCAACCTTTCCATCGAAACATATCTCTTCTCGTAATCTTTCAATACCTTACTTATGTAATAAATCGGCATCTGACCCTGATCTCTTTCTGCAATGAGAACAGCACTCACAGACCCTTCAGTCGCTGCTATGTACATTTGCAATGTTTCCCCCACAGTAGGGGCTGTTAAAGTTGGCAACATAGTCAATACTTCCTTTAACTCCGCAAATGCGTCCTCAGCTTCTTGGGTCCACTGAAAATTTACCGTCCCCAAGATTCTTTCAAAACCTTCATAAAAGGTAACGACCTCTCAGCAGCTTTGGCAACAAACCTATGCAACGCGACCAACCTTCCATTCAAGATTTGGATGTCCTTCACCGAAGTTGGTGATTCCATCTGTAATATAGCTTCCACTTTTTTTGGACATGCACAAATTCCCTCATTAGACACCATCATTCCCAAAAACTTATCAACTTTGCATGCCAAAAGAACACTTCTTTGGGTTTTACTTCATGTTTATACTTCGCAGCTTTGCAAATGTTTCCTCGATATCCCTGAACATACCATCCTCCTCTCTGCTCTTGATTACAATATCATCGACATATGCCTCCAAATTTCTTCCTACCTGATCCTGAAACGTTTTGTCCATCAACCTTTGATAAGTTGCCCGGGCATTCTTCAAGCCGAAAGGCATTTTAGTATAACAGAACAAGCCTTCCCTTGTGATGAACGTGGTCTTATCTTCATCCTCTACTGCCATCTGTATTTGGTGGTAACCTTTATACGCATCCAAAAAACATTTCCACTTAAACCATGTAACTGAATCAACTTTCCAATCAATTTCAGGTAGCGGATAACAATCTTTAGGACACACATTGTTCACATTCTTAAAGTCAATGCACATCCTCCACGAGCCATCACTTTTCTTAACTAACACAGGGTTTGACACCCAATCCGAAAACTGAATCTCCCTAAGGATGTTTGCTTCCAACAATTTATCCACCTCCACCTTCACAACTTGTGCCCTTCCATCATCCATCCCCCTCTTCCTTTGCTGATACGACACACTTCCGGGATACAAAGCTAACCGGTGCTCCGACAGATGTCTCGGGACACCAGTCATGTCTGAAGACTCCCACGCAAAAACATCCACACTCTTAACCAATAGGTCATACAATTTCACCCTCGTACTTTCAGACAACTAATCACCAATTTGTAACTGCTGATCCGGGTACCTCGAATTAATTGCCCACCTATCCTTTTTTATAATTGCTCCTTTATCTTCCTTCTCCATTTCCGGCACCTGAACATCATACACTTGCAAACACGTATCAGAAGTCAAAGATGCAACCCCTGTCGGTGTTGGGAACCTTATCATTCCATGAGTTACCGATATTACCGCTCCCAACTGACTCAACACTGGTCTGCCCAAAATTATATTGTGTGAAGATGCTGCATTGACCACCAGGAATGTAACTTCCAAAGTTCGAATCTGCTCCCCCTTCCTATAACCATTGGCAGAGTAAATCTCCCCCATGGGTTTGACCATTTCCCCCGAAAAACCCATCAAAGGTACTTGCGACGGAACCAACTTTTGCCTTACTTCCATGCCCATTTTCTGAAAACACTGTTCATACATTATATCTGCAGCACTTCCACAATCGATATACACTCTCTTAACCTCATAATTTGCTATCGTAGCAACTACCACCACAGGTTCCTCCCTTACCATCTGTCTTAAGAGTGGAGGGAATGTAATCTCCTGATACTGCCAATCAACTTGTTTACTTACTTTTTTCTTTTGAAATTTTACTGACTGGTGCCGTTTTATTCCAACCATATGAATTACCTTTGTAGGTTCGTTACCTCCTCCCTTCAAAACTTTTATCAGATGCCCCAATTTCCCAGATCGCACCGCTTTATCAATCTCTTTCTTCAATGCCCAACAGGCATCGGTTGTGTGACCCCTATCCTGATGAAAATCACAGTATTTGTCAAGATTCTTCATAGGAGCAGCCTTTATTTTGGGAGGAGCTTGGAACTGGACACGCTCAGTTGATAAGATCTCACTTGGGGTCTTAATAAGTTCCACAAATTTATCATGCCTTGCAGAAGCATAATCATTCCTTGACTGATTTCCGACATATCTAGCCCTAGAACCCGTGGGCCTGACCCACTTATTTTGAAAATATCCGCCACTACTTCTTACCGGACCACCATACTTTCTGTTAACTTGATCAGTCCTTACATATCCTCCCCGAGAAACTGTGTTACGATTTTCCTGCTGAACAAAACTTCCACATGCATTTTTTCCCCGAACATAAGCCCTAGCCTTATCCATCAAAACTTCCATGGACTTCGGAAGATCCTCATATAACTTTTCGACCAACTGAGCACATCTAACTCCATAACAGAAACCTGAAATGCGCAACTGATCGCCTGCCCCAGAGATTTTCATACTCTCCCTATTGAAACGCCCTATAAAATCCTCAATCGATTCTTGATCCTTGCGCCGGATATTGTGCACCTCCGTTGGATCTCTTGTACATTTTTTTTGCTGACTAAATTGCCTCAAAAATTTACCCTTTAAATCCTCAAAACTTACAATTCCCCCAACCGGAAGTGCATCAAACCAAACCCTGGCTATGCCCGTGAATGTCTGAACAAACATATGGCACCAGGTTTCTTCGGCCCAATTTTCCAACCTGGCCGTTGAGTAAAATTCAAACACATGATCATCTGGATCCGACAACCCCCCATATTTACCCACTGTAGATGGCATCTTCAACTTGCGAGGGAATGTCGCTTCTGCTATCCATGAAATAAATTTTGACTGTGACGTCATAGATTCCGGCATGTATGGAACGATCATCTCTGCGTCTCATCAAAACTCAGAATAATCAACTAATCATGATAACACATAACTTAAGCTCATACACATGTTTCACCAAACAGAAATTTGTTATCATACTCAAATTTTTACTTATCTCGAGAAATAATCAACAACTTATTTACAAAGTTCATTGATAAAAAAGTTTTTGTCCTAAAAGCAACTCTGCTTTTAAACTTCAAATTGTTTTTCAGATAACGATTGAAAATTCTAAAGAATCATACTTGATGATCGAAAAAATTCGACAATTTAAGTAATCATCGGAAAACCTCTATAAACTACAATTAAGCTTTGAAAAATTGACATCATACCGTTCACCAAGGGTTTCGCCATTTTTACTGTATCCTGACCACCCTTCATAGCCGATTGTTGTTGATTCTGGAGCTTACTCCTAAACTTCACCGATTGAATTGGCACGTCATCAGCTTCTTCCTCCATAAGTCGTTGTTCCTTTAAAAACATTATCAAATCCTTGTTTCTTCGCAAAAAATCCATATCCAACTCCGACAAATCAACATCGTCCGACTCTTTCACCGGCGACTTTCCTCCCTTTACATCAGCATTGTCGCCGAAAACTACCATATCCTGCTTATCAGAAACGTCTTTTGTAGCAGACTTCTTCGATCCTTCAACACGCTCAGAGATCAATGTCTTCGGATCCACAAAAGAAGCTGTAAAAACCGAGGTAGTCTTGAGTGGCGAATCATCAATAGAAAAACCCGAATTCTGCCGAAAAGAAGAGCTCGACTTCATTTTTTCATTCGAAGCCGACACCGAAAAAGATTTCTCCAAATCACTCATTGTCGATTTCAAAACTCAATTACGAAGGATCCAGTCAACTAATGGATGGCGCCACTGAAAAAGGAAAAAGTGTCATATTGAGCACCTTTGCCACCAAATCAGAGAAGTGTGAGAGAAAGTGAATGAGATTTGAACTTAGAAAGAGAAAGTGGTGTTTATTGATTGGGAAGGTTACAAGTGATCAAAGTTAAATGATACAAGAGTCCCTAATCTAGATCCAAACTTGAGTATTTATAGGCTTCTGATCGTGCTCCTCCAATCTTTAGCTCGGATCTTGACTTAGATCCTCACCCTACATATACCTGTAAAACCACTATCATTGTAAAACCACTATCATTTGCCTGAGGACTTAGATGCCTGATGATCGGATGTGAAGACACATCCGATGATCTTATCTACTCATCGATATATATGATATTTTAGGAGATACATATGAAATTCTTTCTTTAATTTGAACCGGGAAGTACGATGAAGTCCACATACATATGCGATATTCATCGGTGGTTACGTCTTTGCGGCCCCTCCACACGCTCTTGACACTTGGTTGCCACTAACAAATTGTTTTAGCTTCTAATTTCAAGAAACCAACACATCAAAAGCAACGTGCAAACCACATCACCCATTTTTCTACCCGACGGACGGAGTAAGAAGAATATTCAATATCCTTGACATTTAATGTGTACCCACCCTAAATCATTGACTTCATATCTTTAATCAATGGCTCGTAACTTCCTGGAAATTTCCCAGAATTTCCCCATTGTGTACTCTACGTAATTGTTTAGAAACCCATGTGAACTATCAACTGTGTTTGGTTGTTATTCATTTAAAAGAAAAAATTGTGCACGCCAGGTGTTTGATGTTTCGCCTACTTCAATAGCTGTACTAAAGTTAATGAATTTAGGGGTTTTTGTTGTGATTTTTGGTGGATGAAAAGTGGCTCTGGTTGGATTTCAGTGGTGCAGTTGTTAGACTCAAGGTTTGAGTGAAGCAGCAGCAATAAAGTTCTGCTTCTTGGCTGCTCAACATTTCATTTCATTTCATTAATTATAAAAATGGGCAACGCCAATAATCTGCAGATGATAGGATTCAGTTCTCGTATTGAAGTGAGTTTTACTCCTTTTTTTCATCTTTTTGACCATGGCTATTGATGTTTTAACTACATCATGTTTGCTGTTAATACACACCTACAAATGTATAGATTCTCTAACACAAGAATTCTCACAGGCGGGATCTATAGAAGGGAAGCCAATTATGGATCCACACGATGAGGGTCTCTCTGGTTCAGTATCAACCAAAAGATATATGCTTTCTCTTAAAGCAGTCTCTGAAATTTGGGGCAAAAAGAATATATGGAGCACATTTACAAACAGCATAAAGATTGCTTTTTTATCTGATAAGATTAGTTTACTTATACCTTTTGGCCCCTTAGCAATACTGGTTGATCATTTGACTAGTCATCATGTGAGTTATTATCATTGTTATTGTTGTTATCCAATTTCAATACGAAAATATCAAGATTCGATCCCAAATGTATTCCAATTTTGACTGGATTCTATCTTGTATCAGGGCTGGGTCTTTTTCTTGAGCTTATTGGGCATCATACCATTGGCGGAACGTTTGGGTTGGGCTACAGAGTAATTATCTTCATTTTTTTATATCTGTAGTCATATTTATGGGTGTTTCTGGATGACCTTATTTAGATCTGTTTTTCATGTGATATTGTGTTTTGACTTTTGACCACATTTAACTGATTTTAACGAATGCAATAAGTAGTCATCTAAGATGTTTTGGTTGTTTTTATTCAGGCAGTTGGCTTTCTATACTGGACCCACAGGTTTGTTAGAAGCTTTTCATTCTAAATCTGATCAATAGTTATGTTATAATGGGTTATATGAATTATGTTTTGATATTTACATACTGAAATTGCAGTTGGGGGTCTTTTGAATGCTACTTTTGGCAATGCAACAGAGTTGATAATATCAATGTATGCAATCAAACATGGTATGCTGCGTGTTGTACAGCAGTCATTACTCGGGTCAATTTTGTCGAACATGTTGCTTGTTCTTGGATGTGCATTTTTCTGTGGAGGAATTCTTCATCCTAAAAAACAACAAGTGTTTAACAAGGTAAGTTTAGTGCTTTTTACTTGTTGATAAGTGCTGCTTTTTTCTATCAAAACCTGAATATAAATTTATACCAACCTGTTGGCAGTCAAATGCTGCAATGAGCTCAGGATTACTGTTAATGGCAGTTATGGGCCTCTTGTTCCCAGCTGTTCTCCACTTCACACACACTGAATTGCATGTTGGGACATCAGAATTAGCCCTTTCGAGATTTAGCAGTTGTATAATGCTTATAGCATATGGAGGATATATCTTTTTTCAGTTGACTAATCAAAAGAACTCGTATATCCCAATCAGTGAGGTTGGTGACTGTCCTGTTAGCTACGAAGCTAGTATTTACACCTTTAGAATGTACCTTTTTTTTTTTAATTTATAACTAAAAATATTATATATGTCTAATATCGAGTTAAAAATATCAGGAAACTAGTCTTGACAATGGTAGTTCAGATGATGAAGAATCTCCAGATATCTCAAAGTATGAATCCTTAATCTGGCTCAGCATCTTGACGCTTGTCATTTCAGTTCTTTCTGAATATCTAGTTACAACAATTGAGGTATCCAAATTGTTTTAATCCTATTTAAAACTATTTCTTGAATCTTCTTCTGTTACTATAAACTCTATTCAATCTTTTAGGGTGCTTCTGTTGCAATGAATATTCCAGTAGCATTTATTAGCGTTATTCTGCTTCCTATTGTTGGAAATGCAGCAGAGCATGCCAGTGCCATCATATTTGCAGTTAAAGACAAGCTTGTAAGCGCTTGCTATTTATTATCTACCATAAAAAACCAATTTCCAAATTAGATAAAAGTTGGTTACCATAGTACTATGTGTGCAGGATATATCTTTAGGAGTGGCAATTGGCTCATCAATACAAATATCCATGTTTGCGGTATACTGTTGTTATACATTAATATCCAAGTTTGTAGCATTTGTTACCTACAATATTTTTGGTGATTTTATTATTTATTTCCATGACTGTAGATACCATTTTGTGTGGTGGTTGGGTGGATCATTGGACGTCCACTGGACCTAAATTTCCAACTTTTCGAGACGGCAACTCTTTTTATGACAGTTCTGGTAGTGGCTTTCATGTTGCAGGTTCAACCCATTTCAAGAAAATCTTTTATTATATAGATTGTCATTTTTGGTCAAAATTTGCACCTAAACTCTTTTCTATGTTTGCAGGATGGAACATCTAATTACTTCAAAGGACTAATGCTCATATTTTGTTATTTAATAGTTTCTGCAAGTTTTTTTGTACATATAGATCCTCAATCTATACGTAAGTTTTCACATCTGGTCTCTTGTTTGACTTTTTACTAAACCATTTTTCTTCTAAATTGTTGTTGGAAGTGATTAGTGTTTTTTCTGGTTTTGCAGAAGATAAACCCTAAAAGTCATACGGACCACATCAGATATGCAAATTCTGGAGAAGAGTGCTTTGAATTCATTGGACATCAAGTCAAGTGTAATGTTCCTGGTATTGCATAATACTATGTTAAAGTAAAAACAAATGGATGTACATATATCAATTTTCAGTATTGATCATAGTATTGATCATATTCTGATATTTTTACCTCCTTTGTTGCTTTAGAAGAGAAAGTGAATAAAGTTAGTTGACCAAATAAGTAAGAAAAAAGAAAGATTATTGAACAATAAAAAGAATTTAACGTTAATAATCGAAACTATTAGACTAGGTTATTCATCCAAGGGAGTATTTTATTATTACAAATATGGGACGTTAATCAACTCGATGTTAAAAATGTGTTTTTACACGAGAAATGGTTTACATGCATCAACCCTTCGGTGCTTGCACTTCCTCTCTACCACACCACGTATATCGTCTCGAAAGGCCCTTATATCGTTTGAAACATGCGCCTCAGGCTTGGATACTAAGCATTAACGCCTGCGGACTTGATTGACAATCCACTCACATTCATAGTCTAGTGGGTGCTCTTAAATATTTAACATTCACATGTTTGGACATCTCCTACGCACTTAAACCAATATACATGCTCCTCACTTCTGCCATTTTGATGCACTTAAACGCATCTTACGGTACGTGAAGGGGACTTTGTTGAGGGGTCGTAAATGCTTTTGCGAAAATTTGTTGGCTTGACAATTGTTTTCTAGAACTTTGTTTTCCTCCTCAGAAATCCCCAATCGTCTACTATGATAATGTTAGTGACATCTACATACATTTCATTAATCCGATCCAGCATCAATGAATAAAACACATAGAGATTGAGGTTCAACAAGGTCACATTTGTGTTCTTTATGTCTTATTACCAGGTCGCTGACATTTTCACAAAGGGCTCCCTAGAGTTTTATGTCGATCATTTTCATTTCGATTTATGTATTTGTCAACCTCCCCCTTAAACTAATGGAATATATTAGACTAGGTTATTTTATTTTGTACATGTATATTCATTGTATCAATGAGACGAAAAATCTAACTTCTTTAAGCAATAGACTTTCTATTAAACAACTTCTTCTGATCACCTGGTATCGTGTTTTGACTCTGATACCAATTCAAGTGGTGAATCGATAACAAAATACAAAACCGAAAACACAATATAGAGTAACCTCATGTTTTATTATACCAAAAAAACTTCCTCACAACTTTGATAAAATAATCACTCTTATCAAACCCTAAACAAGGATTGACTATTTATAGAGTTAAACTAACTTGGTGACCAAATAACACATTAACCCTAAAGCCCCTTACAAGTTACGACCCAAAGTCCTAAACCGACTTGTTTGTGCCAACACGGCCCGGCCCAACTCGCAAACATGCGAGTGGGCTTGAGAGTCCGGAATTAACAACAACCTCTCTTTCTTGTTGTTGTCTATAAAATACCCAACTTTTAAACACTTAAAATCTACACATCACTTTCGTATTAACCCAACAATCATGCAATTCTCCACCTATAAATTAGTTAGTCTGCAAAGCTTGTTCATCTGGTGAAAGTATATCATGAATAAGAGTGTATAACTGAACAAATTGGACTCAATATGTGTGATGATCGTGTAGAAAAAACTTCATCTAATCACTAGGATCTCAATTTGTGTTTCACAATCCAATAACAAACTTTTCTGCAGACGACAATAAAATATAGTAGACCATATAAGTAAGAAAAAGTTAAGATTATTGAACAATAACAAGAATCTAACTGTAATAATCAAACAAAATGATTACATAAAACAAACTAGGGGTCATAAATATTCTATGTAAAAGGCCCATGATTAACATAAAACAAACTAAGGGCCATAAATATTCTATGTAAAAGGCCCATGTAAATTGATTATTATTCATATAAATTAAGATGATCTCTTTACAAAAGAATTGGCTACAACATATAAAAAAATGAAATTTTAAGTTTGTATTTTCTTAGTAAAAGTAGGTGGAAGTATCTGCAGCATTGTTAGTATCCCTACAAAGAATAGAGCGAGCTTCAACAATTGAGCGGGGTGGTTCTAGATCTTTCTCTTTTAATGCATTTCCTTGCAGTCTTTGCATTTGGGAAGCAAAAGTATCATCCAATATCTACAAAAATCAAACAATAAATTCATGTTATATTGCTAGAAAAAGGGGGAAAAAAAAATCCTTCCCCAAAACATATTAAAATATTTACACAACTTACTCCAAGAGCATAATAAGATCCGTTGTACCATACGCGGTTTTCCTTTCTTCCCTCCAAAAACTTTAGCACAATCTACAAACATGCATTCAAATACATCATAACACAATCTTTCTACCCTCCAAAAACTTTAAATGCATATGAAAATCAAGAAACGATAGATCAAAAGTTCAAAACTAATCAATCACCTGTCCCATTTTGTCCCATAAACCACGGCAACTAGCAATGAATATTTGATTTGTAAAAACCTCATGTAAGTTGGATACTGATTCCACAAGCTGTGAACACAAAATTTGCATCCTGTCACGGATTTCACTTTCTCCATCTGCTTCCTTTGTTTCTTCAAGAATTCTTTGAAGTCGTGTGCTTCGACTTTCTTGCATCTGCAAAGAATGATCAGCTTAAGAAAAGCGCTTTTTATTGATAATAAAATAAACTACTATATTAAGTTATTGTTAGTTACATTGCTAGTGAGCTTGACCACCACGGCCTGCATGTAGTTTTTATATTTTGTTCTGAATAAGACAGTAACCGCATTCATTTGCTCTCCGTAGGTTGACTTTTTATCCCCGTTGACCGGAAGATACGATGCCCATGACTTCAGTTTGTCTTCTATTCTACAGTGTAGAACATCAAGAATCCTCTTGATGGTGTTTAAAAAAGTTCCCAGCTACCATAAACCAAAACCAATAAAATAGATAAGTTATTTATCGATTTAATTTTTTTACTGTTAAAATTATATCACTCACTTGATTAGGAATGGTATACAGGGCATTTGATTGTCTTCTTGTTAATTTTTGAACTTGCATTCCAAGCCTCTTGGGAATGCTATCTTTCAAAGGCGTCAAAATATCTGCATATTGTCTTTCGAGTGCTTTCAGGATTGCTCTTTCCACATTTGCAACCGCCTTTCAAGTGTGAAATGAAAATATTTAGAATCGAAACTTGTTAACAGATATAATGTGTGTTTGGAATTAAAGCATAGATAATTACTATAACTTACATTCTCCAAGATCAACGTGTATTGTGGCCATCGATTGATCACAACTTCGTATTCACTCAACATTTCTTTAATTTTATCATATAATTCCTCGGCAAAAGGTGAAGTTGAATAATTTGTAATTACACCTGCCCATGGTAGCTTTTCAGCCTTGCATAACTCAAGCAAGCAAAGTTGCATATCTTGGACCCAAACCATAATGTAATTATGGTACAAGTTTCTCGAGTCTACACCACCTTGGGGTACACTGAAACATAAAAATGATAACTTTTTTATAATTCCCAAGAGTTATTATATGATTATTTATTGACATGAGTAAATGAGATAAAATTTAACAGACCTAATGTTCCATGACTCAAGGTTTCTTTCAAAGTCAGCAGCTGCTATAAGAAGTTCATTGACATGAGGCTGAGGACTTGAAGGAGGCCATGCGGCAAGAAATCCTTTAAGCCGTTTGCATAATTCACTACTGTAAACTGATGCTGTGATGCTTGAGAGATCAATGGAGCTGAAAGAAAAGAGGCAAATATGTCCAAAATTAGAATAACATTACGTAAAAATTACACTACAAAAGTTGGGTAACGGGTTAAAATGTGTTTTTTGTTTGGGTTGGTTCAGGATGGTCCGCTAACATCTTTTGTACATTTTATTATGTTTCTTAAAATAATGGATGTGTTAATTGTGATTACAAAAATAATCAAATTCTTCAAATCCAACGGTTTAGGTCCTGTTTAAAATAGACTTTTGGCAAATGTAAACCCCTTTGAACCCATTCCCCTTTAGCTAAACTTGTTTTTACTTGACCCGTTTGAAATAAATCACACCCCAAAGCAAATGGGTCGAAATTTCCACCTCCGGTCCAGAACATTACAAACAAAATGGTACACATGTGCATACCTTGGTAGTATGTGTTGGTTATGTATCTTGATATCTGTTTCTATTTCATTACTCAAGTTTATACACAAATTCTTCATTTTCAGATAGGCCGTTGTAATTGTAATAGAATCCATAAGAAAACCATCAGTATTGCTTGTCACAAACTCATCGGTGTCCACCATATGCTTCCTACACCTCTTTCTTGCTGCTGCCTGTAAAAACACCCATCTTTTAAACACATAAAACCTACACATCACTAGCTTATTAACCCAAAAATCATGCACTTCTCCACCTGTAAATAGTTAGTCAGCAAAGCTTGTCCATCTGGTGAAAGTATATCGTGAACAAGAGTGTATAACTGAACAGCTGGCACCAATGCTGGAGCAGCAGATTCTGGAATGGGACTCAATATGTCTGATAATCCTGTAGGAAAATTCTCATCTAACGACTTGTAGTTTTGAAAAGAAAGTGCCAGTAGACTCTCAATTTGGGTTTCACAATCCAATAACAAGCTTTTCTGCAGAATGACAATAAAAATATATATTGGTCAAAAAAGAAATAAGAATCAAGTTGAAACTTTAAGTTTCCATACCTCTTGTCTTGTTAGTCTTCTTTCTGTTCTAGCCTTGATAACCGGTACAAGTAGTTCATAAATGAGCTCCAAGCAATCTTTTATAGGTGTAGCAACATTCATAACATGTGAAAGATGCCTAAAAATGATGCGAGATGATGTAAATTTAGGTAAATGTAGAAGATAAAGATTATAGTATTATTGATTTACAAATTTGAGTACCTGAGTTTAGTGTATGATTCTGAAACTCCATAATAATCAGAAAACTCAGTCAGCAACCATTTCCAAGGTTCAACTACCCATAAATTACGCGCATGGAAAGATTGTGCGCGCATGGCAGCCTCTAATAGTAAATCATAAGCAAGTGTTTCCACAACAGGCCCGCACTGTAGAATTTATGAAAAGTGTTAACAATGTTAAAACAATTTAGAGCAAAAACTAAAAAAAAAAGGTGATTTTTAAACCTTGAGATGAGTTGTTTCATCAGATGTAACTGTACTGGTGATGGAAAGCTGAACCTTCCCTATGCATTCACCGTCTTCATGATAAATTGGCCACCATTTGATTCTATCATTCTGCATACCATGGACACATCAATAACTTTATAATATGCATTTGAATCTATTATGATATCATCAGATGGACTTAAAACCTACAGGATTATCATGGAGGGATGAAACTGGAATAATTGCTCGACCCTGAATAATTCTTTTCTCGCTGTGCACTTCTAGTAAAAGGGCATCTCCTTGATTCTCTGGGAAACTATTGTCACAAACAAGATTATATAAACTTTCTATATACATATTTTCTAAGTGTGACACAAGAATTTTTAAGTTTTTTTTAATATACATTATGGGTACTTACAAGTCATGGGAATCACCGGTTCCAGGCCTTAAGCAAATGCCTAAAGCCACCGATTCTGTTTCTGTATGTTCTTGAGAACTTTTAAGGTGTAACACACATGTCACCGGTTCTGCAACAGGACAATATTTTCTAAATATCCTATGAAAACTTGAATATTCTTTTGTCGATTAGATTATTAAGATGTGAAAGAACAAACCTTCACACGGAAGTGAAAATGAAGACAGTCCTAATCTGTTGATTTTGTTTTTTACAAGTGAAGAAACATGTCTAATGTACTCAACCCCTGCTTGCACATAAATAGCACTTTGTTGAGAGTATGTATCCTTGAGTTTTCTTTGTGGGATGATTCTTACTTTTCTCACTGCAAAATAATGCACATGGTTATGAGTTACAGGACATGATTCTTTTGAATTTTTAAAGTTAAAAAGACCATTTACTTTAATAAAATGAGTTAACTGAAGACCATACCTTCAACCTTAATCTTTCCAATCACTTTCTTTACTTTCAAGGGACATGCTTTATCTGTATTCTCAGCACCACTACTTGCAACCGGTTTAAAACCTCGAGGTTGCAACAATAACTTGTGTAGTCTAAAGAAAAGCGGAAAAATATCAGTATATGGAAAAAGTCAAAAACAACAAAAGAACATTAAGATACATTAACATACCCGAAAGCATTGCGCAAAAGTCGACATTCATCATTTAGGAACACAGGTGCTTCTGTGCAACCACGCGCCCATGCATTTAGGCATAACCGAAAGCATGCATCATATGTTATTAAAGTTTGCCATGGATTTTGACTACTGTCAAAAGTAAACATTCTGTGTAAGTGAAATTAAGTTATGCTAACAAAAGAAACTATAACTCAATCACAATCAACACAGTACCTGTTACAATAAGGTGCCTGATCTAGTAAATTCGTTTCCCCACAATGCATCGACTTAACCGCTTCATTTTCCCTGCATAAAATGATTATCATTTCAACATATTATGCAAAAAGTGCTGCTAAATGATGAACATAAACAAGAGGATGTTCTATTTTCTAACCTTTCACTAACAGAGGACTCCAGTTTTCCATCAAGAGCAGGTTTAGCATCCTCTGTGAGTTTTTCTGGCATGTTCATTTCTTTTTGTAATTGCTCAATTCCTGAATATCCTGAAGATTCCTTACTTGATTCACAATCAACCTCATCAACATGTGCACTGCTCCTTCAAAAATAGGTGGTGCACTTGGAGTTCCCAACTCAGCTATAGGGGTACCCTGCATTCATCCCAAATGTCAACAAAAGTCAACCTTTATAACCCTAGAAAACATATGACATCAAGAAGCTTGCAGCACTTACATAGGTGCTAAGATGTGTGCTTGCCCCACCATGCCATCCAGTTTCAGTAAAAATTCTGGCTTTTTTAGGAACTTCAACAGAAAGATCATCTTTTAATATCCCTCTATTCAAAGTTGGCCTGTTTGGTCCAACTTGTTTAGGTGATTTAACTAAATTAACATTGAAGATTTCATCATTCAACTCCTCTCCCTCAGAGAAAGTGCAGTCCATGTCATCAGAAGCCGAGCCCACACTCTCATCATTATCACCATAATCGTCATCATCGTCATCATCGTCATCATCTTCGTAATCATTGAAGTTGTTTGCTTCAAGATTATGAGATCCAAGCAGGCTGGAATGGAATTTAAGGGGTGGTAATATATTGGAGGATTTATAAGTTGTGGAATTGAATGAAAGAGGGGATTTTGGAATCATGTATTCATGATCAACTACAGTCTCTCTTAAAGGCGAACGAGTCCGAATTTGTTCTTTCTCTGACCCCTGTAACACAAATCATCAAGTGGGTATATGATCAAGAATCCGAAAAACAATAAAACTATTACTCAATTGACTGTTATAGACTTAATTTCAGTAATCAGCTTTTTACCAAGAAAAACATACTATGTTGATATACTATCAAGAAATTCAAGATTCAGTTTTCTATCAATAACCTCTACAAATTTATGATCAAGAATCTTGGAAAAACAAAAAAAAAATGGTTATGAACAGGGTCTTTCTTTCTCTGATTAATGCTAATATAATGTGATTTGTAATTAACATGGCATTCAAGAAAAATAAATGCATAATAATTTCAATAAAACCCAACAGGAATTTGTGGGCATATGATAAACAATCTAAAAAGAATTAAATAAATAATAATATTATTTCGTTCTCTGATCCCTTACATAGCATTCAAGATTCAAAATAAACCTTTTTTTTTCTTCCTGAAAAACACATACCATTGATGCTAATCTACACGTACCTGCTTAACCCAGTTCAGTGCGCTTTCGTCTAACCCTTCTGTGAACATTTTTACAAGACCAGAGAGAGATTTTAGAAGAAAATAAATTAGGAAACGAATTGTGTTGTGGGTTTAAGCAGATGAGTCTGGTTCTTGATGATTGACGAGGGATGAGAGAGAAGACAAAGTGGAGAGCGTTTTGTAACGGCTAGTTTGAAAAGCTTGCTTCATTCACCAGTTGTTTAAGAGCTTCTAATTTCTTTTTCACACCCTACATTTCTGAACATGTTACCGACACCCCTTAGTTTTTTTATATTACCTTTTCAGATCCAGACTTATGTTTCTCTTTTGAGTGAATTACAAATTTTGCCCTTTATCTTTACCAGTAACACTGGATGTCTTTTTAAAATTCACAAAGTTTCACTCAATGTTATTTGGCCTAACAAACCTTACACCGATTGTCCTTTTGTAACGCCCGAACCGTTAAAAGACTTGTTTTAACGTGTGTAAATACGTCCCAGAAAATTTCATTAATTAAACGTGCTTATCATTCAAAAGGCTACCCGTTTAACCACTCGTTACGTTCATATTCATACACATCATTCTTGTAAATCAGAGTACACAGTTAAATATTCGTAGAAGACATAATTAAACAAGTTACGCCTCCCAAAATAGATGAGATGTTCGGTTCATCGTGCTCGAGCTCCGCCATGACCCGTCCTCTTTCCTACTTGTTTCCTGTCATCAATACTAGTAACGTATTAGTATTAATGGCATAATAGTAACCAATCAGCACGAAACATAATTTCTTTAAAAAAAGACAGCTTGCAAAATTCGTAGGCTGCCCTGATTCGTAGCCTACGAATCACAGATTCTGCCCCTTCATTCCAAACTTCCATAAAAAGACAGCTTTCAAGATTCGTAGGCTGCCCTGATTCGTAGCCTACGAATCACAGATTCTGCCCCCTTTACCCCAAACTTCCATAAATCTCAATTTCCACCACATCTTTAGATGTCATACCATCATGAAATCATTCTATAAGATAGACTTCAATTTCCATTTGCACTAAGTGTCAAATAACAAGTTGGAAAGTGTTAGTGAACCCGTTCCAACCCGTTTGACCCATTACCCCCACTAGTAACAAGGAAATCATCAATTTCTTCACCCACCTTGTTTCCCACCTATTACCCATTGCAATGTAACATATAGTTGCAATCTAGTAACTTACCTACACCCCAAGGGGTTTATACTTGGAATCGTATTCAATACGATTCCCGTCTTACCTGAAGGTCGTACTTATTGGATCTTAAATCCGTTTTGTTTTCTTACCCAACCGGGTTAGAAATCTCCACTTCCCAAAGCGGGTCATAAAATCTACTTTACATAAACATTCGTTGGTCTACCCATCTTACCCAAACGGGTTTTATTATACACTTTGTATAACACACATGGGTGTTATCCATCCTTACCCAAACGGGTCATTTTACACAATTTGTATAACACACATAGGTTCTACTCCATCTTACCCAAACGGGTCATAATACACATTTTGTATAACACACATTGGTGTCATTCCATCTTCACATAAACGGATCACCTTACACAACTTACGTGATCATACTATAATTTATCCATTTTTTTACTCAATGGTCAACTTACACACTTAACTAAACACACCTTAATTTATTCATCTTAACCCAAATGAGTCAATATCCACATCTTACCCAAACGGGTCAATATCTACATCTTACTCAAACGAGTCAATATCCACATCTTACCCAAACGGGTTAATATCTACGTCTTACTCAAACGAGTCAATATCTACGTCTTACCCAAACGGGTCAATATCTACATCTTACTCAAACGAGTCAATATCCACATCTTACCCAAACGGGTCAATATCTACGTCTTACCCAAACGGGTCAATATCTACATCTTACTCAAACGAGTCAATATCCACATCTTACCCAAACGGGTCAATATCTACGTCTTACCCAAACGGGTTAATATCTACATCTTACCCAAACGGGTCAATATTCACATCTTTTTATAACCACACTAAATCCTCGGGAGTTCATCCCGACCCACCTTCTTTATCTAACATAATATATGGTTTATAGATAACCAGAACATTACTTGCTAATTAGGATAAGATTACTCACATTATATCATGAATAATCAAAACACATCTTACGTTACCTCAAAGGTTTAAGCTTTAGTCTTTTCTTCCCGTTGGTGACTCGAGCTTCCATTTGCTTCACCTATATTTCCACGTTTGTTAGACTAACCATCTAAGTTTACATACTTCACAATTATGATCATTCATGACACTAGGAAATACACCATGCATCACTTTGATCTTAACCACAAATTTTCAAGCTTCGTATTCCTCTTAAGCATTTTCACAAACACTTGGCGTGTGTAAAACATATAATACTTTGTATACATAATTAGCAATTTAGCATACCAATTTACCCATCCTTTATATACATACTTGCATCCCATGTAACATTTTACACCCATTTGAGCACCACAATATACATGAGATTTACTAATCTCATTTAGGCATTTTATCAAACACTTAGAGTGCATACTTCAATTCAACTATCACACAACCATGAGATTCACTAGATTATCCATCCTAAATTTATGTCATGAAGTTTTCTTCTAACTCCACATCAATTACCACTTTTAATACATAATATACATTCTTTTAAGCCAAGACAAGCAACACAAGCCATATACACATCCTCATTTTCGAATTCCCCTCTTGGGGTGAAATTCTTCAACATAACACCTAACAGAACCATGGATTTATAGTCATGCAAATGAAACTCATGCCATATCTAACCTCATACACCTTTAATTCACAGATTTTACATCACAATTTGGCCTCTAGATTAAGATCAAGAATTCACCTATCAAAGGGATTACTTACTTGTTTTGTAGATCTAGAATTGATGAGAATTTCGTGGCCTACACACCCCCTTTATCACGAATTTCAGCCCCATCACTTCAATTTCCATCTTAACACTCTTAATTTGATGGTGAACCTTCAAGAACTAGGTCTCCTTTCTCCCTCCCCCTTGGCTCGCGATGTACAGACCTGGGAGTTTCCCAAGTCTTTTGTTTTAATCACCTAGTTACATTTTTTGCCCCTCCTCTAGTTCCCAAATTACATATTTTAACCACCAAGTTTATTTTGCACTAAAGACCCTCTAACCCTCTAAATTGTCAAATTCCCAACAAAATTTGACAATAAACATTCTATCTAAATATGACAACTAACCATCTTACTATTTATGTCGGGTCATATTTCGTAAAGAAAAATAACACTTACCCGACACGCCAACATTTCATAATGTTATAATAATCACTTAATATAATAGATCGGATTTGGGACGTTACAACTTTACATTATACAAAAGTTACACCGAGTGTCATTTTGCGTAACGAACAAAACTAGGGCAAAGAGCACTGAGTGAAACTTTGTGAACTTTAAAAGACATCCAATCTTATTAGTAAAGGTAAAGAACAAAATTTACAAAATGTGCAAACCTAAAGGACGAAATTTATAGTTCACTCTTCTCTTTTTAATATTTATATTTTCACCAAATAATTTCATAAAATAGAATATTATGTTTTCTGTAAATTCTTAATTTGATAGTTAGAATAGACTTTTTTTTATTTAAACATGATTGTGATTTTAGTTTGTTTTAGATTGGTTATAGTAAGTAGTCCGTAAGAGCCGAGGTGGCTCCATAAACCCGGGGTATGGGCTTACAAGGCGTGGAACGCAAAATATATATTTTTAACCATACAAAATATTACACCTCATAATCTATTTTTAATTAAATCTATAGATATCATATTCATACGCACCTACCACTACACGCCTTACATGTTATCGTAGTCACCGCCACATATACACCTTTGTGTGACAACCCTTTGTCAATAACATTATTTACGATCACTAATCACTATGTATAGCCTTAGAATATTAGAAAAAAAAAATTAAACCCTTTATAATCTTTCAACGCTTTAGAGGTATAATTGGAAAAAAATTAAACAGCTGCGTTATTGATATAATTAAAAGTTATAGATTTACAAGGCATCTACTGAATTTACAATAATGTCACGACCTCAAAGACTAGTTTTTTTATTTTTTCTTTTTTTTTGAACAGCAGACCCCAAAGACTAGCTACTATTACTTATTACATGAAAATGTTAGGCGAATATAATTTTTTCCAAAATTTTGTTACCTGGCTTTTTGCTCTATTCGCATAAGAACCTCATTGATTTGATCCCTCCCATGATTTTGTCCGTTGTGAACATACTTTCATTGTTTACTGCTTCGTTTCTAGAGCATCAAATCCACCAACATGCTATGGTTGGCCAGTGAGGACACACACATCGTATAGACTATGTTGGAAAGGGTCTTTCTTTCTCTGATTAACGCTAATATGATATGATTTGTATTTTGTAATCAACATGACATTCAAGAAAAATAAATACATAATATCAATAAAACCCATAAGGAATTTGTGGGAATATGACAACCAATCTATAAACAATTAAATAAATAGTTTTCATTCTATGATCCCTTACAATATCACCACAAAGCTTTAGTGTTGACTGAATCTCATTTCCCACAACTCAAAACGGCTAAAGAGATAAAGGCAAAACTCAAAAGGGTTGCTAAAACACCGGCTAAACGTAAAAAGTGGACTATATCCAATAGGTTCTACATGCGAGGGAGAGGAAGAGAATAGTAATACAAATATGTACACTCACCGGATTTCTTTTTTCCTTCTCTAATCGGCTATCCACTTTTGGTATAACGATCCGTAATCGGTAGTAGGTTGATTCAAGTTGCATCTGCAGAAGATCCTTGAGTTATTTTCCTATCGTAACGAATCTGTTAGCCGAATTTCTGGGTTTCTCGATTAGGGTTTACTCGTTCCGGGAATCCTGCTTAGCACTCGCTGGTGTATAACGATCTGTTTCTGGCCTTGGGTTAGTCAAAGTCGCATCTGAATAAGATCCTTCGACTGACTCACTGTGTTTTGGAACGAATTTGTTAGCGTCGTTGCGTGAGTTGACTTAGGGTTCCGACGGTGGTCTTTTTTCTGCATGGCTAGTAATACGCCGGGTCACCCCCCGGATGGCAAGGGTCCGACTTCCTCCTTTAGCCAGCTGAAGAATATTGATGGTAAACCTATTCTTAAACGTGGAAATCTGAAGAATAGCTCCGATCTTACGAAGGGTGACAAGGTGAAGATTGTAGGGTTTCAATCGAATGATCATGCTAAAAACCCTAGGGGGAGAACAAAACTAGTGTGACTGTACCATTAGGGCCGGCGGCCCCTGATCCAAAACCATCTGTGTCTCCTGTTCGGATTGAACCTGTGTCGGCTGCCCAGGTGTCGGATCCAGTTGCCGACCTGAGATCCTCTTCTCAGCCGCCAACGTCGTATGCTGCTTCGGTGATGGGAGGTATGAACAAAAAGGTGGTTAACTTTCGTGCTCTTAAATATGATGTCACTAGGGAAGGTGCTGATATTGTGTTATCCAAGGATGTTGTTCGTATTGTGCATGACAAGCTATCTTTTACTCTTTATGGATATTTTCTCGGTGATCGAATTGCATTCCCCGTGGTTGAGTATTATGTTAAACAAGCTTGGAAAAAATTTGGATTAGTTAAGGTTATGATGAATGCTACTGGGTTCTTTTTCTTTAAATTTTCAGTTGAAAGAGGTATGTTAGATGCTTTGGAGGGTGGTCCATGGTTAATTAAAAATCGACCTATGTTTCTCAACATCTGGACTCCTACCATGCAACTAAAAAAGGATGACATTAAAAGTGTGGCGGTTTGGGTGAAGCTTCATGATGTTCCTTTAGCTGCCTTCACTAACGACGGGTTAAGCTTGATTGCGACCAAAGTTGGAATGCCTAAAATGCTTGACTCCTTAACAACTTAAATGTGTTTAAATAGTTGGGGAAGGAGCAGTTATGCGAGAGCTCTCATCGAAATTTCTGCTGATCAAGATTTTGTTCAGAATGTCCGGATTGCTATTCCGGCTATTGAAGATGACTATTTTATTACTGAGTCCATTGGGGTTGAGTATGAGTGGCAACCCCCACGTTGCAAGCATTGTTGTGTCTATGGGCACAACTCGAATGACTGTCCTAAACAAAAGCAGAAAAATGCGGCTCCAAAGATTGATGAGGAGGGGTTTGTGGAACCGCAAGGTAAACAGGTTGCAAAGAAGCAGAATATTATCCAAACAAAAGTCAAGCAGAAATTTGAGTATAGGCATGTTCACACTAAACCGAAAGCTGATTCTAAAGGTATTGATCCTAAAAGTGGTCTGCAAAAGAGTGTGGGATTCACTACGTCAAATAAATATGATATTTTAGGTGATGGGGATGCTATCTTGGGTTTCGAGGGGAGCCATAATGCTGAGTACGTGGCTGAATCATCCTCTTCTAGAGTCTTGATGAGGGATGGTAATGGTGGTGATGATGTGGAGGGATTTCAAAATGAAACCGAGGCATTCATGGTGGCTGGAACGATGAAAAATAACCAAGGGGCAAGCACTCCTTTTGTAGATATTTCCCAATGATTAGTCTTGCAGCTTGGAATATTAGGGGTTTGAACCACCCCTTAAACAGAAAGAGGTTCGAAACGTGGTGAAGGAAAATAATTTGTTTCTTTGCGCTATTTTGGAATCTCATGTTAACGTTAACAAGCTTTTTAAGGTGTGTCATGGTGTTTTCAAAGGTTGGGATTGGACCTCCAATGGTGGCTTATGTAATAAAGGTACCCGTATTATCCTGGGGTAGGATATGAATGTGTTTGATGTTATGATTGTTTCACAAACTGATCAGGTTATGCATGCACAAATTACGTGTAAGGGCACCCGTCAGGTTTTCTTTTCCTGGTTGGTCTATGCCCATAACTATTACATCAAGAGACGAATACTTTGGAATAGTCTTAAATTACACAATGTATTTATCAAAGATAAAGGTTGGATTGTTATGGGGGATTTTAATTTTGCCCTTAACGTGGAGGATAAGTTGGAGGGTTCTTAGGTTAGTGATATTGGTATGCATGAATTTAAAGAGTGTGTTAATGAGGTGGGTCTTTCCGATATTAATATGTCTGGTTTCCACTACACTTGGAGTCAGAAACCAAAGTCGGGGGTGGGTGTTCTTAAGAAGATTGATAGGGTGATGGGGAATACGGCTTTCATTGATGAGTTTCCGGAGGCCTTTGCTGTTTTCCAGCCTTATAAGATTTCGGACCATTGCCCCTGTGTCTTACGTCTTCAGGCTACAAAGAAGAGCAAACCGAAACCGTTTAAGTTTGCTAATTTTTTGACGGAAAAAGAGGGTTTTTCGGAGGTGGTTAAATCCAGTTGGGATACGAACATTAGTGGGGTTCATCAATTTTTTGTGGCTAAAAGGTTGAAGCTGCTGAAATCTCTTTTACGTAAATTTCTCTATAAGCAGGGTAACTTGCATGAAAAGGTGGCGGCCAGTTGCAAGAGGCTTGATGAGATTCAACAGGCCATTGATAGAAACCCCATGGATGATAGTTTGAGGGATGAGGAAAGACGTTGCATGGCTGAGTTTCGGATGTATGCCCATGATGAGGAATCCTTCTTGAAACAAAAATCTAAAGTGCATTGGTTAGCCTCGGGTGATTCTAATACGGCTTTCTTTCATGCTTCCTTGAAGAATAGAAACCACACGGGTCGTATAAATTTGATATTGGATGTGATTGGAAATAAACACGATGGGGAATCTATTCCCACAACCTTTGTAAGTCACTATGGGGCTTTCTTGGGGTGTGCTGGTGTTGTTGATTTGTCTGTTCCCCTGATCTTTTTACCAGAAAGCTTGACCCAACATAGGCTAGTCAGATGACTCGGTCGGTTGATGACAAAGAAATAAGAGATACTATTTTTGCTATGAATGATAATAAGGCCCCTGGTCCGGATAGGTTTACTGCTGCTTTCTTTAAGAAGGCCTGGTCCATTGTTGGTAAACAGGTTTGCCTTACTGTTAATGATTTTTTTGTTTCTGGTAAATTATTGAATGAGCTGAATCACACTATTATTACTCTGCTCTCTAAAGTGTCAACCCCTGGGAGGATCACTAACTACAGGTCTATCTCGTGTTGCAATGTTATTTACAAGTGTATTAGCAAGATTGTGGCTGATCATATTAAGACTGAGCTTGGGACCATTGTTGATGTCAATCAGTCTGCTTTTATTTCCGGGGAGGAGGATCTCGGATAACATCTTGCTTACTAAAGAACTTATGCATAACTATCATAGGGAGTGGGGTCCCCCCCGGTAGTGCTTTCAAGATTGACATCCAAAAAGCCTATGATACTGTTGATTGGGGCTTCCTTGAAGCTGTGTTGTCTGGTTTTGGTTTCCACCCGAGGTTTATAAAGTGGATTATGGTTTGTGTCTCGTCTCCCTCTTAATCCATTTGCATCAATGGTAATCTTTACGATTATTTTCGTGGGAAACGGGGGCTAAGACAAGGGGATCCGCTCTCCCCTTACCTTTTTACGTTGATTATGGAGGTGCTTACTCTCATGTTTCAGCAGGCTGCTAGTATTGATAAGTCTTTCAGGTTCCATCACTATTGTGAGAAGCTGAAGATCATCAACTTGTGTTTTGCTGATGACTTATTTATCTTTACTCGGGGGGTGATGTTGCTTCTGCTAGAGTTATTTTTCGGGTTCTTTCTATGTTTTCCAGGACTACAGGTTTGCATCCTAGTCCCAGAAAAGTACTGCTTTCTTTTGCAATGTCCCGGATCAGGTTAAGACTGATATTCTGGCAACTATGTGTATGGTGGAGGGAGCTCTTCCGGTTCGGTACTTAGGGGTGCCTCTTATCTCGTCTAGGCTCTCGGCTAAAGATTGTGCTTCCCTTATTGATGGCCTTGAGAACAGAATTGTGAATTGGAAAAACAGATTTCTGTCATTTGCGGGTAGAGTTCAACTTATTATCTCTGTTCTTTCCTCGCTTTATATTTTCTGGTCTTCGGTCTTTATCCTCCCGGCTAGTGTTATCTCCTCACTTGAGAAGAAGATGCATGATTTTCTTTGGTGTCAAGGTGCCTTTAAGAAAGGGATGACGAAAGTTGCTTGGAAGCATGTGTGTGTCCCAAAGTCTGAAGGTGGTCTGGGTATTAGACGGATTGATGAAATGTCTAAATCCTTAATGGCTACTCATGCTTGGAGTATCCTCATCAAACGTAATTCGCTTTGGGTCGCTTGGGTGTATGCTTATCGGTTAAAAAACAGGAACTTCTAGGAGTATAAGTGCCCGTCTATTTGCTGTTGGAGTTGGAGGAAGATTTTGGCCATTTGACCTCTTATTCGTCAGTTTGTGTGGTCGTGTATTGGTAATGGAAGGTCCACATCCGTTTGGTTTGATAAATGGACGCCTTCGCGTCCGTTATGTCATCACATTTCCCCTCGCATCAGGTATTCAGCGGGCTTTACCTCAACTACTACGGTAGCGGATGTTTTTTATTTTAATGAGGATAATTGGCCTACTGATGTGCTCGGAACGACTCTAAAAATACTAATAAAATAGACCTAAACCTAGACCTAAGACACACCTAATTTTACCGAAATAACCTAAACCGAACCGAACCCTAAGGCAGTGAACCTGTCGGATTATAGTAAAGCTAAGGCAAGACCGGAATATCGAACCTAGGACACTCTACGAACAAGACTTAACCTAGACCTAAGAATTGGAAATACTGAGTAATTTGGGTTTTTGATTAAAGATTTGATTAACTAAAATAACTAAACAACGAGTAAACAAACGGAAACAGGAAAACCTTTGGGAAAAACAGAATAGAGAAGAGTATCACCTAGACCTGAAATCCTACTCAATACCTGCAACCTCACTCAGCTTTGATTGATCTGATGGTTCCTAGTTCACCTTTTAAGTCCTTCCTAGCTAATACTTCTAACGCTCGAACAGGAGTTCACCTTTTAAGTCCTTCCTACCTCAACTAAACCTAGTCACCATCGAACCTAATCTAAGGCACCCTAGGCTAGCAGGAGCTACCAACAACTACCGTGACCAACACAGAATAACAAGCTAATCAAACCACTAGGACACTTCCTTTTGAGATAATGCACCCCTAGAATTTTAACCAACCCGATTACCCGTTAAACCTGTACCTTTTAAGTCTCCAGTTTAGCAGCACATTACAATCAAATTACCAGGCAGTTATTAATGCAATAGTCAAAGAAAACTTAACTACACCTCAGCAATTAACCCTAAAGTCAACTACTTTAGCTAATCTACCTAAACCGAAAGACATTCGCGGGTAAATTAAGCATTAACAATCAACCAATAACCTGCTCATAACACACATATGCATCAAACATGGCAATTTATGGAATTTAATAAAAGTATAGCATCAATCAACCAAAACCGAGTAAAGTTGCAAATACTAAATATTCATTCAATTAGGTCTAGGCGATACAATCAATTTAGCCTAGCCTCATGTTCAAGTCAAGACAATCAATAAAAATCATATCTTTGACAGAAATCATGGGTTCAACTAAATCCAAGACAAGAAATGAAAGAGAAAACACAAAACCGAATGTAGAATGATGATGAAATTGTGATCCTCGGACGTTCCCTCTCGATCCCAGCTTCCTCTTACTCAGAAAATCTCCTCTGGTTCGCCCTCGGCCGCCTGGAAGTCGTGTTCTGCCGAATTGAACCCTAAAAGTCGAATTTATACGAAATTTCCTTCTTCTGCGGGTTTTGGACCTCCAAGCGTATCGCTTGGAGGTGTATTACGGCTAGGCGATACGCCTAGAGCTGACGTCGCGACAAAACAGTCGGTCAAACCGACTTAAGACCCTCGTTGACTTCCCTTTTCCGCGCGTATCGCCTAAAAGTCATCAGGTCCCAGGCGATACGCCTGGGACAGCTTGTTCAACACTTCTTCTTTGTTTTCTTCTTAAATCTCCTAACCTTCCTCTCATAGCCTCGGGACTTCATTAAAAACCTACCAAACTCTCAAAAACATAAACAAGACCCCAAAGACACAAACTTAACTAAAAGCATAATAAACAACTCAAAGCGGACTTAAAACCGACTCAAATACTAAACAAAAAGACCCTGAAAATGGGATGTGTTTGCAACACATCACCTACTGCTTGGCTTATCTGTTTTCTATTTTAAATGAGTCCATGTATATTCGTTTAACGGCTAATGGTAATAACAGTATGCAGTGGCGAATGGATGATAGATGGTATGCTTTCTCTTCGTCTATTGTTTGGGAGTCTATTCGGTGTAGAGATGTGGATGTCTCTTGGGTTAAGTTTGTTTGGTTTGCTCAGGTGTTCCGCGTCATGCCTTTATTGTTTGGCTGATTCTGCGTGATCGTTTGCTTACCCAAGTTAAGATTACGGGTTGGGATATCTCGAGATGTAAAAATATGAATATGATGTGTTGTCTACTCTGTTACAAGGATTATGACTCTCGTGATCATCTCTTCTTTGAGTGCCCCTTTGCTTCTCAGGTTTGGAAGCTAGTTCAGCCTTACACGAGTATGACTGGGGTCTCTAATGCTTGGGCTGATGTTTCTGGTTTTTTTGTCAGTAAATCGGTGAAGTCGATTCAGATCCTTGTGGAAAGTTGGTGGTCCATGCTGCGGCTTATTTTGTTTGGCAAGAAAGAAATAACCGGATTTTCAATAATCATGATCCCAGGCGATACGCCTAAAAGTCATCAGGTCCCGCGCGTATCGCCTAAAAGTCATCAGGTCCCAGGCGATACACCTGGGACAGCTTGTTCAGCACTTCTTCTTTGTTTTCTTCTTAAATCTCCTAACCTTCCTCTCATAGCCTCGGGACTTCATTAAAAACCTACCAAACTCTCAAAAACATAAACAAGACCCCAAAGACACAAACTTAACTAAAAGCATAATAAACAACTCAAAGCGGACTTAAACCGACTCAAATACTAAACAAAAGACCCTGAAAATGGGATGTGTTTGCAACACATCAAACATCCCCACACTGACTGTTTTTTCGTCCTCGAAAAATACTGCAATGGAATCATAACCAGGAAATTGACTACTAAACATTCAACAACCACCATACAATTCCACATTCCATAATGTACTAGCACACTAACTACAATTGCCGATATTTCGATCCGATTAAACCCAACCACCAACCTTTTCTTTCGCCCCCATGTGTTTATGAATTTACCAGATATAAGTTCAGTCGCTTATGGATCCCACTAAAGAAAGCTCTAGTTCAACCTACTACCGAATCATATTCAGTCAAAGCAAAAGTTTTAAATGATTTAAATTTATATATTCTCCAACCCCCCTTAAACCAGATACTAGGATGTCCAAAGAATAACTTATTATTTATATGTAATTCTTGAGCATTTATTCACTACTTATCATTTTTTTCCATCTTTTTTTTTCTTATTTTTTTTTAATTTTTTCAATTTTTTCAAATTTTTTTTTAATAATTGGTCACTTTTACCTAAATTTACCAACGGACATCATCAGAGGTACTTTTTCACAAGGTCTTACCCCCGAAATCATACGTGAGTGTTTTGCCCGCGAGATCCGGAACATCATCAGAGGTACTTACCACGGGATACTATCCTTAGTTTGTACATGAGTATTCTGCCCCTTCACTCTAATTCATTAACCAGATTATTACCTAGCATGCTCATTTGATATTCTAAGGACATAGGAGTATCTAGCCTAAAGCGGTCTCTTCCTTCCTAATCATCAGATTCAGAATCCCTATCACTCCTAAAATGGGAACCCACTAGCAGACTGATTAGCATATTTATACAACAATAAACACATAGGCAATTTAAGCTACTCCTAGGTCAGCTGGGCCTACCAACACATCATAAACTAGTAATGCTTTCCATTCTCACCATACTTAACATATTTCCCAAATTAATCATTAATTAGTATTTAAGCACAAGATAGACAGTCAAATCCCAGTTCCTATCATTTTCCATTTAAAATGCAGCCAGAATCTCGGACATTTTTAAACAATTTTTCAAATTTTTTCAAGTTTTTAACATTTTTAAAGACTCAATAGGAAAGTATCCCATCCCCACACTTGAATCACACATTGTCCGCAATGTGGAATGGAACAAAAATAAAGCAGAATAAAAGCACGAAAAAGAAAAAATAAATAAAATAAAACAAGTTGAAACGTGTTCACCTGAAATTCCAGAGACTCAGCAAATCAGCCGCAAACGAACCACCACAAATCCGGTAAACAGAAATAATAAAAATTGAAAATTTAAAAATTTTCTGACTTACCTCCTCCAGGCGTATCGCCTACAACCATGCATCTCCCAGGCGATACGCCTGGAACTGCAAACAACCGGCCCGCTGCAAGACTCCCACGCGTATCGCCTATAACCTACCAACCTCTAGGCGATACGCTTGGAACGTGATTTCCAGGGAATTTTTGGAATTTGACCCCAAAAATTTTCTATCTCCTTTTCTCCACAGCAGGCCTATGGTCGAAAAACTCAGCAACAACCTGCATTTTTGCCTGCACAACTCACATTTTTCAAAGCTTGAATCTCCAGAATAACCTGCAAACACCAAAAACACAAAACCAAAAGACGCAACATACACAAAAACCAAAAATTGCAGAAATTTAAAACACCAATACAAAACTATACAACCCCCGGGCACTGCACCAATTAGCTCAAATCCAAGACACAACCTCCCAAAACATCCGGAGGCTTAGACTTCACATCTTTGACTACCAAACTACCAGTTTCCACCCGGTTTCTATCCGAACAACCTCTAGCTAACTTCCTACCCCATAAAGCACTGAACTTTACTTCTCTCAACAACATCTTAACCTTCCAATGTTTGAACCGACCCGGAAAAAATCGACATTCACTAAGAAAACTCAATTCCGGGTCATGGGTAGCAACAATCATATCTAACCTCCCCACACTTGAACTAAGAATAATCCTATCGTCCAAAATACCTAAATCACCAAGTGTGGCTCTTCTAACTACCTCGTCAACTATCAACTCACTCTCCACGGTCACCAACTCCACGGGTTCTCCTAACGGGTCAAAATGATCACTCTTATCAACTAAAATCTCTAACCCTCCTAGATCTTCCCCACACTTACCCACTATCACCACTTCATCCTCAACTACCTCACCTACCTTCTCAACTACTTCACCGGGTTCTCCTAACGGGTCAAAAATTTCAGTTAAATCAACTAACTCAACTAACCCCCCGGTGTTCTCCCCACACTCATCCTCTTCAAACTCATCATCATCCAACCGATTTCCTACAACCACAAGATCTATGAAGGACATAAAAGTACCTATCAAACACACCGATTCGGTGCCCCTATCCTCACGTCTACCTACTTCAAACACAACACTCTCATGGTCAACCCTCAAAGTAATCGTGCCCGCAAAAACATCAACTAGCGCCCGGGCGGTCCTAAGGAAAGGCCTACCTAAAATCAAAGGGCAACTAGCATCATATGCACTGTCAACTACCACAAAGTCTATAGGGAACAAAAATTTGTCAATTTGAACTAGCACATTTTCCACTATGCCTTTGGGTCTAACAACCGACCTATCTGCTAAAGAAATGGTCATCCTAGTCGGTTCCAACTCGCCTAATCCTAGGTGCATGAAAACAGAATATGGCATAACATTAATGGAGGCACCTAGATCAGCTAAAGCACATGTAACAGATGAATCACCAAAAGAGCACGGAATTGTAAAGGTACCAGGATCAGTCAATTTTTCAGGCAATCTATTTTGAACTACAGCAGAACAATTAGCATCAAGTGTAACATCAGAAAAACTTTCAAGCTTCTTTTTATTTGTTAACATGTCTTTTAAAAATTTAGCATACTTAGGCATTTGTTTAATAACATCAGTAAAAGGTAATGTAACCCTAAGCTGCTTAAGAAGCTCTAAAAACTGACTGTACTCACGCGCATTCTTTTGTTGAACCAGACGTTCAGGATAAGGCACTTGCTTCAAATCGTCCTCTGTGATTGGTTTACTTGCGAATCGCACCCTCTTCTTCTCCTTGGCTGCCTCCCATCTCAACGGCTTCTCTGCAGCCGGCGGTTTCCTAACTACTTCAGCCTCGACGTTTGGTGCGGTACTTGCTGGCGTTACGCTCGGATGCCCCCTCCCGCCAGGCGTCTCTAACTCAATCTCCTCATCGACCGGCTCTTCATCAACTACCGCCGGTGATGGACTCTGGACAACTCTCCCGCTCCTCGTAGTGATGGCATTGACATTAGCATTGGGGTTCTTATAAGTACTACCAGAAAACTGACCCCCACGGGAATTGAGCTCCTTCAGCTGCTTCGCAATGTCACCGACTGACCTCTGCAAATCAAGGAATGAAGCTTGCTGGTTCCTCAATAAAGTATCATGCTCCGCCAGCTTCTTCTGTGTGGCCTCATCTCTCGCGTTCATCTGCTGCAAAATCTGCGTTTGGTTCATGACCAGCTCTGTAAGCTCCTTCATAGTCGGCCCCTCGTTTCCTCCACCACTCTGATTATACCTCGGCTGAAAACCAGGTGGATTTCCTCCCTCTCGCCATCCTGAATTTTGGCCACTCCTCCACCCAGACTGGAACGAATTACCGAACTGGTTTCGGTTCCCAATATAATCCACTTGCTCAGCGGGAGCAAGCGGGCAGTCTCGGGTGTCGTGAGCGCCTCTGCACAGCTCACATTTGGCTTTGATGTGGAGTTTGATTTCTTCTAAGGTTTTATAAATGTTTTCTAACTCCCTAGGTGGTATGGTCTCTGAGCCGATGTGATGGACACCCCGGGTAGATGTAGATGGTGCGAGTGATCTAGTCGGAGCCAAGGTGGCTCTCCGACCTCCGGGTGCCTGCTGTTCAGCAAGTGCGAAGCTCTCAAACAGTTGTTTGCATTCATCCACCGTGAGCTTCTCCATCATATGCCCTCCAGCCGAAATATTGAAATCCTTCTGAACAGAATAAGGAAGTCCATTATAGAACTTTTCTATGATCGCCCAGTCCGTCAACCCGTGTTGCGGACATCTACTCAGAAGGGTGTTGAATCTCTCGTATGCGGCAGAATAAGGCTCATCGGGGTCCATCTTGAAAGAGTGGATTTCCTCCCGAGTACGTGAAGCCTTGGCTGGAGGATGGTACTTCTTCAGGAATTTCGCGGTCAGATCGTCCCAGGTGGCGATCGAATTCGGCGGAAGCGTCTCAAGCCACTCGGCGGCTCGAGACGTAAGGGAGAATGGAAACAGACGCAGATAAATGATTTCGTTCGCGACTCCGGTGAGTCCGAACGTGTTGCAGATACGAATGAAACGGGAGATATGCGTCGGTGCATCTTCGTCCTCACGTCCATGAAACTGAATGGAATGCGTCAAAGCGTTGATGACGTGGGACGGAACTTGCCAATTCGCGGTGTTGGCAATAGCGGGCTGTGCAATAGCAAACCGGGCCTCGGTGACTCCGGCGCTAGCCTGCTCGTGGACGGTGCGACGTGCCGCCATGGATGATAAGATCGGGGAATGGGATGGGTTTGGTGTCGCGTGTGGTTTGTGTGGAAGAAGATGGTTTGGAGTGGGTGGTGGAAATGATGAATGCCTCTAGCTCGGTGCGTAGAAGGCGAAATCGTTCACGAATATCCGCGTCGGGATCAGACAGTGGTGACAACTCAGGAGGACCTCGTGAACGGGTGTGTGGCATAAAATGGGGAAACTGACTCAAAGAAAAATTAAAAGGAAAAATAAACCTAAAAATCTAGACTCAAGAACGGGAATCCTAAGACTCTAGACACGGAAAAACCAAAAAGACTCAAAATTTCCTAACGACGACCTAAGTTAATCTTGCCAATTGCCAAGTGTCCCCGGCAACGGCGCCAAAAACTTGATGTGCTCGGAACGACTCTAAAAATACTAATAAAATAGACCTAAACCTAGACCTAAGACACACCTAATTTTACCGAAATAACCTAAACCGAACCGAACCCTAAGGCAGTGAACCTGTCGGATTATAGTAAAGCTAAGGCAAGACCGGAATATCGAACCTAGGACACTCTACGAACAAGACTTAACCTAGACCTAAGAATTGGAAATACTGAGTAATTTGGGTTTTTGATTTAAGATTTGATTAACTAAAATAACTAAACAACGAGTAAACAAACGGAAACAGGAAAACCTTTGGGAAAAACAGAATAGAGAAGAGTATCACCTAGACCTGAAATCCTACTCAATACCTGCAACCTCACTCAGCTTTGATTGATCTGATGGTTCCTAGTTCACCTTTTAAGTCCTTCCTAGCTAATACTTCTAACGCTCGAACAGGAGTTCACCTTTTAAGTCCTTCCTACCTCAACTAAACCTAGTCACCATCGAACCTAATCTAAGGCACCCTAGGCTAGCAGGAGCTACCAACAACTACCATGACCAACACAGAATAACAAGCTAATCAAACCCCTAGGACACTTCCTTTTGAGATAATGCACCCCTAGAATTTTAACCAACCCGATTACCCGTTAAACCTGTACCTTTTAAGTCTCCAGTTTAGCAGCACATTACAATCAAATTACCAGTCAGTTATTAATGCAATAGTCAAAGAAAACTTAACTACACCTTAGCAATTAACCCTAAAGTCAACTACTTTAGCTAATCTACCTAAACCGAAAGACATTCGCGGGTAAATTAAGCATTAACAATCAACCAATAACCTGCTCATAACACACATATGCATCAAACATGGCAATTTATGGAATTTAATAAAAGTATAGCATCAATCAATCAACCAAAACCGAGTAAAGTTGCAAATACTAAATATTCATTCAATTAGGTCTAGGCGATACAATCAATTTAGCCTAGCCTCATGTTCAAGTCAAGACAATCAATAAAAATCATAACTTTGACAGAAATCATGGGTTCAACTAAATCCAAGACAAGAAACGAAAGAGAAAACACAAAACCGAATGTAGAATGATGATGAAATTGTGATCCTCGGACGTTCCCTCTCGATCCCAGCCTTCCTCTTACTCAGAAAATCGCCTCTGGTTCGCCCTCGGCCGCCTGGAAGTCGTGTTCTGCCGAATTGAACCCTAAAAGTCGAATTTATACGAAATTTCCTTCTTCTGCGGGTTTTGGACCTCCAAGCGTATCGCTTGGAGGTGTATTACGGCTAGGCGATACGCCTAGAGCTGACGTCGCGACAAAACAGTCGGTCAAACCGACTTAAGACCCTCGTTGACTTCCCTTTTCCGCGCGTATCGCCTAAAAGTCATCAGGTCCCAGGCGATACGCCTGGGACAGCTTGTTCAGCACTTCTTCTTTGTTTTCTTCTTAAATCTCCTAACCTTCCTCTCATAGCCTCGGGACTTCATTAAAAACCTACCAAACTCTCAAAAACATAAACAAGACCCCAAAGACACAAACTTAACTAAAAGCATAATAAACAACTCAAAGCGGACTTAAAACCGACTCAAATACTAAACAAAAGACCCTGAAAATGGGATGTGTTTGCAACACATCACCTACTGCTTGGCTTATCTGTTTTCTATTTTAAATGAGTCCATGTATATTCGTTTAACGGCTAATGGTAATAACAGTATGCAGTGGCGAATGGATGATAGATGGTATGCTTTCTCTTCGTCTATTGTTTGGGAGTCTATTCGGTGTAGAGATGTGGATGTCTCTTGGGTTAAGTTTGTTTGGTTTGCTCAGTGTGTTCCGCGTCATGCCTTTATTGTTTGGCTGATTCTGCGTGATCGTTTGCTTACCCAAGTTAAGATTACGGGTTGGGATATCTCGAGATGTAAAAATATGAATATGATGTGTTGTCTACTCTGTTACAAGGATTATGACTCTCGTGATCATCTCTTCTTTGAGTGCCCCTTTGCTTCTCAGGTTTGGAAGCTAGTTCAGCCTTACACGAGTATGACTGGGGTCTCTAATGCTTGGGCTGATGTTTCTGGTTTTTTTGTCAGTAAATCGGTGAAGTCGATTCAGATCCTTGTGGAAAGTTGGTGGTCCATGCTGCGGCTTATTTTGTTTGGCAAGAAAGAAATAACCGGATTTTCAATAATCATGATCGCCCTCCTGACACCGTTGCGGGCAGGATTATTGAGGTGGTTCATTGTCGTTTGATGGGCTTGAAATACAAGAGGTCCCCTAGGGTGGAGCAGGTTTTGAGTTCGTGGAAGATTGGAACTTTGGGAGACATCACGGGCGCTACGTAGCCTACTTTGTTTTTATTGGGTTTTCCTAGTTTTGTGTTCTAGGTGGGGTTGTTTTGCACTGGTTCTGTTTTGGTGGTTTGTTTGTTTAGTTTGTGTGGTTTTTGCATGCTCTGGGACATGTCCCGAGTATGAACTAGTAAGGACTCTCCTTACTACTTGTTTTTTTTTCTGTGGGATATATATACAAAATCACCAGGATAACCCTTTACCTAAAAAAAAAAATTCCATGGATGACTTCACTTTAGATATCCACAATGATTCACAAATGAAGGTGCTAGCCCATGTACGCAAACACCACAAGAATACAAGAAAACAATTTGGTGGTCTTGGACTACGGTTTGTATACGAGCCTATATCCGAACCACAACGAAAACACCTAAATTTTCCCCACCAATTTTGATAAGGTTATGTGTATGTGGTTTATACACTCCTTTTGATTGCAAAGATCCCGATATGGCTTCAAACTTAGGTTTTAGGTTCCCATACTACTTCAACTTGTTAAATTAGCACAACATTGCATATATGTTAAAATGAGTAGTTGTTTAACAATCATAATTAACATATATCAATTCAAGGATATCTTATCCGTTGACCCGTTTCTTTCAATCAAATGAGGACGTTGTCTTCACTTTAAAAAAAAAGAGTAAACTTCGGTTTTAGTCCCCAACGTTTGCACATTTTAACAATTTTAGTCCCAACTTTTAAAAAATCCCAATTTAGTGTCTTACATTTCTTTTTTTTCTTCAATTTTGATCTCAACGTTAACAGTTGTTTAAAGAGCCGTTAGACTACCCTCATGTGGTCCCCATATGAGGTGTATTTTTGTCATTTCCGTTTGTTTTAACTCATACTTTAAAACAAACGGAAATAATAAAAATACCTCTCACGTGGGGACCATGTGAGGGCAGTCTAACGGCTCTTTAAATGTTTGTTAACGTTGTAACCAAAATTGAAAAGAAAATGAAATGTGACACACTAAATTGGGATTTTCGAAAAATTGGGACTAAAATTGTTAAAATGTGCAAACGTTGGGGACTAAAAGCGAAGTTTACTCAAAAAAAAATAAATCCAATCAATCAAATGAGGACCTCATGTCTTCCCATCACCCCAACCATTAGCCACCACTAGAACCGTCCCCCTCTTGTCCCTTATTTCGGTGGAAGCCAAGCAAGACCCACACCGCAACCCTCTTTCCTTTTCTTTCATGTTTCTATTGTAGCCTCATAGCCCAAATCGAACCCATCCCAACCTTTTATCGCATCAGTTTCTAACCCAAAGAGAACCAAGACTCAAGCCCTAAATTGTATCCTACAAATAGCACCATATGTCCTCATTTGACACCACACCTCAAGCCTGAAACACTTGAGCAAAACACTCTCTCTTTCTTTCTCCAGATATACAGGTTCGAGAACCCAAGCCCCAAACCTAATCGCAAATCATTACGTGAATCAAACGAGTCAACCTTGTTCTAATTCCAGTTATTAGGTTTAATCGACGCAACGGAAATACACGATTCACAACGAACACTCATAAATAACAATAAAGAAACACGAATAGAGAATTTTACGTGATTCGGTCAGTGTGACATATATCTACGGGCTGCAACTAGGGATATGTTTATTAAGCACAGTACGGCGAATTACAATGCATAGACGGGATAATATATAGCACTATTGCAGAATCGGGATTAATCGCTTGGTGGTCCCTAAGCAATTATGATTAAGGGGCAATTATGATTAAGAGTTTGAGGGTCCTTGGTGGTCGTGGCGCTCCTTGATGGTTAGGTTAAAATTTTTGATTAAAAAAAATCAAAAATTAAAAAAAAAAAGGGGAAAAGACGAAAATAGCCCATTTGACCAAGTTTGGGACGAAAATAGCCCCATGAATTTTTTTCCCTAATTTTTAGCCTTACCTTAACGGTCGCTAACGACCTCCATTTAAACCCAAAACGACCGTTCCTGATGACCAACCATTGTGCGACATGTGTCCACCACGGTCGTTAATACGTTGGAAAGGTCGTCGACGACCGTCGTTTTCCGTCAAACGACCGTGGTCGTTGGCGACCACACACGTAGTCGGCGGTCGTTTGACGGAAAACGACGGTCGTCGACGACCTTTCCAACGTATTAACGACCGTGGTGGACACATGTCGCACAGTGGTTGGTCATCAGGAACGGTCGTTTTGGGTTTAAATGGAGGTCGTTAGCGACCGTTAAGGTATGGCTAAAAGTTGGGAAAAAAATTTCATGGGGCTATTTTCGTCCCAAACTTGATTAAAAGGGCTATTTTCGTCTTTTTCCCAAAAAAAAACCTTAAAAATACCCAAACCCAATCCAAAAAGTTGATCTTAACAATATTGTTTGAAAAGATGACCTCGAGTTGGTTAAAGAAGCGGTTGATGAAGCTTCAGGGACAGATAATAATCAAGCACCCCCGAGAGAACTTCTTGATAAAGACTTCAACCCCAACAGATTAACCTCTATCCACTCGAAAAGTACCTTATTTAATGGGTACGGGTCAAGACCCGTATACCCGCAAAACCCACGGTCAAGACCCGCTAAACCCTTTAAGTAAAGGTACGGATACGTGTTCACTTTATTGGCTTAAACGGGTAAGGATTTGTCAGGTTCGAGTATGACGGGTAAAACCCGTTTGCACGCCAATAACAATGAATTAACTAAAAATAAATAAATGCTACATTTATATAAATGTAATCTACCCGTCCAGATATCAATCACCATACCAGCTTATAGTTTTAGTATAACCAAAGTCTGATTTAACCCGAACCTGCAATCATCCCCCGCATGTTTAAATAAGATATAAAAACAAGTAGGAACAAAAGCATTATCCAAAAATGAAATCGTATAACAACTAGCTATTTCTCCAAATGTTGAAACAGACAATTTAACAAGTCGTACAAAACAAAAACACAACACAAATATATTCATTCGCCTAACCTTCAAATAAGCAGGAGAAATTTACAGGCCTTCTAAGATGAGCACACGTCAGATTGATATTGAAGCCTGTGCCTGCCTGCCAGCCTATAAAAAATTGTTCAACCACCCTCTAATCGATTTTCACTGAGGAGAACAAATAGTGAACAAAGTACAAGGATGTAATGAACCCAATGGTCCCAGTAGACAACATGATCGCAATGGCAACAATCAGCGAGTACCCGAGATAAAGTATAGCAGACACGGGTCCGCTTAAACTCCGAAGGTCAAAAACCAAATACTTCATGGAATACAAGAACACATACAGAGAGACTGAACCCGAAGCATAAAACGCCTTCCACCACCACTGCCAATCCTCAACACAAAGATGCATGTAGGTCAGAACAACTGACACCTCAGCACACACAACCACCAACAACATAAGAACCACAAGCAAAAACCCAAACACATAGTAGAATCTTCCGAGCCAGATGCTAGAAAGAATGAAAAAGAGCTCGATAAAGAGGGTCCCGAATGGAAGGGTACCAGCACCAATCACCAGCAGCCATGACGGGTATTTTTGTGCTGGTATTTCTCTAGCAATTTGATTGGTACGAACAGGGAACTGAATCGGGTCTGCCCGTGTCCCTAAGTACCCTCCTAACAGAGTAAGTGGAACCGAGATGCAAAATAAAAGTGACAGAAGTATGAAGTATAATGAAATGGGAATTGCACCAGTACTGTTACTGCCCCATAGAATGAAGTTTAATATGGTTAGGATAATGAAAACGACGCCTGGGAAGAAAAATGCAACTGACCATGAAACAGATCGCCATCCTTCTGAAGTACCCTTAATCGTTCTCCATAGATAAACTCCAGCATATCCAGCTCCAGTTCCCAAGAAAAGATAAAGTACTATCATTCCAGTTAAAAGCATACCTCGTGAAGCGGGTGACATGAAGCCAAATGCAGCGAATAAGATAGTGACAACTGTCATTCCCGTGATTTGTACTCCGTCTCCTACCATCACACATAGAAGTTTGGAGTGATTTGGCTCACGAAATACATCACCAACAACAAGTTTCCATCCTGATAGCTCTTCATTCATTTGTGCTTGAGATTCTTTGTCTAATTCTTCATATCGTGTAAGATCACGTCTCACGGTTCTTAAAAATATAACGAAAACAATACCAGCTAAAAAGAAGATTACCATTAGCGAGTTAAGAATTGAAAACCAATGGACACGGGCACCTTCCATTTTCAGATAAGCATCCCAACGGGATGGCCATCTCACGTTACTTTTCACAAACTCAACTTCATAAGTGAACGATATTTTTTCTTGTTCTCTTATTATTTGAGATTTCTCCAGTCCCAATGGACAGTTTACAGATTCCGCTTGATCATATTGATGGAGTTTTGCCATTTTCTCAGGATCATTCTTAACACTGCATGGGAAAACCTCAAAACCAACAATCTCATATCCAGCAGCTTTCTTTTTATCATCAGAAGTTGATATCACACCCATGCCTTCTTCCCCTGTTCCAAGTATCTGCACACCTGTACCTTCATACTCGTGGACAGACACCCTGAACTTAACATGATTAATAATGTAATCATCCTTACTGCCGGGAGGTGTAAATCCAACTGGAAACCCCGTCCATTGAATTTTAACACCATTCTGGTACGCAAACCTCATTGCAGGCAGGTTATCAAGAATCATATTAACTTGATACAAATCATGTGTTCTTTGTTTTAAAAGCTTTACATCATGCTCACTTAATGGGTGCGTAGTGCAAAGGAAAACTGATTCATTGATGTTCATTCGGAAGCGATAGGGTGAGTTATCGATTTGGTCTCCCATAAGTAATTCTCCTAAATTTTCAGCACTTTTCTTTATTCCACCAGAGGGAGTGCAGTATGGTAGACTGTAATAACTAAAGGGAAGCTCTGTCTCTATAGATGTTAATGAATTAACTTTAGCAAATATTGGCTCACCTGTTGAGTATGTCCGCATGTAACTTCCAGGCAAATAAAAACCATTGCAGAGATGTCCGAGAAAAACCACATAGGTAAAAAGGCCTAAACGAGTCCTTTTAGACATGAATAACAAATCCATTGTCTCAAGGATGCAACTGGGGGTTGGGACTCTAAAACTTCAATCAACCGAAACCACTGAACCACTGCTGCTGAGATGTTTATCAACAAACCTACAAGATAGAAATTTATGGTTTTAGTACTTTGTTCTCGAGTCATACGACTCATACCTAATCAACATGTTCAGTTATGATGTGTCTACCATAATTTTTCCCATCCAACCCTTTTGCCCTGCTTCTTACTTATGTTCAGTGTTCAATTCAAAAGTCCTCAAAACTCAAAGTTAAAACTGAGTAAAGCCCATTAGTCACATTGGCAGGAGATAGGAGCCCCTTCAGGATACCCAACATTAATAAAGAGTTCAAATACTAAATCATTGGAGATTCCAAATTTCCACTTAAGTAAGGGGTTTCAAAATCAAAAAACAAATCCCTCTAATCTTGTATTAGAATTTTAGACCCTTCTCCTCTATTTTACGAATCAAAGGATTTGGAAAATGACAACCAGACAATATCTTAAAGAATTAACAAACTGATAAAGAGCAATATAATAGAGTTCCAACTAAGATCATGCTCACACAAAGAATTACAGCATCAACAAACAGAGGAGATGCTACATATTATTGTAGATTCACATCTGAATTCGGTATCATCTCCTCTTAGAACTACGGAGTGAATGAATTCCTCAATCAATTTGTTTAGTTTAATAATTTTCCACTCTTAGATTTGAAATGACTTGCATACAATAAATTTAATTTGGAGTTTGATATACAAAATCAGTCTTCAAATACAGCCAGAATGCAGTAGATCAACACATTTATGCTTAAAAAAGAGATTAAATGCAGCAGATGTAACAGCAGGATATCCAGAAACAGATCTAACTGATTTCCAGAAGAAGAAAAAAAATAAACAGAACAAACCTCCTTATCTGGAACTAGTTGAATTTCTAGAAATAGAAGGATCGAGTTCCAACGTACAAAATTCATCGACAGCAAAACTAAACCTAGCTCAGTGTAAGAGCGAGAGTAGAGAGGGAAAACAGTTACAGAAACTCACAGTTTGTTTGTAGATGGTGAAGTAGATGAGAGGATCTCGGTGGGTGGTCAGATTGAGGTCGTTAGGGTTTCCACGAAGAAGAAGAAGACTGCAGAACAGCAGAAGGAATACAAAAATCTCAGTGCGGTTGGGATCGGATCTACAAATTGCATTTGCGTGAGTGAGTCAGTCAGTCAGTTCAAGCATTGCATAGGCGTTACCATATTTGTTCTCATCTTTTTTTTACTTTACTTTTTTTTCGTATTTAGAGCATTTACGGTATATTTCTTAAAAATATGTGAGGATAAATCTGTATAATTTAAGGTTTGGTTGTAAGTGGTTGTGAGTAGAGGAGATAGAAAAATTTTACAAAATCTGTATATTTGATAAAAAGTTTGGTGATTTACTAAAATTGGAAATTGGAAGAGAGAGAAAATGTAATGATAAAAATATAAAAAGTAGTATTTAATTATAGTTGTGAGTAAAAAGAGAGAAAAATAATAATAATAAAAGTATTGTAAGGATCCGATCTATCCCTCACGTGGTACTAATCCTAATGATTACGTGCGGAATCCGTAATCAAGAGGTGATTCGATAATGTAAACCAATACTGAACAAATAACAATGCAAGAAACAATTAAGGGTTACCGAATGAAGATCACACGAACACAAGAATACTTGGAAACACCGAATTCTAGAGGCTAGAATTCGTAAACACTTGTTAATCTTCGAGGTTCACCAACAACCCTAAACACAATGAAAGGCAATCTATATATAGGCTAATGTTTGAGTGGATAACAAGTTACTCAAACCCTAAAGGTTTCGGCCCTTTACACACATAAACCGAACCTCATTAGCCCATTAACAAAAACCAAAAGTGTTAGCCCAACCCATTACAATTTAACCCAAAAACATATAACTAACTAATGCAAAAGCCTTAACAAAGTCTAGGTCTTTACAATCTTCCCCTAGGCTTTAGCATTAGTTGCCTCCAATCACATCTTGAAATGTCTTGAATGATTCACCGTGAGTGGTGAATACCAGAGTTTTTCTTCAATTATCCGAGCTACACCCTTGGTGTAAACCTTGGCCAGCTCCTCCTCCTCTGCAGTATGAGCAATCTGATGCTTGCTAAGCACCCGAATATCAACTTCATAAAACCTCAACAGATCATGTACCTCCATTACTGTCATTGTAGTAGATTCACGCATTATCTTAGCAGTTCCAGAATAGCTACAATAAGCCCAAGATTTGAAATCAGAAAGGCAACCCTCAGGATGCTTCATTGGCAGTGGGATTTGCTTGGTCTTATTGGTAGGTGGATATCTCTTGTGACAATATATCTTCTTGTCAGGGCCCCATACTCCTCTGAAATGCTTCATCTTTGCATACTGATGTGGAAAATCTGTAAACACCTTGAATCCACTTTTCACAGCTTTATCTAATTTCTTCCAGAAATGATCAGCATAATCATTGTTAGATGGATTAAAGAATGGTGCATTGTGCAGAGAAATCAGATCCACATTGGTCCAAGAGTAGAATTGGGTCCAGTCTTTATAGTACTCCAAAGGATTGGCACCCGCTCTTCTGACCACATACATGTGCTTCTCATCATCATACATCCAGCTTTTCACAGGTTGAGTAATTCCTCGTTTATCATGAAAATGTTTACCCAGCTGGATGAGATATCGTTCAGGAGGATAAGCAAAAGTAGATGCTTCCCATAAATGGTCTCTGTTAGCAGCGGGAGTAGTCATGAAATCTACTTCTCTAGCATCTATCTCAGGCTCTTCTTCCACAGGTGGGTTACTATCAGTAGGAGCCCCAGAACTGTCTCCATCACCTTTTCCACCACCTGATCCTCCTTGTGGATCTTGATCTTTTTGCTTTGTACTTTTCTTGGAGCTACTTGGCCTTTTCCCTCTTAGTTCAGCAACTTGTTTCTGCAATTCTCCAATTAAGATAGTGAAATCATCATTCACTTTCTTCTGATTCTTCAGAGTAGCTTCATGTTCTTTCTGTGTATCAACAAGTTGTGAAATCACTTCAGACTGATGTACAGTGGTAGCTGTCAACCTCTTGATTTCAGCTTTCAGTTCTTTCTCCAATCTGTACTCAGGAGTTTCAATTGCCTTTCCCTTGTCAGCTAGGGAAGGTCCAGATGAAGACTGTCCTTGAGAAGAGGACTGTCTTGAGGGAACAACTCTGGGAGGATTGGTTCTTGGATCCCTTCTTCTCACTGGGTTGGTTGGGTCACATGTAAAAGCCTCTTTCATCAGTTGGGCTGCATGAACAGCCTGTGAAGTCAAATCTTCATTCAGAAAGGTACTCAGGGGAGGTTCCTCAGTAGTCTTCTGTTTCTTGGATACATGGACTTCAGGCTCTTCCATTCCTTCATCAACAGGCATATCATCAAGATAGCTACCATAGTCCAGTTGCTCTTCATCTTCTTCGAATCTAAGAGCATCAATCCTAATATCATCAGTTGGCAACTCATCAGCCCAAGAGTTACTATCATCAGGAATATCAGTTACCACCCTTTGTGTAGGAGGGGCTGAGTGTTCTTCCTCCACAAATGCATTGACTGGAGGTGGAACTTCTGAAAAATTTCCAAACTTTTCTCCAAACACATATCCTGGCTCATCAATCTTCTTCTTGGGGTTTATCAGAGAGAATACATCTGGACCCATGGGTTTCAGATCCAGAATTTCACCATGCTTTCTCAGCTGAGGATATCTTGAATCCAAGATCAGTTGAATGAATCTTGGAACAGCAGCAAACTTCTCATCTTCTCTGACTATAACATTCTTGACATCTTCAAACACTGCCTTTGACCAGTTAAATCTCCATCCTCTGATCAAAGCAACCAAAGCATGAGTGTGCAATCTGTTCAACTGGTCACTTGAGCTCTTCTTGGCAATCAAACATTTCTGCAAGTAATGAATGAGCATCTTCCAATATGGTGGGACTGAATTCTTGAAAGTTGGTGGAGTGTCAAGAAGATATCCCATCTGCCTTAGACAGGTAAGAACTTGATCATCATTGAACTCCGTAGGATCTTCAGCTTTATCTACAAACCTCAGTGCTTGCCTGAACACCTCTTCAGTCAGAACAATACTGTGACCTTGAATCTTTGCATGAATTGCTTTACCATCTTCAGACACAGCAGCCGTCTTCCAGAACTCGAGCACTATCTCTTTGTATACTGACACCTGGGCAGTTAAAGCATACTTCAAACAGCAACGGTTCAAACCATCAATGAGTGATTGATAGTTTGCCTTGTGGATGGACGGAAGGTCACCGAGATATGCCACTTGATTGTGGCCTTTAGCAAAATCTATAACCCTGCAATCACAAACACCAGACAGAAAACCCAACACAACAAACATTGCAACACAGTCAGTCATAATTAAATTCTCACAAAACTTCCAAACACACATATTCTTAAAAATTGGGCAGCATAACGGCTTGAAAACGGGAGTTTACCAAATTTTGGGGTTGACCGAAATCCTGGTCGAAAACCCTTATGGGTGATCGAAAACTCCAGAATTTCGGTGTAACTGGACCAGTCCGATCGAAATTCAAGATGTGCCTGATCGAAATCCCTGGGAGCTGATCGAAAACCAAAAGGTTTTGATCGAAAACCTAGAAAACTTGATCGAAAAGCACATCTATACTAAAGAAAACCTCAAGTGATGGCTGAAAACCAAGATTTATGATCGACAACCATAAAGGCTTGACCGAAAACCTTGGACCTCAGTCGAAAACCCAGATTTTCGTTAGAATTTCGATCGAATACCCCTAGATCATCTCCGAAAAGCCTTTCGGCGTAACCGAAAACAATCAAGGGTTGTCCAAACATCGATCACAGGCATGCAGGCATCGAAAAGGTAAGTATACCATCCGAAAACCCCCTATACCTTGATCGAAAACCCACTTCTTGACATTTTCAACCTGCAAATTCTTCAAACAATAATCAAACTCAGAAAAACTGAGCGCTCTACCTTAGTCGCACCATTTAGAGACTATACCAACCATTCCCGAACTCTAAAACTTTAAAAAAATGACATACCTTGTGACCAACTTAGGTCGCTTGGCGACATGCTTGAGCCGAGGACCCATGAGACCAATGCACACGAAATCAACACTTGGAACGGCTTGAGAAAGCAAAACCGAGCACGACTGTGCACTCGGATCAACGATCGCCGGCCGGAATCGCCGGAATCGGAAGTGGCAGCGGCGGACAAGGAGGAGGATGGCGGAGGTAGTTGCCGGCGGTGGTTGGGGCTAAAAAACTCAGGGTTTGGTCGGATTCTGGAGAGGAACGAGATGGTGGTGTCGGATTTCTACGTCGGTGGCCGGAAGGGTGGTAATCGGAGGTGGCGGTGGTTGGAGAAGAAGAGAGTTAGGGTTTGGGTTTGAAATCGTGGAGAGAGAAAGAGGGGAGGGGGGCCGGTTTTGTTTAAAACAAAAAAAAACATTTAGGCCCCTCATCTTTTGTATTAATTCTAAAACTCATCCCCAAACATTAAATTGAAAACCTTGACCCTTTTCGGTTAACATTAAGCTTTTCGGTTACAACAGAAATAAAATTTTAGGCTTCCCCTTAGATTAAGCCCGAGAGATTTAACCCGACACCTCAAATATTTAGAAAATAAATAACTCATAAAGAAATAGCAGAAATAAAACATAACTTACTTATTTACAAACCTGGCTTTAAGTGATAGGCATTTAGGGATCAAACCAGACTGTCTGAGGCTGAAGAACCCTTTTCAGCTTTAGCTACTTCACATGCTCCGGTGATTGCTGGTATAGTTGTCCATTTTAAACTCATGCCGCTTTCTCTTACTCGAGCAGACTGTCACTTTATTATCTTTTGGGTTCAATTATTTATGAGTACCATTAAATCCACACACATACGTCCTAGGTATATTTTGTACGTTTCATCAAGTTTATCAAGTTTCCCATGACATTTTTCACGACACCTTTCCTAAGCCCAACACTATGCTCCAGACTGGGTTGAGAAAAGAAAGAATAGATCACGGAGATTTTTTGTTTGGGATAATATACAGTGTCAACTGAATTTTTAAGACATCTTTAATAACGCTCTCATCAGTGACAGGGCTTTCAGGGTTTTGGACACTTGAGGGTCTCTTTTGATTTGTGCGCTTTGGCATCTTTTTGGTTTTAAAATATTATACAATGTGATCTAAAAGATACATGGATCAGGTAGGCTCCAGGTTTCAGCCATCGCCGAGCAGAGGAGGCCTGACTCATGTACAACATCCCCAGGTCATTGCTCACGCAAAGCAGAGGGGATGGGATCTTTTGAGCATAGCATCAGAAGCCAGTACTCGGGCGTGTGTCTTAGGACCCCTAACAAACAGTCAAATGAAAACAGTACTAACCTAAGTGCGTGCTTCCTATCAGGCATCATACGTTATCTTCAAGTGTAGTGACTAGACATACCTTTTATCAATTGCAGCTGAGCCTACCGAGCACATCAACCAAGAGACGCTGCTTTTCGCATCCACCTTACACGTGTCAGCCACCAAACTCCTGGAAATTTATTTCATTTCCCTACCTGATCAAAGAAAGCCAGAAAGACATGAAAAATTTAAAAGCACATATTATTTGGGGGACATCATATGATGTTGCTCATTTTCCTTCCCCTTGCTTTTTAATTTTCTCATTCCATTATACAGAAATTGACACTATTTTTGTATTTTTTATTTTTATTTATTATTATTTGTATTTTTTTTTTAAACATTTCAATGTACAAAAAATTGAGGTGTCAGATTTACTCTTCAAAGGCAATCATACGAAGGCCTTTTAAACACATTTCAAAGCTAGCTCTGGGAAGGGGTTTGGTGAACATGTCAGCCACATTCTCATCCGACGACACCTGTTCCAAGTGTATCAATCTGCGATCATGGCAGTCCCGAATAAAATGAATTTTGATGTCGATATGCTTTGTTTTAGAAAACTGGACAGGGTTTTTGACAATTTGTAAAGCAGCAGAATTATCACAATAAATAGTAGTGTCAAAGAAATTCAAACCATAGTCATGCAACTGATGTTGTAACCAAACCACCTGAGAGCAACAGGCAGATGCCGCAACATACTCAGCCTCAGCTGTGCTTGTAGACACAGTGTGCTGCTTCTTGCTTTGCCATGACACCAATCTGTCACCTAAAAATTGTGCACCTGCTGAAGTGGATTTCCTGTCAAGTTCACATCCTCCATAATCACTGTCAGAAAAAGCATACAATTTAAAACCTGAATCTTTAGGATACCAAAGTCCAAGCCGAGGCCTGCCCTTTAGGTACCTAAAGATCCGTTTAACAGCGGAAAGATGTGAGAGTTTAGGGTTAGCCTGGTAACGTGCACATTGGCACACTGCAAACATTATATCGGGACGACTTGCTGTGAGGTACATCAAAGACCCGATCATCGAGCGATAGTTATGTTCATTGACTGATTGCCCTTCTGGATCTTTGGTAAGAAGCGGACGAGCTGCCATTGGAGTGTCTGCTGGTTTGGACTCATGCATCTTGTATTTTTCCAAAATTTCAGTCACGTACTTTGCTTGATGTACGAGAATGCCGGAGTCACTCTGCTTTACTTGCAACGCCAAAAAGAATTCCATCTCTCCCATTTGACTCATCTCAAACTTAGTTCTCATCACCTGCTCAAAATCTTTACACAAATCTTCATTCGTGGACCCGAATATGATGTCGTCCACGTATACTTGCACCATGATTATGTCACTGCCAACCTCTTTTCTGAATAACGTTTGATCAACAATCCCTCTGATGTACCCGTGTGCTAAGAGGTGATCAGTCAGAGTTTTGTACCAGGACCTTGGTGCTTGATGTAGTCCGTACAATGCTCTGTCTAACTTGTACACATGGTAGGGATGTTCTTCGTCAATGAACCCTGGAGGTTGATGAACATAAACTTCTTCATCCATGTCAGCATAAAGGAATGCTGTTTTGACATCCAACTGGTATACTGTGAAGTTCATGTATGAGGCATATGCCAAGAACACTCGAATTGCCTCCAACCTGGCAACTGGAGCATACACCTCATCATAATCTATTCCCTCGATCTGCTTATGCCCTTGAACCACCAGTCGAGCCTTGTTTCTGACAATCACCCCATTGTCATCTTTCTTATTTTTGTACAGCCACCGTGTTGTGATGACCTTCTTGTCGACTGGCCTCTCCACTAATCTCCACACTTGTAACTTGGAGAATTGATTTAATTCCTCGTGCATTGCTTCAACCCAGCTTGGATCTTGCATAGCCATTGTAATATTAGATGGTTCGATTTGAGAAATGAAACAGGAATACATACAGTGGTTAATGTTTC
>JBCNJP010000006.1:50717590-50894359 GCA_039602395.1 Deinandra increscens subsp. villosa | reverse complement strand
CCACCATCCTCCTCATCCCTCTTCCTTCACCCTCCTCCTTGCGCCGGCCGCCTCAGCCTGTTGCCTCCTCTTGCCGCCGCCTTCCTCCTTACCCGTCCTCTCTTTCACCCTCGCCGCTCCCCTTCTCCCCTTGCCGCTCGCCGGCCGCCTCCACACCCTTCTTCACTCGCTCGCGCCAGCCTTCCTCTTCCCCTCCGGCCTCTGCCTCCTGCCGCCACCCCCTTCCCCTCCCTCGCCCTTCCTTGACCACCGCCGGACCACCCTCTGGTAACGGTTCTCCGTACCAGTTTGAACTGGTACGCTTCTGGTTCGGTAAAGTTTGAACTGGTCCGCCGCTGATCCGGTTAAGGTTGAACTGATCCGTCGCTGGTCCGGTCGGCTGTGGTCCGCCGCTGGCCCGCTTGTTGTGGATAGCCCGATCTGCTCCGGCCTTGCTTGGTCCGCCGTTGGTACGGCCTTTTGTGGTCTGCCGGGGCGAGATTGAGATTTGGCTTTTGGGTTGAAGTAAATGAAATGAGGACAGAGATGTACGGATAAGAATCTACTTGACCTTTATTTAACCCAAAAGTCCAATTGGCTTGACCTTTCTTTAACTAATCATTTTTTTTTTATTTTAATTTTTAAAACCATATTTGATTTTAAACTTTAATTGTTATATCTCTATTTATTATATATATATATATATATATATATATACACATATATATATATATATATATATTTGTTCGGGAGAGGATGTAACAGTCCCGACTCGGTCCCTCGGGTTAGCCAACTCCCGGTTGGCGTTTGGTGGTGTGCTGCCTTAGCACCCCGTTTGGTCGTGTCCCGTTTCAGCTCGTAAGCGGGACCCCGGGTTTGCTTCCCATTATGGATTCCGTCTCGGTGCCTGTCTTGAGTTCTGTTCGTTGCCCACTCCGCTCCTTTCATTGTTGCCCCGATGGGGAAGTCGGCACTAAGGGGATCTCCCGTCTCATCCCTCACCTCAAAAGCTTACATCTCTCTTCGGAAGAACGCCAGAAATCGGTGCGGGAGGCCTTGTCTACGGATCTCGATGTGTTTATGGCCTTCGGCGGGGCTTTAAAATGTCATGGGGTTTGGATGTGTGGGAGGTGTATGAGGATTAATGCCTTGAGCCGTGGGTGTCACCACCCTGACGGTATCGTCCGTTACGTTACCCAGGACGAGGGAGAGGATACGCACATTATTGGGATTTCGACGCCCCATTCCAAACCCCTTTCCCCTGTCGGTACATGCTCGGCCCCGTCTTCTTTCCAGTTGGATGTAGGGCTCCTTGATCGGGTTTTCAGGGCTCGTTGTACCACCGTCAAGAGCATCCCGCACAGCTGCCGCATGGCCTTCTCCCAGGCCCTTAAAAATGCTCTCCTCAAAGTGGTTGGCCGCCCTAATTCTGTGGGCGCTTGGGTGCAGCTTCTTCTCCTCCCCCGGTGCACGCTGCAGGTCTTTAGACCCCAAAATCGGCATGACTGTCGTTCTGGGAATCGAAAAGCCTTGCAATGCCGCTCTATCATGACTTCCTTATCCACATGGGGAAGGGAAGGCGGGGTCGAGCAGTTGGTCGGTCGCCTCCTTGACGCTTCCAGGGAGGGGCACGTGGGGGCCTCGCGTGTCGAGGCTGATAAAGATAACCAGGTTGCCCCTAACATCAAACGTTGCCTCCGGAAAGTGGCAGATGGGCATTTCACTGCGGCCGTGAAGGTGCTATCTTCTTCGGGGGTAGCGCCATACAACGCCGGCACTATTCAGGCTTTGGAAGCCAAGCACCCATTCCGGCCTGCCCCCTCCATGCCTACTGACCCTTTTTCTGAGCCCCCGCTAGTCGTTACTGCTGATCGGGTCCTCGAAGGCATTAAATCATTCCCTAAAGGGACGTCTTGTGGTAGGGACGGGTTGAGGGCTCAACACTTTTTGGACAGTCTCTGTGGGGATGGGTCTGCCACTGCTAATGACCTTTTGGGTGCTATGACATCAGTCGTTAACTTATGGCTGGGGGGGAGGTGCCCGGTTAGTCTGGCGGAATTTGTTGCATCGGCGCCCCTCACGCCACTTTTAAAACCTGACAATGGGATTCGGCCTATAGCGGTGGGCACTATTTGGCGCAGGTTGGTCTCCAAGCTCGCTATGAAGGGGGTTGGTAAGGAAATGACTCAATATCTTCAAGATTTTCAGTATGGGGTTGGAGTCCCCAACGCGGCTGAAGCTATATTACATAGCGTCAATCGGTTCTTAGACGATCATCATGCTGATGGGTCACTCGCCATGCTCACCGTGGACTTCTCTAATGCCTTTAATCTTGTTGACCGATCGTCCTTAATTCGTGAGGTTCGATTGCGGTGCCCGGCTATCTCGCCTTGGGTGGACTTCTTATATGGGCAGCCGGCTCGCTTGTACTTGGGGGACGATCATATATGGGCCACTACAGGGGTTCAGCAGGGTGACCCGTTGGGTCCACTTTTGTTTGCCCTCGTTCTTCACCCCCTTGTCCACCATATCCGGGACAGTTGCCGCCTCCTACTACACGCATGGTACCTCGATGATGGCACGATTATTGGGGATGTTGAGGAGGTAGCTAAGGCGCTTGGAATCATCAAGGTGATGGGTCCACCGTTGGGGTTGGATCTTAATATAAAGAAGACCGAACTTTTCTGGCCGAGTTGTGATGGTAGGAAGACCCGTCCAGGGCTCTTCCCACTAGACATCAGTAGACCAACGCTGGGGGTGAAGCTCCTTGGTGGGGCAGTCAGCAACGATGGGGGGTTTATCCAAGGTTTGGCGCTGAGGAGGGCAAATACTGCTGCTGATCTTATGCGCCTCCTCCCCAAGCTTGGTGATCCCCAATGTGCCCTCCTCCTGCTCCGTTCGTGCATGGGCATCGCCAAACTTCTCTTTGGCCTCAGAACATGCCCCCCTGCTCATGGGGTGGGGGCAGCTGTGGCTTTTGACAACGATCTGCGTGCGGCTATTGAAGATATTGTTGTGTGCGGGGGGCCTTTCTTTGGGGACCTCCAATGGCGGGTTGCCTCCTTGCCAATTAAGCACGGGGGGCTTGGGGTCTACTCGGCTGTTGAGGCTTCCTCCTATGCTTTCGTGGCCTCGAGGGCCCAATCCTGGGGGCTTCAGGACCACATCCTTCGTGAGTGTGGGGTTTGCAATATGGACTCGGCGTATACAAGTGCGCTGGCTGGTCTCTGCGATTTAATTCCGGGCTTTGACTTTAGCGGTTTCACTAACAAGGACACCGCCCCACCCAAAGCCCAACATGTTTTGGCGAATGCCCTTTTTAGTAAATCCGTGCAAGAGATGGAAGCTGCTTTCGGAATGACAGCCAGACAAAAGGCGGTTTGGGAATGCCTTCGCCAACCACATGCCCAAGATTTCCTCCTTGCCCTCCCTATTGATGGGCTGGGGCAGCACATGTCCCCAGTCGAGTACCGGGCAATACTTAAATATCGGCTCATGATCCCCCTGTACCCAAGTGATGAGAAATGTCCTGTGTGTAGCAAGACATGTTTGGATGCTTATGGGGAACACGCGGTCCATTGCAAAGAGCTCCCCGGTTTCAAATACCGACACGATCTGGTCCGGGATGTTTTATTTGACATTTTCAAGAGAGCTGGGATCTCTGCGAAGAAAGAAGCCCCCGTTAATTTTCTGTCGGACCCATCGGACGGGCGGTCCTCTCTTCGTCCGGCAGACGTTCTCGTTTTTGGATGGAAGAACGGGAAACATGCCTGTGTCGATCTTACAGGGGTTTCCCCTCTCGTGGGGCTCAGTGGCTCTTGTTTTCGGGCGGGCCAAGCTGCAACAAAGGCCGCAGCAGGGAAGGTGCACAAACACGAGAAATCGTGCCTTGAAAATCAACACGTGTTTGTTCCTTTTGCGTTCGATACTTTCGGCTACCTTGCTTCGGAAGCTGTGGACACACTGAGTCGCGTCCAAAAAGTCATGCATGGAAATGTGGCGTCTCCCAGGGGGATGAATGTGGTTTTCACTCGACTTGGCTTTGCTATTCAGAAGGGGCTGGCGGCGCAGCTTGTTGCCCGCCTTCCTTGTACTTTGGGTTGAGTTGTAACCAGATATCTTATGGTAAAATAATAGCAAAAAAAAAAAAAAAAAAAAAAAAATTGATTAAAAAAAAAAAAAAAAGTATATAAAGTATAATTATTATTTATTAGCTATCACTAAAAGTATGAAAATAACGTTGGTGACCATGGACATCACAAATGATTGTACCTAAATTCCTAAGTTAACTTATTAAAGATTTATTTCTCTCCACAATACTTCTAAGACACCTAATATTATTTTTATACATATTATATTGATGATTGATGAATTTGATGAAAAATATAAAATTTATTATTAACTCCAAACGAACTTGGTACAACTAATGAGCCTATATAAAAGAAGTAATATTCTTGAAAAGTTTATGTAATATGAAGCACCAGTTCATTAGAATCTTTAAGTTTGACATCTGCCTTCCTCATTATCAATAAGACTATTAAAATAACAGTAATAGTCATGGAGATCACAAACGATTACACCTAAAATCCTAAGTTAGCTTAAAAGGCCTAAAAATCTTTGAATATATATTATCTTTATGAATTTAGTTAAAGACATATATATATTATGATGTCCAAATACAATTCCTACAACTAAATCATTGCCCTCTTGTCAGTATTAAAAAGAGTTTAAACTATAAGAGGAACAAATTTATTAGAATTTTGAAGCCTAGATATAAAGATATAGTTATTATTTAACAGCTATCAATAAGAGTATGAAAATAACATGGATGACCATGACATCACAAATGATTATACCTAAATTATTAAATTAACTTATTAAAGATTTATTTAAGATTCTTCTCATAAATATTATCGTAATGAATTTTTGCTACAACTAATGGGCCTATATAGAAGATGTACTCTTCTTGAAAAACTTATGTAATATGAAGCACCAATTCATTAGAATATTCAATCCTAACATCTGCTATCCTCATTATCAATAAGACTATAAAAATAACAGTGATAGTCATGGAGATCACAAACGATTACACCAAAAATCCTAAGTTAGGTTAAGAGGCCTAACAATCTTCGAATATATATTATCTTCATGAGTTTAGTAGAAGACATAAATATATTATGAGGTCCAAATACAATTCCTACAACTAATATATACTTTTATTCAGAAGCCTATGTAGTACCAATTTACAGTTTTCAACAATATAACCACAATTTCTCAATCTCCTATTCAATAAGACTAAACTAAAAATCAGAGGCATATAAAGATATAGAAATTGCAAAGGAAGCCGTAAATTAAAGTTTAAAATAACAGTTGAACCTCATTAGAAAATCACACTCAACCACAACACAATCATTAGTAAAGAAAATGAATGAATTAGGGCACATATCTAAACGCCATAAGATATTGAAGAGCTAAAATAAGAGACAACGACGTCTTTAAAAAACAAAGAATTAAGAGATGAAGAACAAAAATCACAAACGAACCTACCGATCAAAGAAGTTTAAAGAAACCTGAGGCCGCAAAAAGGAAGAGGCAGAGAATGAAATCGATAAGAAGGAAGCTAGAGGAGTACGTGTAATCCTCAAAAAAATTCTTACACTGACCAGGCAAAAAATTAGTACACGAATATAGAGAAGGTAATGACACGTGTATAATACAAATTGTTGGACAAACTCATGGCCAAACCGGGGATCGATCCATGGTCTCAAACTGTATATTTATATAAAAGTTGTGTTTTTTATAAATTCAAAGTAAAAGTTGTTGATTGTGTATATATATAAAATTTTCGTTATCTCTAAATGGAATTAGTAACTTGTTAATAATCTTTTTGAGTTAGGGATACTTTATCATTATTAATGAATTTTATTCCATCCACTTCAGTTTTTATGTCTACTAAACAAACAAGACAAAGTAATTGTTAATTCTATTTTTATTCAACGTCTAAACTGAACAATGAAATAGAATAATCCATTTAGTTCCCTTTTTCATTTCATTCTTTTTTCTATCTCATTACTTTTCCAATCTATTACCTCATACCAAACAGGTCTAAAGGTTACAATTTTAAAATCAGCAGAGACGCGGTAAAATTCTTGAACCGAATGCCTAAATCCATTTAATTCCCGTTTTCATTTCATTCTTTAATGTTTTGTCTACTATTTCTTTTTAAAACAGAGCCAAAACCAAGCCGAGCCGAGCTGGATCGGTTTGAAACCGAACTCGAGCTCAAAATTTTAGCTCGGTTTAGAATTCGAGCTGAGCCGAGCCAACTCGGTTTATAATTCGAGTCGAGCCCGAGCCAGCTCTGGCTCAGCCCATGAACAGCCCTACACATAACCCATTTTAGTTATTTACATATATAATAAGTAATCTCACCACAAAAGCTCATCCAAACATTTTTTACAAATATCTTTTTAAAAAATTATAAGTCAATAAACACTTTTATCAAAAAGCACTTTTACACTTAAATAAGCACTTCCAAACATACTCTTAATCATAACTACATAAGTTTCCAAGACAATTCTTTTAATTTAAGTAATATTCTCGGTTATGGATTAGTTGATGGATTTGTAATTGTTTTTGTTTTTCTTTATTTCTATTGTATAAGTGTATGTTTTCTTATTCTGCGGTATGCTGATTTAAGTACTGATTTCGGTTTTATCAAACGATTTTGTTAAATTTTTTATATCACTAACTCACTAAGCATTAAGTATGAGTTTTTTAAGGAACAACTTGGTAGTAAAATATTGTTTATGTAATTAAACAGTTATGTGTTCAAATTCTACAAAATGTAAGTATGGTAATTTTAGCCATTAAAAAAAGATAAAAAGTAGGGTTATTGGATTTAAAAAATCTCAACTATCATCAATTGGCCGATAATAATCCCAACTGAGTAAATGTTTTTTAACGAGCCTAACTTTCACACTATTTTCCTCTGGTAATCCCAAACTAACTAACCACTAACGGTGTTAGTTTGTTGTTGATATGACATTCTGATGTGTCGGTTTTTTGTTAAATTGGCATGCTGATGTGTTAAAAAATAGTACTTCTTTACATTTTTTATACTATGTGACACCACGACCACATCACCGCCACCACCACAACTCCTACACCACCACCACCGCTCCGACATCACCTCCACCACAGCTCCAACACCACACACCACCATTCCGGCACCACCACTGTAACAACTTCCAAATTCCCAAGTTAACACCGTTAACTATTTCCGTTAGTTCCGTTAGGAACCCCGTAGCCCGCTATTTAAATGTTTATATAACAATATATTACTAATTAATTTAGTAATTTAATTCACGACTTTATGTGTGTTACTTGAAAATTTGCATTTTGTGAGAAACAGGGTTTCGTACGCGATTTAAGTGTTATGTGTGTACGCGATAACGAGACTTTTCCCGACTAAATATTTCATGTTAAATAAGTTATAAACGTTTGGAAACATTTCTAGTATTTTAATTTCCAAGTTTTGGGTGTAAACCCCACTTATTACTTGATTTGGGTCTTTTACACATGATTTAGGACATGAGGGACCATTTGTGTAATTTCTCTAAACTTAAAATATGCCCTAAGACCCCCTCCCCCCTTCATTTCACGTATTTCTTCCCTTCCTCTTTTCTTCTTACGGTTCCAAGCACACACACAAAACTCTTCAATTTCTTGAAATCAAGCATCATACAAGCAAGATTATGGCTTCCCAAGCTTATTCAACCATCAAGAAGTCTAGGAGAAGCCTTGGTTTCATCTCATCTTCCACAATTCCGAAAATCTTGCCCAACTTGTCACTCATAACCAACCATTAAAGTCAAGTGTTGAGTACCAGTGCAACCTAAGGTGAGTTTCACTACTCTATCTAGTTATATCCGGTTAAGGATGATAACACACAACTAGTTACATCCAGTAAAGGATGACAATGCAATGACAAAGGTATTTTGTCTAATTAAGTAATTATCCGACATATATCACATGTTTCACTGAATGTATTTTAATTGCAAAAAGTCCTTACACTCTAGGCCGTTAATATAGAATAGCGAGGTAATGTTGAGTAATACTACTGGGGATTGACACCCCCGCTCAGCGGTGCACGTGATGCACCATCCCGACTGGCGGTCAGACTGAGAACAATATTATCCTAACACCACTGTGACCTGGAAAGACACGAGGAAGGCAAATCGCACAGGTTAAGACATGTGACGCATAGCCAGCTTCGGTTATGAACATTCAGGTGAACATAAGCATAGGCTAGCTACCTAACGACATGAATATTACTTATAACTTACGAATTGGTCTTTCATTATTCGTATACATTCTTGGTCTACACATTGAAGTGTAGACTACTTTTGTGAACTCACCAGCTTTGGCTGACACTTGATTGTTGAATGCTTTTCAGGACACTTGAAGGATCTTGGAGGCACGGGCGTTGACAATACTCCTTTTTGTAAAACCTTTTAGGAAATGTATTTCAAACACTTTTAGTTCTTACTTTTGCAAAACAATAACTTTGTAGACTTTTAAATGTTTCCGCAGTATTGCAATTTAAACTCTGTTTTGTGAAATGCATTGTATAACTGTTTTTATCTCTTATTTTATGCCTTGGTCATAACTAAAGACTTGGATCATGGTTTGGATCACTCCCCACACGGTTATACTCCGTTACTGGAAATTAGGGGGTGTGACATATTGGTATCAGAGCTCTTGGTTACAGCGAACCAGAACATTTCAAAAGTGTTTTCTGAACTGTAACTGTTTTTGAAAGCTTTGGTTACAACTTATTCCCAAAAGTATTGTCCCGCGTGCTGAAGTCGATTCTCACTTAGAATTCTTGTTTTATGTCTGTAGGATTTTAATATTGGTGAAAACAATTTCTTTCATTAAGACTTAGAAATTTTGAGATTTTGAGTCAGAAGTCCTCTAAGAGCAAAGTTAGCGGACTTGCCTTTTTGATCTTAGTGAACTTGATTTTCTTCTTAGCGGACTTCATGTGGTCTTAGTGGACTTGATTTTCATTTGGTCTTAGCGAACTTGATTTTCATTTGGTCTTAGCGGACTTGATTTTGATTTGGTCTTAGCAGACTTGATTTTCATTTGGTCTTAGCGGACTTGATTTTCATTTGTTCTTAGCGGACTTGATTTTCTTCTTACCGGACTTCATTTCTTCTTAGCGGAATTAAAAAAATATCTTATAGTACTTGATTTTGTTCTTCGAGTACTTGAGTTGTTGTTAGAGTACTTGAGTTTGTTGTTAGAGTACTTGAGTTTGTTCTTAGAGTACTTGAGTTTGTTCTTAGAGTACTTCAGTTGTTCTTAAAGTACTTCAAGTTAGTCTTAGAGGACTTCATTCTCACCATAACGGACATCAACTGTTAGCGGACATTGGAACTTTTTTTTTCTCTTAGCATACTTGTAAAAGGTCTTAGCGTACTTAAAATTATTCTTAGCAAACTTAAACAAGTCTTAGCGAACTTAAACTGTTCTTAGCGGACTTCAGGGGACACTTGGAAGAATTTCCTGATTTTGATGTAGTGATTGTTTGTACCATGTGTTGAAATGCTCATACTCTCTTATAGCATAAATAGGAGTTGTTGTAGATCCTATTTGAGTAAGTCACACATTAGCACAACCAAAGAGCAAGTTTATCGAAATTGCTTATTAAGGATGTCTTTTAGCCTCACTTAAGACAGCATTGTATGGAACCAGATGGTTACTCATGGGACGCTTGTAACTGCCTTTGTTGCCCCGATTGTGGACACTCTTTTTCCTTGGTCATTTTAGACCTTACATTTTAAATCACATAGTTGTTGTGTGATGATTCAACATGGATGCGACTTTTATAACCTAAATGGAAATCAGGCATGTGATGACTAAGATTGTTATATTGTATTCTCTTTCACTTTGTGTATAAATATAACGGATTCGTGATCGATTCGTAGTGGGCAATAACTACTTTATATCTCTGAGCTAAGTTGGGGGCATTGTGGCATGCCCTACCCAAATTTTTGCTGAACCACTTGCTTACCAAATCGTACTAAGTGGTAAATTTTAAATTAAATGAGTATTTTATTCTCAACTTGCCTCCTTGGTTGATCCCGATCAGTTAACTTTGAGTTAGTGACCACATTCTTGATGCTCACCCCATAGAAAACACATATGTACCCCACCAAACCTGGTAGCTAAAGTAAGAGGAACCAGCGTGACCATACAAGGTAAATTACCGTTACGGGTGCACACGTAAATGTAATTTGTGGTGTATGGAAATCTTGGGAAATTCTACTCGGCAAACGACTGGTTATAAGGGATGCAACCTGCCATTTCAAAAACCTCATGACATCGATTTTCGAGTATGTGGGACTCAACCATATGGTTAAGGTCATCTATCAATGTTCGTTACGCTATCACACCCGCTCTCACCTCTTCTAGATATGGCTTCCAACCTATCAAAACTCCTTTAAAATGCTTGTGCAAATGATAACCCCGGTAACACATCATATTACCCACATAATTCGATGAGAAGATCTTCCTTCACTGCGAGCAATCCTAACTCTACCCCTACGACATTAACCACTAGATCCATTCTTCGAGCTCTCACAACTGTGAAACAACTCAATAAATGCCAACTGGATGAAAACCCGGACACCTTGAATGGACAATTACACCTCAATCACTAGAACCAACCTTTCGGCAGGAAAATCTTGTGGAGTTTTGCTCTCTTGACTTGTAACCCCTGGACGTCTGTACGAGTCAAAATTTATTGCCAACAGTCTCGTCATGATCTTACGAACCTTGTACCTAACTGCAATTATAATTTTGCCTAATGGAGCAATAGGTGAACACAACTTCTAGAACCCGTACGATCTGTTTTGTCTTTAACACTCGATTCGTCTGTGAACTTAACTACCAGTAAACACTTTCACTTATCATCTTTTTTGACTTAGATAGTCTTCAAGCCTTGAGCCATTGTGGCTAGTTAACCTCACTGATAACACTACTTTGTACTTTACCCTCGTGCGCTCCTACACGACAAACATCAACCAACAAACAATAGGCAGCAATATACTGGAAAAGTATTCACAACACCAACCTCAGGACGACAAACAAATTGCAAATACATGGATAACCATCGTTCTCATTCTTTCTTCTCTAGAAAGATTTCATTGGTATCCCTTGCTTCATAACAAATGGCGACTGATCGAATGATCGACTTGTACTTTTAAAAACATGCATAGGGAAGTAGATTGACTTTCGATTAAATGAAAACACGTTTGAATCAATCGTACGTGCGATGAGCTACCCGAGGATCACTAAAAGTGACCCAAATACCCGATATTTTCATATCTTACATACAACGTGACCTTTCGGTCCACAGTAGGTCCCGCGAAACTTTAACTAAAGTTCTTACTTACATACATGTAAAGCCAGGTACTATTTTGAATTCGTCAGCACTCCGTGTTTCAGAAATCCACTCTTATTTCACGTTCGCACTTTTAACTACTTTGGAGAACCGATACAACCTGATGTTCCTACATGATATTCACTCTACGAGAAGGTGCAACCGTTAACGCATCCGCATTGATATTGGTTGACTCCAATTCTTTTCTCCAATTCGCGTCAATTGTACTGGATGACCTTCTTGGAATGTGCAGTTGCAACTATCACACGCTAGCTACCTCACGCTCCACGTGGAATTCGTTATCCCCATACCTGATGTTATTTATATTTTTGCAGAGAACCCTTCGATCATTGGAATGCAACCCCAATTTTGAATCCTCACCAAAGGATAATATGCATGATGATATACCCTAGGACGGCGAACCCCAGCTTATGCTTTACCGCTTGAGTCCACTCCGGAAATTCAAATCGTATTGATGTTCGCATTACGCATACTAACTCTTGACAATCCTTATCGTGGGTGAAAACCCCATTGACCGAAACCCTGAAAAAATCTCTTTGTCATAAATCCAAATTTTGCACATGACGCATTGTGATTTTAATTTCTCAATCCCATACAACTCGAACGTATTGGGGGAAACTTAAAATACCCTATTTATGTATACTTTTTACTGAGATTTGACTAATAGCTAGAAATTATAAGGTAACCGATACACCCTCAAAGTGTTCGTAGTGTGGTGGGTTAGCTGCGATACACCCTATACATAAGCACTAGCGGCATTTATAAGGTGGACCAGTACTGAGCCGCGGATTTACTTTAGAATTATGCACAAAAAGCTTATTTTGAGTACTTCGTCTAATGGAACTATGCCCACAGTAAAGCAAATTAATGTTACTCCCTTTATAATTTTGCATGTCCGTTACATATAATTTTCACTAGAAGGGACATGCACAGTTCAACCAAATTAAACTTATTTTACTAATTCCCTAAATTGAGAGGAACTATTAAGGGTCAAATGTAGGTCTGACCCAGATGAACAACAACGTTTTAACAACTCAAGTTTTGCATCATAAATGACAAACCACATGTTCTCCCTGAACGCCCATGTGACTTCTTTCAAGACTCTTATTGACGTTTACTTATCCGGATCCATGCCTGTCTTGGTTCACAGTGGAAATTGGTGAAATATTTCAATTGGTCGTCCAGCTTATGCGTTTCTGACCTTCCGTTACTTATTAAAATCGTGTACACCTAGATTTAGAACTAGTCGAGCAAGCCAACCCAGTCACGCCGGCTTGTTGGAGCAGAGCGACTCTTTATGAGATTACCACATTTACTCGCCATGCTATATGTACTATCGTGCCTTGTAGCGTCATCTGCCCATACCCTTTTGCAAACTAAATGAATCACCCACTCATAGCTAAAGTTCAAGGGTGCATACCCAATCCTCTTGAGACGTTAACATTTGAACTTTATGCAGCACTTCATGCCTCTACCGTGTCATCCGACCAATACTTTCTATTGTCTTTGGTTCATCCAGGTTATTGGTGAATGCAAATACCGCAGGTGATAACAAAATATGAAATGAAATCCCGATTATAGCATCGTACATTATAGCAAAAGGCAACTCAGACATATGGTCGCTTCGTCGCCATAAAGATTTCTATTTCAGACATTTATGTCATCGTGTTACTTAACCACGCGACACAATTCGACTCACTCATGGAAATGCTTATCAGAGAAAATCTCCCTCCATCATACGGAATGTTCTTCCAACGCCTTTTTAAACATATATCGTCCATCACTCCCCTTGGAATAGAGAATTTGGATTCTTTCATAATGATACTGTCAGGGCCAAACCTTGCAACTGTTAACACTAAATTAAATTTCGAGACGAAATTTCCTTTCAACTTGGGGATGATGTGACAACTAAAATATTTTCTTATTTCCATTCCCCTTTATCCCATCCAATTGGCCTGAAGACCTCGAGCACTAGGCAATTTTCGGGAAGAAAATTCTTTCAACTTGGGGATGATGTGACAACTGCCAAATTCCCAAGTTAACACCGTTAACTATTTCCGTTAGTTCTGTTAGCAAACCCGTAGCCCGTTATTTAAATGTTTGTATAAAAATATATTATTAATTGATTCAGTAATTTAATTCATGACTTTATGTGTGTTACTTGAAAATTTGCATTTCGTGAGAAACAGAGTTTCGTACGCGATTTAAGTGTTATATGTGTACGCGATCATGAGACTTTACCCGACTAAATATTTCATGTTAAATAAGTTATAAACGCTTGGAAACATTTCTAGTATTTTAATTTCTAAGTTTTGGATGTAAACCCCACTTATTACTTGATTTGGGTCTTTTACACATGATTTAGGACATGAGAGACCCTTTGTGTAATTTCCCTAAACCTAAAATCTACCCTAAGACCCCCTCCCTCCTTCATTTCACGTATTACTTCCCTTCCTCTTCTCTTCTTACGGTTCGAAGCACACACACAAAACTCTTCAATTTCTTATAATCAAGCATCATACAAGCAAGATTAAGGTTTCCCAAGCTTATTCAACCATCAAGAAGTCTAGGAGAAACCTTGGTTTCATCTCATCTTCTATAACAACAACAACAACAACAACAACAATCGTACCCAGTAAAATCCCACCAAAAGCATTACACTATTAGTAGGGTATGGGAAGGGTGGGATTTAGGCAAACCTTACCTCTACCCCGAGGGATAGAGAGGTTGCTTCCAGGGAGACCCCCGACTCCAAAACACAAAAGGCAGCTCCAACGACAAAACGAGGGACGGAAATAAAAAAATAAATAAATAAGTTTGAATGCATGTACTTGTCAAAACATGAAGACAAATAAGAAACTAATACTACTAATGAAAAACTAAAAAATATAAAAAAAACATAGACAGCAAAAATAAATAAATAAATAATACTATTAAACATAACTACAAACTATATATATATATATATATATATATACATATTTATATAGGAGAATGATAAAATGAAAACCTCTCTGAGTTGGAAAAACCGTGAAAACTAAGTTAAAAAATTCGTTTTTTGTTTCGATTTTTTTATAGTGACTCTCTAACTTAAAAAAACACCCTTTATGAAAAAAACAAAAAAAAAACGCCGAGTAAATTTTTAAAAAAATATATTTAAGAACCGATTTTTTGCAAAAAAGAAGTTAACCGGCTAAAAAAGACATTCAAAATTTGTTATATTTTTTAGATGTGTTTTTTAGATTCTACATTCATTTTTGATGGTTTTGGTGAAAAAAAAAATAAAAAAAACGCCTAGAGATTTTTTTTTTAAATATTATTTACAGATTTTGTTACATATGTAACAAGGCATTTTACATATGTAACAGGTAAATGTTACATATGTAACATGACGTAACGTCAGATTTCAGAATTTTTTTAAAAATAAACTACTAGGCGTTTTTTTGATTTTTTTCACCATAGGGCTTGTATTAACGCATATAACCACTACAAAAATTTTAAAGAAAAAAATAATCGTTTTGTGGTAGTTTCTACAGTTTTTCCAACTCAAAGAGGTTTTCATTATATCTATCCCCTATTTATATATTTATATATATATATATATACATACGCACAAATAAAGAAATTAAGAAGTTGAAATATAAAATAGAAAAAATAGTCATAATGGTAATAATTGAAAAAGGATAATTTGATTAAATAAAAATAATACTACTAGAAAAAAAATATGAAAATAAATATAAATAAATAATAAAAAATAAAACTAATGGGGGACCCGGGGTGTCCAAAGTCTAGGATGATAACACATAATTCCAAAAATCTTGCCCAACTTGTCACTCATAACCAACCATTAAAGTCAAGTGTTGAGTAGCAGTGCAACCTAAGGTGAGTTTCACTACTCTATTTAGTTATATCCGGTTAAGGATGATAACACACAACTAGTTGCATCCGGTAAAGGATGACAATGCAATGACAAAAGTATTTTGTCTAATTAAGTATATCCGACATATATCATATGTTTCACTGAATGTATTTTAATTGCAAAAAGTCCTTACACTCTCGGGCCGTTAATATAGAATAGCGAGGTAATGTTGAGTAGTACTACTGGGGATTGACACCCCCGCTCAGCGATGCACGTGATGCACCATCCCGACTGGCGATCAGACTGAGAACAATATTAGCCTAACACGACGTAATCTGAAAAGACACGAGGAAGGCAAATCGCACAGGTTAAGACCTGTGACGCATAGTCAGCTTCGGTTACGAACATTCAAGTGAACATAAGCATAGGCTAGCTACCTAACGATATGATTATCACTTGTAACTTACGAACTGGTCTTTCATTATTCGTATACATTCTTGGTCTACACAGTGAAGTGTAGACTGCTTTTATGAACTCACCAGCTTTGGCTGACACTTGATTGTTGAATGCTTTTTCAGGTCGCTTGAAGGATCGGGGAGGCACGGGCGTTGGCAATACTCCTTTTTGTAAAACCTTTTGGGAAATGTATTTCAAACACTTTTAGTCCTTACTTTGGCAAAACAACAACTTTGTAAACTTCTAAATGCTTCCGCTGTATTGCAATTTAAACTCTGTTTTGTGAAATGCATTGTTTGACCATTTTTATCTCTCATTTTATGGCTTGGTCGTAACTAAAGACTTGGATTCTGGTCTGGATCACACCCCACATAGTTATACTACATTACTGAAAATTGGGGGTGTCACAACCACCACAACCCCAACATCACCACCAGCAAAACTCCTCAAAAACTGACGCCGCCACACATCCACCAGTACACCACCATCAATGTCGCCGTCACAGCCTGTGGAAACAAGATACGAAATTAGAACCCCCCTCACCGCAGCTTCAACACCACCACCACCGCTCCGGCACCACCACCATAACCCCGACATCACCACCAACAAAACCTTGAAGAAAATGTCGCCGCCACTCATCCACCACCACCATTGTCGTCGTCACAGCCTGTGGAAACAAGATACGAAATTAGGACCCCCTTTCGAGCTTACCGTCGTGGAAAAGATGAGGGTAGTAGCGCTGCCGCTAGGCGGAACCCTAGTCGCCGCCGCCTGAATCGACGCGAAGAAGGGGACGAGATTCTACATCAGAAAGAAAGGGGAAGAAGAAGGGGACGAGATCCGCGACCTCGTCGCCGCCGGAGTTGCTCGTCAGAAAATCGGGAAGAAGAAGGGGACGAGATTCTTTTGCGGTGGGTGGGTGGGGATGTGATGTTGGATATTTAAAGGGGTTTTTTAAAATTAGTTAAATAGAACCTCATCTTTTTTAATTTTCACAAATACCCCTCATTTTGCCACCTCATCATGCCACGTCAGCAACAATCTAACACCGTTAGTGGTAAGTTAGTTTGGGATTACCAGAGGAAAATAGTGTGAAAGTTAGGCTCGTTAAAAAATATTTAGTTAGCTGAGATTATTATCGGCCAATTGATGATAGTTGAGATTATTTAAATCCAATAACCCAAAAAGTATGAATAACTTTAAAATATCATAATTAAAATATGAACGAACAGTTTTTATCATATCAATTTGAACCGACTTGACCTAACCTGTTTCAACTTGATCCACATTTTGCCCCCGCTCATCAAAACTTCTGGATCTGACACTGTTCATTAGACCAAAATGAAATCATTTTAATGATTTTGATTTGATTTTTTTTCTTTACAAAAAAGGTATTATGGAGATAGATTGATCACTTCACGGGTTTATCTTGAAATGTTGCACTTCAAAGGTACTCCCCGATTAGGGGTAAGTTCTAGGCCTTGATTATCTTGATTATCATGTCTCCAAAGAAATTTATTATCTTTTATTGTTTAGAGAGAACTAAAATCTATTAAAGGCGAGTTGCCGAGTTCTTTTTTGACATGACATAACCTTGCTTTTGGACCATATTAAATAACACCTATACTTTTTTCACTTATGCCACTATGTTGTAGACTAGTGGTAAGAGGTAATGTCTTATTTGATGAAGATCCAAGTTCAAAACTTGGGAGTGGTGTAAACTCTAGCTAATTAACAGAGTTATTGTTAGGGATCAATATCGTTAAAAAATTACAACCTCAGGGCTTGATATGTTAAAAAATTTATTATTAAATATTAAATTGAAATGCTTAAAATGACGCAACCATATTATACCAAAATAGAAATTTACTCTTAAAAAAAATCTTAGTAACTTTTGATTTTGGGGATATTAATTACTTGCCACTTTTGCTCCATTTTTCCATTTATAAATCTTGAACCGGGTTGAAAGTTTTTTAAATTTCAAATACCCAACGGTCTTCTTTGTGTCACACATAACATAACGCCAGAAAGCGAAATCATCATCTCTCCTAAGGCTATGTGTAGTGGTTCGAGAGTGCAGTGGGGGTTATGCAGCCATGTGGCGGATGACGTGGAATGGGGGTTATGAGGTAAGGGGTGCAGCGGGTGGTGATCGAGGATGGGGGTTATGTGGATTGAAGAACCAATAGGAAAAAAGGAAAAAAAACAAGAAAAAAACACATGAGAAGGAAGGGGCGCCATGTTTAAAACGCCGTCGACGATTTTCCCTTAACATGGCGCCTAGGGAGGTTTGGTGCGGGTGCGCCATGTGGGGCGCCATGTTACAAAAATTTGCCGCCATAACGCGCCATTACGGATAGCCTAAACGAAGTCATCGGCATCTCACTCACAAACACACCACAAAAGATTGGCGAAAAACAAAAAGCATCCATTACCCCCCAACCACTTTCTCTTCCTCCAAGAAAACTGCAATCCATCCTTTTCATTCGAAGTTTAAATAAATCTTCCCTCGTTTCGTCAATGGAAGATAATCGTTTTGACCCACTTCTAATCACTGATGTTCCCTGGCAGCAACTGCAATATCAACAACACCAACCGAAACACGAAATCCGATCTTACAGTATGTTTTCTTCGCTTAGGTAATTAGGTATTTCGATTAGGGTTTGTGTGTTTTTGTTCTGATTTTGGTCATCTCGTGATTGCCAGCACCTGTTGTAAGCTTTCAGACTTCTGTAATGGCTGAATCTGATGATCTGTGTTTTAACAAGATTGAAGGTATCAAGATTCAGTTTTTATTGTTGGGTTCTTCTAGATCTCGAAATGGGGATTCTATTGTTCTATTTTTTCTTTTTCTTTTGAACTAAATTAGTGTATCTGGTCTTCTGAAATAGAAATTTCTTTGCAAGATCGATCCTGTGAAGGAGTTAGTGATAAAGATTGTATGGATCCGATTGGAAATGATGTTCTTGATGGTGAGAATGCGAACAAAGGACCAATTGTCATCTTGTTTGATTGGATCTATGAAATAAACTATATCTTTTTGTACTAATTAGGGTTTATTGTTTTCTCGAAATAGAAATTTCTTGGAGGAACACAAGATCAGATGCAAATGGGGATGAAGATGTTCTTGATGACGGAAATGAGGAAGAAGGTTCAAAGTTTTACAATCTTTTTATATTGAACCCCAAGATTTATGAATTTGATCACTATGTGTGTTTTAAATCTGTTTTGTTGGAAGAAAGTAGATGATTTATACTAGTTAGGGTTTTTGTTTCTGTGGGATAGATAATTCTTGGGGGAATTCAAGTTCAGAAGCAACCGGGACTGAAGATGTTCTTGATGATGAATATTTGAAAAAAGGTACAAGAGTTTTTTTTTATCACTATAGTTTTTAGTTTTCTTGGAATAAAGTGAATCTTTTGTAAATGGGTTTTTGTTTTCTTGAAATAGAATTTTCATGGAGGAACTCAATCTCAGAAGCAATTCAGACTGAAGATGTTCTTGAGGATGAGAATGTGACAATAAGTACAAATGTTTACCACTTTGATATAAATTTCCAAGATTCATAAACTTAAATACTAGAATAATATTCTTTTCATTTTTTCGCTTTATAGGTCATTGCAAGCCAGGGTTTTCCTTAACTTCACCTGATTTCGGATTGCCTGATATCCATAACCGAACTTATGAAGATTCACCCAAGTTATTAAAACAGTCATCCCTCGAGCTCTCTTTTGAAAACGGTATTACCGAGGGATCCGGGATGAAGGATTATGATCACACTCCAATTAATACAAAGGAAGACCTTAGCAGTTCAGAAGCTTCATTTGAGCTCCTCCCATTGGCAAAATGTGAAGTAATGATCTTTCCACAATTATTTTATAAAATTTGAAGTGAAAAAAATACATCCCATATGATAGTCAAATTCTTTTTCGTGTATCATATACGGAAATTTAAATTTAAGATATTGTTTAATATGTTTTGCAGGAAAACGGCGAAGAGTGTGATGAGCTGTTAAAAGCAAAGAGGGCATTGGAGATGATGAAGATGGAAAACGAATGCAAAAGTAAGGAATGCGAAGAAGCTTTGAGGTCTTTAAGAGAACTTCAAAACGAGTTAATGAGAAAATCAATGCATGTTGGATCATTGGGTATTAATTAATGTTTTCTTGAAATCGGTTACCAGAATTTCAAAATTTCCATAGAAAATCATTTGATTTTGTTGTTTTTGGCAGCTTTTGCGGTTGAGGGTCAGGTGAAAGAAAAGAGTAAATGGTTTGCATCCTTAAGAGACATTTCAAGGAAACTTAAGGTACAAAACACATGCTATATCACTATAAGTTTTTTTATATATACAAAACAAGAAAGAAAACTAGATTTATTTCCAAAAACAGATTATGAAAATGGATCAAGTCAAGCTACTAGAAGAGGCAGAGGCTTACAAAAAACATGCTGCTGATATGAATGACATGAGTTGTATCATTCAATCAAGAAGTAAGTTTTACATTTTATTACTCTTAAATCTTAATCCTCCATGTCTATATCAATTTAAAGAATGAACATAATTCTTGTTGTTCGTTTGATAGTTAATGAACAAGTCATGCAACATGAAGATCTTAAGATCAGATTTAATGAAGGAGCTAAAGAGAGGAAACAGCTATACAACAAGATCCAAGAGTTAAAAGGTGAGATTTTGGATTCTAGTTCTGAAATACCATGTTATATCTCAAGAACCATGCTAAATATGATAATGGTTGATATTGTAGGGAATATTAGGGTATTTTGTCGGTGTAGGCCTTTGAACTCAGAAGAGATTGCTGAAGGAGCTTCAGTGGCATTTGATTTTGAGGCTGCCAAAGATGGTGAACTTAGAGTAAAACCAAATGTAGCATTTAAAAAGAACTTTAAGTTCGATTCAGTTTTTAGCCCTGAAGCAAACCAAGGTAACTAACTAACATTCACCTAAATGAAAAACGTTTTGTTTTGATGTATAGTGACTATTAACATGAATCTTTATAGTTGATGTTTTCGAGGACACATCATCATTTGCAACCTCGGTTCTTGATGGATATAATGTGTGCATATTTGCCTATGGACAAACTGGAACTGGAAAAACTTTTACAATGGAGGGAACAAATGAAAATCGAGGAGTTAATTTCAGGACTCTTGAGGAAGTATTTCGTGTGATTAATGAACGTAAGAATCAAATCCGGTATGAGATATCTGTAAGTGTTCTGGAAGTTTATAATGAGCAGATTCGCGATTTACTACTCCCAACTTCACAGCCAGGAGTTGCTGCAAAGAGGTATTGCTCTATGTACAACCAAGTAAATTGTTCTACATATAAGCGTCCTACATACCCTAAGGTGTTTTCTGATTGCTGTGCATGCCTGAGACACCACACACTTTCTAAACACAAGGTGAAGGTTCTAATTTCTAAATGATGTAATTTTATTTTTTGTGTAGGCTTGAAATTAGACAAGTTGGTGAAGGGTTGCACCATGTTCCAGGCCTGGTTGAGGCTGAGGTGAGCAACATGGGTGAAGTTTGGGAGGTTTTAAAAACAGGGAGTAGTTCTAGGGCTGTTGGATCAACCAATGCTAATGAGCATAGTAGCCGATCTCATTGGTGAGTCTAGGTTCTTGTTTTCTTGGCCCTACATTAATTTCTTGAGTAGTATTAGTTACAGGTGGCAAATTTTTATCTCAAACATACCCACCCATTTTTCGCCATTGTTTGTAAATGTGGTAGCATTTGTTTGCAGTATACATTGTGTGATGGTTAAAGGAGAGAATTTGGCGAGTGGAGAATGCACAAGGAGCAAACTTTGGCTGGTCGATTTAGCCGGAAGTGAACGGGTTGCTAAAACTGAGGTACAAGGGGAAAGGCTCAAAGAAACTCAAAATATTAACCGATCTCTTTCTGCACTTGGAGATGTTATATCTGCTTTAGCAACTAAGAGCGCACACATTCCTTTTAGGTATTTCAAATTTCCGGGCTTTTTAAGGCTGCAAGCTTATATCTTTTTAGTAAATTAATTGGTTTGTTTTCATGGTCTTTTTGCAGAAACTCAAAGCTCACTCATTTGCTTCAAGATTCTTTAGGTACAATCAGCAAATTTCTGTTATTTAACTTTCTAATATGATATCTATGGCATAATTCAACACCTGTTGATGATTTGTTTAGGTGGAGACTCCAAGACACTAATGTTTGTGCAGATTAGTCCCAATGAGAACGATTTGAGTGAATCACTTTGCTCCCTCAACTTTGCAAGCAGAGTGAGAGGAATAGAACTGGGTCCTGCAAAGAAGCAAATCGAAAGCTCAGAAGTTTTAAAATATAAACAAATGGTAAGTGTTAAATCTTGCTGTCATTTGTGTGAGAAAGAAGCGAATACAAGCCTCATTGTTTTTTGTTTGTTTATGATCTCGCTAGGCTGAAAAGTACAAGCATGAGATGAAGAACAAAGATCTACAGATCAAGAAAATGGAGGATAACTATCATGGCTTAGACACAAAACTGAAAGAAAAAGAGTTGAAAAACAAGATTTTGCAAGATAAGGTACATGTTGTTTATCATCAACAGCCTCAGTTTGACTAGGATCAAGATCATAAAACGATTGTTGTCTTTGTTCTTCAGGTTAAAGAATTGGAGTCACAACTTGTGGTGGAGAGAAAACTCGCACGCCAACATGTTGACACGAAGATAGCCGAACAACAAATGAAACAACAGCAAGATGACCCGGTTTCTACACTTCCACGACCGCCGCTAGCTTTCAAACCGTTAAATACCCAAAAAACCAACGAAGAAAGCAAAGAAAGCCAGTCTAACATCATTCAACAACCACTACTTATTGACAAGAACACCACCTACAAACTACCAGCACCCTTTCCACCAGCAAGAGACCTGGTTAATATAGATGACAATATGGAAAAGAGAAAAACAACCCGTATTTGCCTGAACCGTTCAAGATTCCAAAACGAACCTCTAGGGCTTCCATCTGCACGACTTCGCAGCGAGCCCCGGTGAGATCAGTATTACCACGAAGAAACTCTTTGATCCCTCTGCCAACCGCCGCTACTACAACACCACCAACCAGATTCGTGCCACCATTATCATCAATAGAAAGTGATAATGAATACGCGGATAGTCCCAAAAGAAGCAATGGCGGTGAGAAGAAGCTGATGAGTGCATTGAGACGAAGCTTCCATATGAAAAACCAAATGAAACTCCCATTGCAGCCACGAAGAGCAGGTGGTTTGAATGTAGCGGTGGATCGCGTGAGGGTTTCTATCGGCTCACGAGGGCGTGTAGCTCATAGACTTGTTGCCAATGGAAGAAGAACAAAACAACAGAACTGTATGGAAAAGGAGAGACGATGGAATATTGGCAAATGAGGAGGAGGACTTGGACTGGTGTGTAGTGTATCTTTGCATCTTCTTCAGGTTTTAAATAATATAGTGATTGATGTAGATAGTTTGGGTTGATTGAATTGAATGACTGGGTGTGTTGGTTGATGTTGAATTTTAGTTTTAGTAACTGTTTCATAGATAGGTTTGAAACAAACACCAAAATAACATTCAAAGTTTTAAGAATGTTTAGGTGGCCCTTAATGAATTTTTATTTGGATTTAGTTTGTATGTCAGTTTCATAGATAGGTTTGAAACAAACACCATCTTATCAATCTAAATAGGAATCTTATGACATATTATATAACATTTCAATTTTGTAACTGTTTTGTATGAGGTTTAATTTCTTTAACTATTTTGGCCACTGGACTTACACGTCATAAACAGTTAGAAGACTCCATTTTAAATTGACAGGATCAAATGATCCAAACTATAAGTGCCAAAATGGTAATTTACTCGTATATGAGATATATGTAATTAATAATTTATGGATTTTGGGGTTTTCTTATGAGAAACTAACTGGTACCAATTTAAATGGGTTGAGATCACATGTTAAAATAATGTGTTGAAATGAAACAATTGTAGTTATATGAAATAGTGCAATCATACACTTAATTTGAATGTATGTCAACTTCCTTTTTACATGATTCTAAAATTAACCACTTGGTTTATTTCTAAGAGACAAGAAACGTAACACTCAACAAACCATAACTTCTCATTGTGCTCCATTTCACACACCTAAGAGACTAAAATTTTCTGTTATTTAGCAATAGACATTCTCCGCTTCTCTTTCCCACCTATCTCGAACTCGAAACTCATGAGTTTTATATGATAGTACTAGTGGGGTACCCGCGCGTTGCGGCGAACGACAGTTTGTAACGTGTTATTTGTCTTCTGTTCGCGCGTTCGGCGGAGACAACAATTTACAACGCGATATTCGTTTCCGTTAGCGCGATGCGACGTGACGAACAACAATCTTGTATGATGATTTCAAATATGAAGATGCAAATTTCAAATCCTTTCATTAAAAAACTACAAATTAGTCGTCGATTAAAAGGGTGTTAATTGCTAACTAAGTAAACAACTTTTCATTAACTTTTCATATTCGGCATGACTGCATAAAATATTTACAGATGGTAAAGAAATCGTGTGATAAGTAGAACCCCCCCCCCCCCCCTATATTTGGGGTTAGAATTGGAAAAATATGTTCTAAAGGGTATAAACAGCTATAACATCGTTCATCAACAACCATAAACCTTTTTTTAAGTGAAATTGGCTAGAAACGAGTAGAAACGGACCAATGGTTTCAAGCGTATAGAGCTTAGTTACTCTAACCACTACGGGTTTCCTTTTTTGCATCTCTAAGTCTTGTAGATCTCGTCAAATAGTAACAAACAATCGAATAAAGTTAGATAGCTAGTCATAAACATAGTAATTTAACAATAAATATAAAAAAACAATAATGAAATATAAGTAAAATACCAAACAACTCACTCTGATCGTAAATTTCAAATTTAAAAAAACGTCAATTGCTACTTCCCAAGTTGCTTTGTCAAATCGCATGCTAAGGTGGCTGGGCGGCGGTTCGTAATCCTCACAAATTTCACCCTCATTTCAAGAACAAAATATCTTATGAGTTTAATGGATGTAAGCGTCTAAGAGTGGTACGAGTCTTAATGTTTCAAGTTAGTTAATTAAATTATAATACAGTGAAACTCTTAAATAGCATAAATAAAATATTTACACAATAATTAAGGAGAAAAATACATTTAAGCATTATTTTTTTAAATCTAACCAAATATTATTGTAGCTTCGATTTTAATGTTTGTATAATATTATATATAAGAAAGTCTAGTCTTTTTAGATATATTATATCCAGGCCTGCAGAATTACAGGCTTATTTATGTCTTTGAAGTCTATCATCTGATCAGAAACCACACATCACAATCTTTTAATTTACTTTTCAGATTTGTTTATTTCTAATGCAAAACAATCATCTAACCAGAAACCACACATCACAATTCACAACCATGATTCACTCATCTCCTCCTGTAGAATATTTTCCAACAAGATGTCATGATCGACTCTCCTTGATGTCTCCCTTGGGTAAAAGCATAGCGGGTAGAAAGTACTTGACAACACCGTCTTCTTGCCCGATCGGTATTGAACATGATGGTTAATGCGGTTCTAGCGGCTCTATCATTAAGCCGTGTCAGGGTCCAAACCAGTTCTAATTGTCTTCTTCGGATGTTGATACCCAATTTATCGAAAAGAGGGGAACACTTTGGTTGTATAATTGTAGCGATGTGGATGGAGCTTGATTAACTGAAAAAAACTATGAAATAAATTGTAAGCAAGTGTTTGAGAAATAAAAGACCCCAAAATTGGCTCAAGAAGGTCTCGATCGTGAGTCAATTACAAATATAAATGCTCCATTACTAACTTTTCTAAAATCAAAATCTTTATTATGTTAGTATGTCTTCAACTCTTGAAGACTTCAAAGATGCTTAAATTCCCCGGAAAACATATGCTTCACTTCCTTTTATTTTGATTTTTTCATAAGACAATTATATTCATTATGATTTAAAAACCATACCATACGGTAAATGTCTAAGAGTATGCATGAACTACTTTCAAGCAAAGTATTACCAAGATAAACGTAAACAAATAAATTATGTCCATCAACCTTAATTCATAGAATAGACCATTAATTACTTTCAAATTAGGAAGACTGAAATAGTGAACCTGCTTTGACACCTCCAAACTCTTCGGGAGACCCTACGAGTAGAAATGAGGGCATGGAAACCCAGTAAGAAAAAGGAGAGATCGAATAACATACCTTAAAGCCTTGAACAAAGATGTCAAAATAGAGTTTGTAAAAAGACCATGTCGGAACCCCACCTGCAAAGAACCGTGATGCATAAACAGAGGCTCTTGAATCTGGTTTCCGGAAAACGATGTCTTCAAAAGAGAGATTTCAGGCGGTGATGTTTTTTGAGGCATTTTCAAATTTCAAAAGAAAGGGAAGATTAGTCTCTGAGTTTCTCTATCGAAGTTCAAGATCAAAAGGATGGGTTTTCTCTTTTTGAACATGTTGATTCTCTAGTACACCCCACACCAAATAATTATCCCAGGAACAGACTCATAATTAAAAATGTTAAAAAGCATGAGAAGGCTGAATAGAAGCAAATGAGGGGCAATTTTACAAACCTAAAAGTGATCGAGGAGGATCGACCCTGAATTTCGTGGTGTCACATGAGGTGGACGACGAAAGCAACGTTGTAACTCCGATTGCTTCAAAAGGGAAGCCAACGATGACATCTGCGAGCAAAAACAGAGGGTTCTAACGCCGGTGACCGCATGAACCAAAAGGAGAAGAAAACGAAAGCCAAAGAAGAACATACCTTCACGGATCTAGATCTAGCGGACATAAAAACGAAAATAATTGTAGCATAATCTGTGATTTTTTCTGATCTTAATATAGAGAGAGGAAGAAATGAAGAGAGATGACAGATGAAGTGTGAAGAGGTGAACACATATCTGACTACTCTCGCAGGAAGTTCAAAATTCAATTTTTTTGTTCACCACCTGCTGTATCTGTGGTTGAAAATGATTTCTCTTTTGAGGTGGAGTACCATTTTAGTTCCAACCTGGTTCAAAAGGAACCGAGTTTAGATACCAGTTTAATTTTCATGCTTGGTTTGAATGTACATTATGCTTTATTTGTTATACCACTTAAAAATTAAGAGTTTTGGATATTACAAAAATGCCATCAAAAGAGATGCATTATAATGTAGTATAATGTAGTATAGATATAAATAAGTTTAATGTAGTATAGATAATTTTTATTGTATTAGTTATTACCAGGGCCCTAAGGGTGGCTCTTGATGGTGGGGGAGGGCGAATTTATTTATGCTTTTTCTTTTAACTTCTATCTCGCTTCGCCTCTTTCTTAGACCCTAGCTTTAGCTATATATTATTACTTCTATCTCTCTTCGCCTCTTTCTTAGACCTAAAATTAGTGATTAATGTTTTGCATTTGAATTTTTCTCAAAAGCTTTTCTTAAGTTTTTGCTTGAATTGCAACCGGATTACCGGAGATTAGTGAACTTAAGGAGCTTAATTACATGTAGTAACCAGCGATTTAAACTTTTCTCAAGTTTTGAATTGTATGACATCAATTCATAAACTTTTATTCTTATGGCTGAAGCGTGAAATCGATGATTGTTGATATGCTGGTGTTTCTAGACGAAATAAAAATCAATCTAGATCATTTCAAGGTTAAACTAATGCATTGTCAACAAAGCTAAAGTTTTGTTCTATAGGTTAAACTATGCATCAACGAATTTATTACAAAATTTCTAGGTTAGGATTTCTGATAGATACAGTTTGTTGCTTACCAAGGTTATGGAGGAGAGGTAACTGCAAACCCAATTCGTCCAAGAACCATTCTCACAGTAATTTAATAGATTTGCAACTTCGTTATATTCTCTCTTCGTTATTTGCTCGCTTTCAGTGGAGTCTTAACGACCCGCTCTTAATTTTATTGAATTGATTTTGGGAAACCTGAAAAACATTGCAAGGTATCCATATTTGCAGGTCACATGTAACATCATGTGGGTTTTCATATTTTGGGGTTAATTGACCTGATTTGGACTTTGATAACAGGTGGTGATTATGTTGTGGTTACTTAAAAAACATTCAAAGATTAAACTGATGCTAGGAACTCAAAGCGGCATAATAAATGTAAAGGGCAACAAAGAAGATGCAGGTAAAATACCACATGGAAATAGCCTCAACAAATTTGTTCTCTTTTGCTAATTAAATGTCATAATCAGGTGATGCCGTGATGGAAGAGATCAAACACGGGAATAAGAAGTAATTCACTACCTTTATTTATTTATTTACTTTTAGAATGGTTCTCTTTGTTTTACATTTTTCTTAAGGGGGTTGGAGAAAATAGACAACTCTGGGTCGCAAATTGTGTTCCTTCATATTAGTAGGAGGTATTTTTGGCCATATTCTATATGAACAGACTCTACTGAGGTTAAGAAAGAGTGAGGAGAATCAGATTTCAAGAGAAATCAAGGGTGAGGGAGAGAATCGCAAGAAGTAAGGTAATCATCTCTTCATCTTTCCCATATGTTCTTTAAAGTTTAACAATTGTTGATTGTTGAGTTCTTGAAGATAAATGTTAACTAGGGTTTAATAAATCAAAATTTTGATGGTAATTAGGTAGTTTTTGGGTTCTTAAAGTTTAATTTTTGTTCGAACCAGTGAGTTTTTGTTGTTTCTTACATTTATGATTGAAATTTATAATGATTAAACATTAAGGTTCTTCGTGTTTAATTTCGGGAAGTGACTAGTCACTATTTGACTAAGTGAGTATATCGATTCCGGCGTTTCTTGCATCTATGATCAATCTAAGTAATTATTAATTAGTAATTTACATTGTTATTATTAATTGAATAATTATAGTGGATATATTAAATTTACATTATGTAAGTCATATAAAAAATTTGCTACTAAAAATGTTAAGAAAACGTCATGATTTGTTTAACTATTTAAATTAAAACATCTTACTCCAAACAATTACTTTGTTTATTGTTATTAAATTTATCATCGTGTTATTGACTTTATATATGAGTTATTGAGTTCACATTTTAAGACTCATATTTTTTGTTCTGGTGTAAGGATCTGAATATTTTTAAGATTTTCGAAGACGACGCTGGTTATTATATCTAGGACACAAATACATCATGTGAATAGAGAAGTAAAATATTTCTATAGAAGGAAACACAAGATTTTGCTTCTACTTTTCCAAACACGAATTTAGACGCAAAGTCTGTAAATTTAAGAATATGTTTTAAAATAACCATGTCCTAAAGTGTAATCTCATAGTTACAAGCTTAAACACCATAAATGTAACCTAAATAATGTAAGCAACCTCTGTTTTTATTTGTGAACTGTTTTACACAGGTGAAATATATATATATAGGGCATGGATAATTTGGAAACCCACTTGAGCCTTGAAAACCTTGAAAACCCTTTATGGGCCATTGATCTCATTCATCAATGGATGAGATTAAATCTTACTTTTTGCATTTTCTTTTTCATTTATTTAATAGCCAAAAAGGTAGAAAATGGTAAGATAGTAATATTACCCACCTTTCTCTCTCCTACTTTTTCAATGTTCAATGCACCAATCATTACTATCTCTCCTACTTTTTAAATTTCTCTCCTACTTTTTTAATTTTCAGACACGAATTTTACATATGTAAAAGATTTGTAACTGCTATTAAACATTCTTATTTCAGCATTTTACATATGTAAATTATCTTGACAAATGAAATAAAAAAATAACAAATATATTTTATTAATTTATAAGTAACCGTCACAATCAACATTAAACATAACAACATGTGTTATATAAAATGATAAAAAAAAAATTATAACAAGCTAATAAAAAATATAAAAACTAATTATGCTTGAGTTCTTGATAATTATTTTCGTCTTTGATAGAAAATCTCATAACCTACAAAGAAAACAAGTTCATCAGTTTATATATGTAAAAATCATAGCATATTACTTATGTAAATTAAAATAAATCGATGAATAAAACATGGGAGTCCATGTCCCAAGATTCATCAGTGTCTTATGCAGAAAGGAACATATGACAATGAATGCACAAGTCATGAGTCTGCTTGATAGTCAATCAGATATACTTTGGCAACCGACTTAAAGTGTCAATATTAGTTGGTGTAGCCATGCATAGCTAGAGTGCCTCTGGCTGCGCTCGTTAAACTGTCGCGTTCAGTCCAAGTGGGAGACTGTTGGATATATGGTGTCCTGACCCGACGAATTAACGAACCCGACCGATATTGACCCGTAAGAGTTACACCCGGGGCAATGGATAATAAACTAATTACTATTTTAATTAGTTAATTGAACTGATTGGCGGATAAATAAATATTGATTTATTTATTACGATGACATATTTAATCAGCTCGCGATTAAATGGATGGATGAGTTAAACTGTTAATGGGTTAACAGTCTAACCCATTGGTGGGCCATGGAGAATTCGCAGAAGACCATGGTGGGCCCATGGTCTGCGAAATTCTCCTATAGGGTGGGGAGGAGTAGAGAACAAGTCATAAGTTTTCGAAACCCTGATCTCCTCCTCCCATCTCTCTCTCTGCGAAACAGACCAGAGAAGAAAAACCCTAAGCCGTCGCCGCCCTTGATCTCCGGTGACACCACCACTGCAATTCCGATGGATCAACGATTCGCAAGCATCATCCAGCGACTCGATCAGGAAGCAGCCACCGCCCGAGCCGAGGCAGCGAGCCGAGCCGAAGCCGCAGCCGCCGCCACAGCCGAAGCCGCAGCCGCCGCCGCAGCCAAGGCCGCAGCCGCCACCGCCGCCGCCGCGTCCGCCGGCGCACCGCCGGTCGATCGCCGCCCGGTGGTTCTCGCGTTGCCGGCGCAACCGAGACCACCTCGTCCCGTACCGTCCTCGTGGCCCGCACCGCTTTATCCTCCGGTCACCGCCACCTCGTCGCCGCCGGTTTCCGGTGACGAGATAATCGTAGGATCGGTCCCCGTGGCGATCCCGTCGGAAAGGATTTTGTCGCCGCCACCGATGGTGAAGTTACCACCACCGCCGCCACTACCTCCGCCGCCTCCGATGACCGCCGGAGTTTCAGTCGCAGATCTGACCCGCCGATTCGAGTCAGAAGTTTCAGTTCACCCTAGCGCGAGTCCATTGAACTCGGGTGTCTCGAACGGTTGTTCGGAACCCGCTAAGGTATATCTAATATATTAGATATTTAATTTATTAATGTATTTATTTATTTATTTAAATAAATATATTTTCTGTGTTTGTCGTGCCGGTGATTGATCCTGTTACAGTTGCGTCCGCGTTTTAATTCGTTTCCGCTGCTAAATTAATTTGGAATTAATTTTATTATCAAATCGGTTTTAATAAAATAAAAATCGGTAACCCGGATCCCACTGTAAATTCCAACAGTGGTATCAGAGCCATTATCACCGCGCGCAAACCAGAACCGGTCTTTCCGCGACCGGTAGTTCGCAATTTCGACTTAAATCCAAATTGCGAATTAGAATTAATTTAATTTATTATTTTAATTCCATATATTATATTGTGTGTTACGGCCGACCCCTCTATATTTTGTGATCATGTATGAATGTCATGGCGTGATTTGTTTTTCTCTGTTTGGCCCAAGTTGTTGGCCCAATTGGTTGTTTTTGATTTTGGTTCATGGACCCGGATTTTGGGTTTCAAAGTTGTACAATTTTAGAGCTAGGTTACTAGAAGTAGTTTTAGTAATTGTAAATTTGTATGTAACCAAAAGTCGAAGACTGGACACACGCCAGAGGGATGTCAAAGCAAGTGGGAGCTGAACAGGATTCCAGATCGCACAGAGTTGCCATCTCGATCGTTCACCATTTTATAATTTAATTTATTTTAAATTGTCCCATATGATCTCGCTTGTATGGCTCGAGCGAGATCAAGACCTTATGCCGTTTAACACACAATATGCCATTCGCGACAACTTAGTAATTTAATTAGGTTAAATTAATTTACTGGTCCCGAGTGGAGATAGGGTTTTATCGTTCGTGTCTGACGATGATTAAATATTAAAAGTAATTAATATCCCTATTTGGTAATTCTTTAAAACTGGTAGTTCGTGCCATCCTATCTCAAGTTGAACTTGGAACGTATTTACCGGAGCATCAGTGTTGGAGTATTTCAACACCGCACTTGGTGCCGAGGGTACCTTCTAAGGTGAATGACATTGGAGTATTTCAACACCGTGTCATCACATCGACCATTTAGGATTACTATCGCTTTAAACGTATATGTTCGTGGTGTTGGAGTATTTCAACACCGCGCCACGGATGTGTACTGCTAAAGTGGGCACGGATGAGGCTAAACGTATCGCAAAATACAATTGTATGTATATAGCGGCCTCATACCGAGAGTTGTGACTTGAGTCTCACAATTGACAATCGTTGTCAGTTTGTTTACACGGTTTTGCTCCTGAGGCTCTTTTGGCGGTCTCAAGTGATCTCGTCTAAACGAATTCTCATTTTCTTAAAATAAACCTTACCAACTTATTTTAAAGAAAAATAAACATCGAAAATACTGATTAAATTTACTTTGCTTATTTTCAGAAGGCTAAAGAAAACTCACCACCATTAAGTTCAATGGTACAACTCGACCCCTTCACTGAGTCTGGCTTTCTCGCATGGCAGACAACCCTGAGGAACCTTTTAAGGCTCTTCGGGAAACTCTATGTCATTGACCGACCGATCGCGAGTATTCCATCTTACTTACTAAATGAGAACTCGCGGTCTGAGCTCCAAAAGCACACTGACGATGATAAGGACGTCACTGACCTGATGTTGTCTAGCATGACTCAGGATTATCGGTACAATTTCATGGGGATGTCTGCTTATGACATCATTCGTAAACTCAAGGATTTATTTGAATTGAGTCAGAGGACTGAGCGAGCTGATGCACTTTCACAATTTGTGAACTGCTCTATGGCTAACGACTCCTCTCCATACGATCATGTCATGCTGATGAAAGCGTATCGTGACAGACTGATCGACCTTGGCTACTCCATCTCTGACGGGATGGCTCTTGATGTAGTACTCAGATCTTTGCCAGAACATTATCGTATTCTTGCGATTAATTGTTCGGCTCAGTCGATCGAGGAGGTTATTCCGTTGATACCCAACGTGAAGATCAGGACCACGCCCGACGTGCTCAAGGTTACGAATACAAAGATCTCCAAAGCCAAGAAGGTTAAAGAGGGCAAAGGCAAGAAACCACAGGTTCAGCCTCCTGAGGAGCGCCTGTGCTATGAGTGCAACAAAATGGGACACTGGCGTCGCAACTGTCCTGTTTATCTTGCAAAGCTGAAGATGACCAAGAACTCTAATAAGGGTTGCTCATCAGGTATTTCAATAAATGTTATTGAACTTTTCACTGTTTCCTCCAATTCATGGGTATTTGATACTGGATGTGGTTACCACATTGTTAATGTTTTGCAGGAACCTGAGAAGTGGAAGAAGACAGAACGAGGCCGCATGGACCTCATCGTTGGTGACGGGAAGAAGGTCCCAGTACTTGCTACTGGAACATTTTCTTTTTCATGTTCTTCAGGCCTTGTAGTTAATTTGATTAACTGTTTATATGCACCTGGTTTATCCAGGAACATTATTTCTGTCTCTTCATTGTTTGAACAAGGATTTCGGTATAAATTTAATGGAAATGTGATTTCTGCTTACCTTAATGATATCTTTTATTTCGAGGCTAAACCTCAACATGGAATATATGAGATAGATGTTCAAACAAATGACCAGCTCTATCATGTTTCTAAAAGAAACAAAGCTGATAGTAACGAATCCTCGTTATGGCACCATAGACTTGGTCACATAAGCAAGGCCCGCATCAAGAAGTTGCAAACTGCTGGCATTCTCGAATCCCAAGATGCAGATTCCTTTGATGAATGCGAGTCATGCTTATCTGGTAAATTAACCAAGTCACCCTTCACCCACACAGGTGAACGGGCCCAAGGTTTGTTAGGCGTTATTCACACCGATGTGTGTGGACCCTTTCGAACCGAGACGAGAAATCGTGAACGGTACTTCGTGACTTTCATCGATGACTACAGCAGATATGCCTATGTCTATGTGATGAAACACAAACATGAAACTTTTGAAAAGTTCAAAGAGTTTCAAAACGAAGTACAAAATCAGCTGACTCGAACTATTAAAATACTTCGATCAGATAGAGGTGGTGAATACCTAAGCGCTGAATTCCTAAATCATCTGAAGGAATGTGGAATCGTTTCACAACCTACTCCACCTGGCACACCCCAGTTAAATGGCGTTAGTGAAAGGAGGAATCGAACCCTGCTTAACATGGTTCGATCGATGATGTGCAGGACAACCTTGCCGCATTCCTTTTGGGGATATGCCATCTTAACCGCTGCTCGCCTAATAAATCTGGCACCGACCAAGAAAGTAAGGAAGACCCCATATGAGATATGGCATGGTTCTCTTCCCAAACTTTCATACCTCAGGGTATGGGGATGTGATGCTTATGTCAGCAGTGATTCTGATAATAAGCTCGATCCTCGAGGCGAAAAGGTAACTTTCGTTGGATACTATGGTAATACCGGTTATTACTTCTACCATCCCGATGCAAACACTGTTTCCATCAAGCGGAAAGGCAAATTCCTTGAGAAAGAATTTCTTACTCGAGGAACAAATAGTGATCCAGTGGATCTTGAAGAAATTCAAGATTCACCTAACCCTGAAACAGTCGCTGTGTCTGACCGACAAGTTGTTGTCGCACCATCAGACCCAAACACAAGCACAAGCGTTCGTAGGAGCGAAAGAATACGACATGAGCCCGATAGATACCTTGGATATCATGAGGCCTTCGATGTTCTGTTAATAGCCGAGTCTAACGATGAGCCTATTAATTACAAAGCTGCTATATCAGATCCGGAATCTGATAAATGGCTTGAAGCCATGAACGCTGAGATGCAATCTATGCGTGACAATCACGTCTGGGACTTGATTGAGCTACCCCCCGGTACACGGGCAGTAGGGAGCAAGTGGATCTTTAAAAGAAAAACTGACATGCATGGAAATGTGCAAACCTACAAGGCACGGCTTGTAGCGAAAGGTTTCACTCAAACCCAAGGGATTGACTATGATGAGACCTTTTCGCCCGTTGTCATGATCAAATCGATCAGGATTCTCCTTGCCATAGCCGCATACCATGACTATGAGATATGGCAAATGGACGTGAAAACCGCCTTCCTGAACGGACAACTCGAAGAAGATGTCTACATGGTTCAGCCTGATGGTTTTGTCGAACCCAGAGAATCCAAACAAGGTTTGCAAGCTTAGTAAGTCCATTTATGGACTCAAGCAAGCATCTCGAAGCTGGAATCTTCGTTTTGATCAGAAAGTCAAAGAGTTTGGTTTTGAACAAAACAAAGATGAGCCTTGTGTTTACAGAAAGGCAAGTGGGAGCGCTGTATCGTTCCTCGTACTGTACGTGGACGATATATTGATCATAGGGAACAACATACCCATGCTTAACGAAGTTAAGAAATGGCTTTCATCTTGTTTCGCTATGAAAGACCTTGGAGAAGCCGCTTATATTCTGGGAATCAAGATTCACAGAGATCGATCTAAGCGCCTTTTGGGACTCAGTCAAAGCACATACATAGATAAGATCATAGCTCGGTTCAATATGAGTAACTCCAAGAAAGGAGCAGTTCCCATGACTAAGGGAACAATATTGGACAAATCTCAAGCACCTAAAACGGAGCGCGAGATAAGCCAAATGGCATCGATCCCATTTGCCTCTGCTATTGGATCTATCATGTATGCCATGCTCTGCACACGACCGGATGTCTCGTATGTATTGAGCGTGACAAGTCGGTACCAACAGACGCCAGGGCTAGCTCACTGGACGGCTGTAAAGAACATACTAAAATACTTGAGAAACACCACTGATATGTTTCTCGTATATGGGGGTGTCGATGAGGAGCTCACTGTAAGATGTTACACTGACGCAAGTTTTCAGACTGACCGAGATGACTCTCGCTCACAGTCAGGATTCGTATTCACTCTTAACGGAGGGGCTGTTTCTTGGAGAAGCTCAAAACAGCCAGTAGTAGCTGATTCTACTACTGAATCCGAATACATAGCCGCCTCAGAAGCTGCTAAAGAAGCCGTGTGGATGAAGAAGTTCATATCCGATCTCGATGCTATGCCAAGTATTAGGCAACCCATCGAGATGCTGTGCGATAACACAGGCGCTATAGCTCAAGCCAAAGAGCAACGGTCCCATAAGATGGCCAAGCACGTACTGAGGAAGTTCCACTACATAAGAGAAGTAGTCGACAGAAATGAAATTAAGATAAGCAAAGTACACACAGATCAAAACTTAGCTGATCCCTTCACTAAGCCTATGACTCAGGAGACTCATATACGCCACAGAGAAGCGATAGGGCTTAGATTAGCTAAAGACATGTTTTGATTCAGTATTTGGATGTATGAACACCAACAGTTATCTATATTATTCTTATTCCATCTGTTTTATGCAATAATGAATTACATAACTGTGTTCAATATTTGTACGTTTAATCCATGGACAATAAGTTCTTGTCCTAAATGTCCGTAGTCGATTAGTAAGTGGGAGCTATACTAAAGTAAGACTATTGTGACGAGTTGAACTTTAAAGTTGTTTAACGTTCAAACTCACAGACCTCATTGGTGAATGACGTTGGACGTAACTCGCATCATGCAGCGCAAACATGGAAACTTGCCTGCTTGATTAAATGCATGCTCTAATGTATCCTTAGACCTGAGACGCATATTCGAACTCCTCTCTACTAAGGAACATTCTTTGATTGTAGCCTAACGTTGTCGCGTAACTGCCAGCCATAACGGCTACTTTTGGGAATGGCTCTGAGGTTTAGAGGGAGCTGTATGCCTCAACAAGGGATTCTGTACTCTTGCTTCGGCAACAGTTAGACATAAAGGCGCCCTCGTTGATTCCAAGTGATAAGTGTGAGGCCTCACCCAAACTTACTGTGTGTTTGTTGGATCACTTCGAATCGTATCGAGAATGAAAATCGATGAATAAAACATGGGAGTCCATGTCCCAAGATTCATCAGTGTCTTATGCAGAAAGGAACATATGACAATGAATGCACAAGTCATGAGTCTGCTTGATAGTCAATCAGATATACTTTGGCAACCGACTTAAAGTGTCAATATTAGTTGGTGTAGCCATGCATAGCTAGAGTGCCTCTGGCTGCGCTCGTTAAACTGTCGCGTTCAGTCCAAGTGGGAGACTGTTGGATATATGGTGTCCTGACCCGACGAATTAACGAACCCGACCGATATTGACCCGTAAGAGTTACACCCGGGGCAATGGATAATAAACTAATTACTATTTTAATTAGTTAATTGAACTGATTGGCGGATAAATAAATATTGATTTATTTATTACGATGACATATTTAATCAGCTCGCGATTAAATGGATGGATGAGTTAAACTGTTAATGGGTTAACAGTCTAACCCATTGGTGGGCCATGGAGAATTCGCAGAAGACCATGGTGGGCCCATGGTCTGCGAAATTCTCCTATAGGGTGGGGAGGAGTAGAGAACAAGTCATATTTTTTCGAAACCCTGATCTCCTCCTCCCATCTCTCTCTCTGCGAAACAGACCAGAGAAGAAAAACCCTAAGCCGTCGCCGCCCTTGATCCCCGGTGACACCACCACTGCAATTCCGATGGATCAACTATTCGCAAGCATCATCCAGCGACTCGATCAGGAAGCAGCCACCGCCCGAGCCGAGGCAGCGAGCCGAGCCGAAGCCGCAGCCGCCGCCACAGCCGAAGCCGCAGCCGCCGCCGCAGCCAAGGCCGCAGCCGCCACCGCCGCCGCCGCGTCCGCCGGCGCACCGCCGGTCGATCGCCGCCCGGTGGTTCTCGCGTTGCCGGCGCAACCGAGACCACCTCGTCCCGTACCGTCCTCGTGGCCCGCACCGCTTTATCTTCCGGTCACCGCCACCTCGTCCCCGCCGGTTTCCGGTGACGAGATAATCGTAGGATCGGTCCCCGTGGCGATCCCGTCGGAAAGGATTTTGTCGCCGCCACCGATGGTGAAGTTACCACCACCGCCGCCACTACCTCCGCCGCCTCCGATGACCGCCGGAGTTTCAGTCGCAGATCTGACCCGCCGATTCGAGTCAGGAGTTTCAGTTCACCCTAGCGCGAGTCCATTGAACTCGGGTGTCTCGAACGGTTGTTCGGAACCCGCTAAGGTATATCTAATATATTAGATATTTAATTTATTAATGTATTTATTTATTTATTTAAATAAATATATTTTCTGTGTTTGTCGTGCCGGTGATTGATCCTGTTACAGTTGCGTCCGCGTTTTAATTCGTTTCCGCTGCTAAATTAATTTGGAATTAATTTTATTATCAAATCGGTTTTAATAAAATAAAAATCGGTAACCCGGATCCCACTGTAAATTCCAACAATGCGAACCAGATCTGAAGGATGAGACGACGGCGTTACGGCGACGTTGTTGCGTGACAGTTGTTGTTGCTCTTTCAAGACTGTCGCTCGGAGTTCGAGAAGGCATAACCCCGCCGGAGGCGCGTGGAAACTGTGGTGTTGCCGCCTACCGGCGAAACCCTAGCCGCAATGGGGTTTGGTGTTACGAGATTTTAGAAATGTCAAATGAAATGGAATAGCAGAGACGACGGTGGTCGAGGTGTTAGGTGGCGGTGGTGGGTTTCCAGCTCCGGCGAAGCTTCTGAGTGGGTTGCCGGAGACAAACCTTGAGACCTTGACCTCCAGATCTGCTGCCATGGTTGGTTGTTGAGAGAGAGAATTTTATTTGAAATGAAAAAAAAATGAAATTTAAAAAATTTGAATTCGCGCTTGGTATGTATCTGAGATAAATCTAACAATATTAAAATAATTTAGAGTTAAAATGACTATCCTATCCTTTTTAGTAGAAGACAAAAATGATAAAAATTGATGATGTGGAGGCTTGTGAAACCCTTAGATGGGTTTGTAGGGTTTTCAAGGCTCAACAAGGTTTCCATCACATACTAAGCCTAATATATATATATATATATATATATATATATATATATATATATATATATATATATATATATGGGTGAGGTTCATTGTAGACACTTTCGCATGTGAAATAGCTCTTTTTCACATGTGAAAGTTTCTAATTAATGAGAAAAAAGAAAAAAAGAAAAAAGAAAATTAATCACAACCATTAGATCAAGAGATCTAATGGTGAAAAAAGGTGTCTACCTGTCTACACTTATGGGAGTGTCTACAATGAACTTTTGGCCAAATAAAAATAATGCAAACTTAAAGTGGTCAGACACACGAGAACATGTAACATGTTTAAATTAAGACAAATTAGTTTCAGATATCCCAATTTTAGAAAGAAAAAATAATTATGTTTCTTTTTTTATTTATATTTATAAGAGTATTCACAGCAGGTTCTCTATCCTTATCATTATAATTTATACTTTTATTATTACTTTTTCTGTTTTTTCTACTCACAATCATAATTAAATAATACTTTTTATACCTTTATCATTACATTTTCTATCTCTTCTAATCCCCAAATTTTAGCAAATCACCAAATGTTTTGTCAAATATACATATTTTATAAAGTTTTTCTCTATTCTCTATTTACAACCAAACCTTAAATTATACAGATCTACACTCACATATTTTTTAAGGACTCTACTGTGAATGCTCTAATAACATGTATAAGTGATCCCGATTTTAGAAAGAAAAAAATAATTAAGTTTTTATTTTTATTTTTTATAATAACATGTATAACTGCCACTAACATAACTGCAAACAAGTTGGGAGGGGGGTCTTAAATTATTGTTTTGATAACTCTATGATTAAAAATCGGGAATCTTAACCTTATTATTATTCATTTTAATATCCATGTTGGTAACTAGATATATAATGATTGGTTAGGAGTTGCAACCACAAAAGTTATGTTAATATATATACACAATATATATATATATACTCACATATATATATATATATATAGGGTGATGTTCATTATAGACACCCCCATAAGTGTAGACAGGTAGACACCATATTTCACATGTGAAATTCAATAAAAAATAAACAAAACACGATTAAAATATTTTAAAATTATGATTGACGTAAAGTTCTTATAAAACATTAATAAATTAAAGAAATTTATTATGGGGACAAATTATTGATTAAAGAAATTTATTATGTTTGACAAAATTGATAATTATTATTAATTGGTAATTTACTAAATTTGTAATTAATTGTGATTTTGACATGAGCAATGGATGATGTGGACTATCTAAAATGAAGACATGTGATAACCATTTTATTGCTTTATTAGGATTAAAATCAATATATATATATATATATATATATATATATATATATAGGGTTAGGTTCAAATGAGAATTTTTTCTTTTGAGAATTTTTAAGAACCATTCTGAGCCACTAATTTTCAGGAGGGAAGCATTCAAATTCATGGGGGGGGGGGGGGGGGGATTTCCATATATATAAACTAGTGGCTTAGAATGGTTTCTCAAAAGTTCTCAAACCAAATCGGTTCTCAAATGATCTTCTCCCTATATATATATATATATATATATATATATATATATATATATATATATATATATATATATATATAGGGTAGAGTTATAATACAAAGTACTTTTTGCGTGAGAAGTGTGAGAAGTGGATGATGTGTTAGATTTTAATGCATTGTGTTATCTTTTAGTTATGTTTTTGGTAAATATATAACACTATACATTGTTTTTTCCATATTAGAATGTCATATGTTTATCAAAATTAGAGTTAAAGGATAACACAATGTAAACACAGTGTAATAATATCCTAACACAATGCCCTTTTAATAATTCTTAATAAATGATGTTTGGTAGTGTTTGGAATCCAATGGATGGTGTATTTATTTTAGGATTGTCATATATTTACCAAAAATATAATAAAAAGACAATATCATGCATTAAAAATTAACACATCAATCACTTCTCACACTTCTCACATAAAAAGTACTTTGTATTATAACCCAACTCTATATATATATATATATATATATATATATATATATATATATAGGGAGATGATCATTTGAGAACCAATTTGATTTGAGAACTTAAAAGAACTAATTTGAGCCACAAGTTTATTTGTAAATAATTGGTTCTCAAATGATCCTCTCCCTATATATATATATATAGGAAAATTATTGTACAAAGGGCATTTTGCGTGTGAAGGGGGTAAAATTGTCCGCCCACGTTTGATAATCACGCAAGATCTTGCTGCCGTTTTTTTGTAGCAAAATGGTGTTAAAAGGGCAATTCTTACCATTTTACCACCAAATATATTTTGGTATCAAAATAGTGTCAAAACGGCAATGTCACCATTTTGCCACCAAAATATATTGTTAAAAAACCTATCTACACGCAAGTCACCTCGTCCATGCAGACCATCTGCAGGACTAAAACACCCTGGACGGTCCAGTTCGACCCCACTGTTGTTATTATTATTATTATTATTATTATTATTATTATTTTTATTATTGTTATTATTGTTATTATTGTTATTATTATTATTGTTATTATTATTATTATTACTAAAATGAGCATTTAATTGGAATAAGATTAGGTAGTGAAAGAATGGAAGGATACATTGCACCTTGGAAAAGATAGAGTGGATGTTCATATATAACCACTTTTTCTATTTCTCACTCTATTATTCTTATGCATGAATTAATATGCTTCATAATGAAATGTCTTTTTTTATTTATTTTATCGCTTAGACACCAATTTTCCAACATAAATATATATCAACCCCCAACAAGTTTCTACCTTCATTCTGCAAAAGAGAGAATTATATTATTAACAGAAGAGGATAAATATTTAAGTGTGATATACAGAGGCGTTCAATTTAACAAACATAAAAAACCGGGAATATACGATCACAAATTCATAGTGTTAGGCTGTGTAGTGGGTTTTATGAGAGCGTTATCATGCCTTATAACGCCCTATAACGGCCCATGCTCCATTACAGGGGAGTGCTATAGACAATATATGGGCTGGGCGTTTTATATATAACACATCTTCCTTTGCATGTTTTTTTTTTCTTCTATTAGTCCCCCCCTTCACATAACCCCCACTACACCCCTTATTCTTATATAATCCCATATTGCCACATGTCACATAGCCCCTCATCCTCATAACTAGTGATGCAAACGGGTGCGTGTAATAGCGGGGGCTTCATTACCTGTACCCGCACCCGAACTAAATCCCAAAACCCATCCACGGCCCCGCCCCGCCTAATACCAAACGTGTACGGGTAAAAAAAACCGTTGGATACGGGAAACCCGGTGGGTACCCATTTAAGAAAAAAAAAGTTCACTTTTTAAAAAAAATTGCAAAAATATAACCAAAATAAGTAAAACATTCAAGTTTCATAATTTAATGCCACAATGATAATAGCAAAAAAGACAATCACGTTCTCAAGTTCGTTAAAAAAAATAAAAAACTAAATATCAAAATTCACGAAGCTCGGACCCGCTTCATCGTCTTTTATTACTTCAAACTTTCCAAAATGTTTTTCTTTATTTGAATGTGCACCTAGCAATAAAATATATATATATATATATATATATATATATATATATATATATATATATATATATATATATATAAAAGACATATATAAATTACATATATTCGGGTTTTAAACGGGACGGGTAGTGACATACCCATACCCGACCCGTCCCCGCTTTGGGTTTTAAAAATAATATCCGTCCCCGCCCCATTACCCATTAAGGCAGGAGGGAGTGGTGCACAATTAGCCGCTGGCGCCGGCGAACACCGCCGCCAGGCCTGCGGCGCCGCCAAAATCGAAGCCTTCAAACTAGTTTTCGCCGGAGTAGTGTGGTGGTGGGGCCTGCTCAAAGAGCCGTTGGTGAACGGCTATTTCTATTAAAAAAAAATCTTTTTTTTTCAAATTTAACACTATATATATATATATACCCACTACCTATCAAATACCCACATTCATCTCAAATACTCATTCACTTCAAAATTTAACTCCAACTTCACCTCAAAATGTATCAACCATGGTCTACCGACGAAGAGGTTGCGTTAGCTAACGCTTGGGTGCACGTCTCCAACGATAAAGATAGTCACTCAAAACCGCTTAGTTTCTGGTGTCAAGTACTTGAGCACTTCAACAAAGAACTTGGTGGTACCAACAAAACCAAAGACCAGTTGAACTCGAAGTGGCAGAAAATGAACGACAAAGTCAACAAGTTCGAAGCTGTGTACTCCGAGATTGAACGAAAAGCTACACTAGCGGATCTTGAATCGGGTTTGATGTTTAAGGCGTTTCACGAATACCGCAAAGTTCATGACAAAAAGGGTTTTCAACACGTCGAGGTTTGGACAATAATGAGGGAGCATTTCCAACGGGCGTCAACTTCGGGGAGTAACTAAAATGTTTGTGATGTCCTTTTTTATTTAAATAAATGTATTGTTTTTTAATAAATGTAGTATGTTATTTTTAAATAAATGTATTGTTTTTTAATAAATAAAACATTAAAATAAACCCACAACTTAAGATATTTATTAAAACTGAAATACAACATAAGATACTTATTCAAACTGAGACACACGCACGTAGATTATTAACCAGACGAGTAGCCATCTGAGACATAGTCCTCTGGATAGTGTATTTGGCCATAGTACCAAGCCTCAAAATCATCAAGGTTGTTTATCCTAGGTTGTTCATCCCCAGCTTCTGCTTCTGCTTCCCTTTGCATCTCAAAGATGACTAGGGGTGTGCAGAAACCGGGAATGTCCCGCGAATCCCGACAACCCGAACCGAACCGGATCGTCCCGTCCCGGATTTCAATTGGCGGGTCGGTACTCGGGTATTAGATTTTAACATTCATGGGACTCGGGTCGGGACAGGTACGACCCACGAAAATAGATACTGTCCCGTCTGTCCCGTGAATCCCGAATTTTAATAGTTAATTACTTAATTAAATAAAATAGGTCTCCAAGTTCCTAGGTGATATATCATATATACGATCGGACGTGAACGTCGCTTCAGTTTTGCGTTTCCTAGGGTTTTACTCCAAGTAAACCACAAGAGATTTCTAGACTTCCAGTCTTCCAAATCGAAATCAGGGATCATCATGTCTTCCAAATCGAAATCGCAGCCACAAGAGGTTAGTAATTAGCATGGCTTGATTTTCATCATCTAGATACGTACCCTAATCATGGTTTGATTTTTTTTCTATATACGATCATCATGTCAAACTTGGAGATACTGCCTGTGTTTAGATATGTGTTTAAACAGCAGAAGTGTCTTGCTCCACTTATGCCATAGCGCATGAGTATTATGCTCAGGTCATGGATATTTCTCATAACTTGGAGGAGATGTCTAAAAATTGTGACCAAGTTTTTAATCTAAAGCATACGATAAAATTGATGAGGTCTAAGTTTGCAAAATACTTTGAAGATACGGGAAAGACCAATCAGATATTTGAGTTTGCTTTTATACTAGATCCGAGATTTAAACTTGAACTCATATTAATCCAGGTCCAACTGAAAGAGATGTTTATTTCTTGCTTATGAACATCTAGCGCAGGGATTGTATACAAAAGAACTGGGCCTTCTTTTTTGGGCTAATTTTGGACAAAAGAACTGGGCCTTTTTTGGGCTAATAAAAATTCGGGACACTTGGGACGTCCCATTAAACCGGACCGGATTCCCGTGAAATTACCCAACCCGAATTTTAATGCATGGGTCGGGACTCGGGACTGTTTAAGGACAATTGGCGGGATTGGGTTCGGGCCAGGTCGGTCCGGGTCGGGCCGGGTCCGTCCCAATGCACACCCCTAAAGATGACTTCCCACTCTTCAGCATGGTCATCATCAACAAATGGTGGGGATGGTGTACGACCAACACGAGGTTGTCGTACTCTTCTTGCAGCAGCAGGTTGTCGTACTCTTCTTGCATTACTTGACTCACCGGAGTGGAGGTTGTTCATTTGGGTGATTGGTGGAGGTGGTGGTGGTTGGTAAGGTGGAGGTGGTGGTGGTTGGTGAGGTGGAGGTGGTGGTGGTTGGTGATGATGGTGGTGGTGGTGGTGCTGGTGCTGGTGGAGGTGATGGTGGATGTGGTTGAACTGGTTGGGTACTTGAGGTTGAGGTGGTGGTGGTGGTGGTGGAAGTTGTTGTTCATAGCGGGTTAACCACAACATCCGGTAGTGCTCTGAAACATCTTCAGGAGGTATGCTAGACATGTTGGTGGAGGTTGGTTGATGGTGGTGAAATGAGGCTAGATGTGTGAAGCTGAGTTCCATTTTATAATCTTCTGGAAACTAGCCGTTGGCTAAAATACAACCGTTTGAAAATCTAGCCGTTGGCTATTAAATATTATTATTCAAATAACAATTAAAATAATGTTTTTTTAATTAATGTAGTGTTTTTTTAAATAAATCTAGTATTTTATAAAAAATAATTCAAGCTTTAATTTATAAAATATAAAAAGAAATAAATAAAAACATTAAAATAAACCCACCTAGAATTCCTCAAAAACCTCACCACTCCTTCCCAAAATCCTTCAAAATCCTTCAAAATCCTTCAAAATCCTTACTTTTTCTCTCTCCTGTGTGGCACACTCCTATTGGTTCTCCTCCAACTTCATCTACCTCAAAACTTCACCACTCCCTCCTCCCTAAGACGGGTAATACTCGTCCCATTCGGGTCGGATATCCGCGGATACCCACTTTCACGGGTAAAATTTGCATCCCTACTCATAACCCTCATTAAACATAGCCTTATATTGTATCATAACTATTATTTTATTAAAACTAGGAGAAATACACGTTATACTATATATAAAAGAAGATTTCGGAACCCGCATGTTGACGTTAGGTTAACACGAACACACAAAAGCGTTGTATGTGTATAACGCTATGAAGAAAATGAAAAAAAAACTTGTTACCACCAAAACTATTTATAAAATCATGTACAACTCATATTTAGCATTTAAAATTTTATTTTTTTAAGATAAAATTAGAAGCCACTTTATTAAACCCACATGAATATTATAATCTATTTTTTCACGAGGATAACACAAACAGCCAAAACCGTTGTAACGCTAGTAAAGAAAACAAAAAATTAAAAAAAATTGTTTAATAACCAAAACGCTTAAACTATTGTGTATTGAGCGTGCGACCTAAAATTTATGTTACACGAGCAACTATTACACCACCAACTCGTGTGGTAAATTCATTAAAATTGAAAATAAAAAATAAGAAAAAAAATTATGTTATACGACTATATTTATTACACAAAGAACTCCTACTTTAATTTAAACCTGTTGCATTCTGATAAAAAGCAAATATAAATAAAGAAAGAAAAAAATAAAGAAAAAAAGAAAAATAAAAACAAAAAATTATAAAATATACAAACTATTAATCAATTGCAATATAAAAAAATAAATTTATTAAAGATGGAATATAATATTCCACTTTAACAACCGATAACAATGCTTGGTATTACCCAACAACTTCTATTGCGCGTGCCTCGGTGCTTGTTAATGGTTCCCCGGCCAAGGAGTTTAACTGTCACAGAGGGGTGAGGCAGGGTGATCCCCTTTCACCGTACCTCTTTGTTATAGCCATGGAGGCTCTGCACTGTATGTTTGTTAACGCTTGCGCAACTGGGCTTGTGGAACCTATTCATTTGCCGAACGGGGGTCCCTCTATCTCGCACCTTTTGCTATGCGGATGATGTGATTGTAATGACCAATTGGAGTAATTCAAATCTTGATAATGCCATTCGTGTTTTTAGATGTTTCCATTTGGTTTCTGGGCTCAAGCTGAACCTGAACAAGTGTTCTCTATTTGGGATAAATGTCGATTCTGGCATCATTGGGGGTAAAGCTCGGGAAGTTAACTGCATTGAAGGTACCTTTCCTCTATCATATCTTGGCATGGTTGTGGGAGCCAATATGAACAGAAGATGTAACTGGCAAAATGTTGTTGATGTTTTTGATCAAAGGCTGTCCAAATGGAAGTCTAAAAACCTTTTGTTTGGAGGGAGGCTTGTCCTTGTTAAGAGTGTTTTAGATAGTTTACCAACCCACTTTTTCTCTCTTTTCAAGGCCTCCAAAAAGGTTGTTCAAGTCCTGGATAAAATTAGATTCAATTTTCTTTGGGGTGGATCAAAAGACAAAAGATGTATTCATTGGGTTAAAAGAGATGTTGTGTGCTTACCAAAAGATAAAGGGGGTTTGGGGCTTGTCAACCTTACGGATCTTAACTCGAGTCTTCTTTGCAAATGACTCTGGAAATTCAAAGTGGAGGTAGGTAGGCTATGGCAGAAGGTAGTGAATAGCATACATGTTGGTCGAAACAGTGGCTTTTTTCCTTGCAGGAATGATATAAGTGGTGTTTGGAAGACTACGGTTGGTGTTAACAGTGGGCTGAGCAAAAGAAATCTGGGTATGCACCTTTGGATGTCCTTACATAATGGTAGATGGATGTGGACCGGTAATGAGGCTGCTGATTTCTCAGCTAAGGAAGTGAGGAAATTAATTATTCGTCCACCGTTGGCTCGGGAAACTCGACTTTCAATTGGTGCAGGTTAGTGCCTAACAAAGTCAATCTTTTTGTTTGGAGGGCGGCCCGAAACATGATTGCAACAATAGATTCTTTGGCGAGGAGGCATGTTCCTATTCAAAACTCTTGGTGTGTTTTATGCAATGATGAAACGGAGTCGGTTCTGCACCTGTTTAGCGGCTGCACTTTCGCTACAAGGGTTTGGAATTGGGTTTCTGCCTGGTGTAAAATTCCAAACCTCATTGTGTTCTCTTGTGACGATTTGGTGGACGTCAGATCTCTGGCCCAGATTGAAGACAAAAGGAAGGATATCGTTCAAGGCATTGTTTTGACGGCTTGCTGGGTGTTATGGAAAGAAAGGAATAACGTGGTCTTTAATGAGGCGGTGCCTTCAATGAGTAAGGTAGTTAATGAACTTACTACTTGGAGTAAGGTGTGGTTAAGCAATAGATGTAAATCTAGTATTGATTGGGTTAATTTCTCTTTGATGTAAACTCTTGGTGTTTTGGTGGGGGCGCCTCTAGTTTCTCGCTAGGGTGCTTTTCCCGTTTTATTTGGGGTTTGCTTTGCTGTTAAAAATATATATATATATATATATATATATATATATATATATATATATATATATATATATAGATTTGGGGTAAAATACATCAAGCAAAAACGCTACATCAATGCGGATTGATCTGGGGCGTCCATCAAGATCATCCAACAGCCAGGATCTATGGTGTTTTCCGCCTATGGTGTTTTTTTTCCCCCCGAAAACGCCATAGGCGAAAACACCATAGATCTTGGCTATTGGATGATCTTGATGGACGCCCCAGATCAATCCGCATTGATGTAGCGTTTTTGCTTGATGTAGCGTAACTCGACTCTATATATATATATATATATATATATATATATATATATAAAAGGATGATGCAATAAATATCTCAAAGTTAAAGAACACCAAATTTTGTTTTCACTAAACGAATTATTTGTCTAGACAAAACGCGTCTTCGTAGAAGAGAATGTATTCACCTCCATATAAGGAACATTTAATTCTCCTTCTTAACCCATGTGGGACTTACATCTTCATGACCCCTTAGTATGGTTTGTTTGGATTGTTACAAATGGTATTAGAGCTCGGGGCTTGATCGTTGTGCCTGCAAAGACAATGGGTTCGTTAAGGGATGTGGAGATGTAAGTCTCATATCGGTTGAGAAGGAGAACTAAATCTTCTCTCTAAGAAGGTGAATACATTCTCTATCTAGAAGTGTTTTGTCTGGACGAGCAACTAATCGTAATTCTTGCATGACCAATCCATCAAGAATAAAACAGAATATATCTTGATATTATTTGTTTGGGCTATTACCAAATATTTTTATTTCTTAAATATAATCTTTTATTTGTTAATTTACCTATGTTGTATGATTTTTTTTTTACATAATACTGATCAATATAAATCAGATAACTAAATTATGTCAAAATTATGTTTCAGAGAGCGTTAACTAGTATTACTTAAATGACACATGCCTATTAGAATTTTTTTCAGGAATAGTAATATTTTAAATGTTTATAACAAAAATAGGAGGTCTTTTTTTTTCTTTCAAAAACGGGTATCCCGCACTTGGGAAGTGCGGGGGATAGGCTCGGGAGTGGCTCGGTTCTTGTCTCCAGCGCCGAAGGAAAAAAAGTGGGGCCAGCTGCGGTTACCAAGTGCGAGAGACAGGTTTTCTGGACAAGAGTGGTGGGGCCAGCCGCGGTTCCCAACTGCGGGTGATGTGACAAAACCCTAGACCCGCCCTTTCCAACTGCGGGGGACAGTGATATCAGACTCACGAGTTCACAAAAGACCACAATTGATCACAGATGTCAGAACACTCCGAATTTTGACCACCTTTAATGCAAACCCGTCCGAATTTTTATCAACTTTTAAAAAAATTAACCCACCTTTTTTCTTTAAATACCACCTTCACAAACACATACTTCTCCATCCCTTCAAACACAAAAATTTCTTCATCCCTACCATCAAACACAAATTCCAAACACAATCACCATACAATGCAAGGAGGATCACAAATTTACCCTGGTCCCCGAAATAACGATTTGTTATGGCTGGGTGCTAACCATCGAGCTGACCACGTGTATTACTCCCCAACCTTTGACAGAAATAAACCTCTTAAACTCAGACGGGGGGATCGACATTTTTGGAAATTTATAGTCCAAAAAATGAAGGATGAATTGTTCCCGGCGAAGCTGATCGAGTACCTGAAGTTATCCGGGTTTTACGGCGTGCTACAATGTTATTACGACAAGGTTGATAATCACCTTGTAACATCACTGGTTGAGCGTTGGCGGCCTGAAACTCACACGTTTCACTTTCCCTTTGGTGAAGCCACAATTACCCTTGAGGATGTTCAAATGCTATGGGGTTTACCACTCAGTGACCGGGTAGTTTCTGGTTCGGATTTTAAGTGGGACAACCAACAAAAAATAGATAATTGTGCAAATATTTTGGGGATAACAGGTTTGGAGGGACAAGACCTCAGCACCAACACAATCAGGTTTACCACTATTCTCGAAGAAATAAAGGAATCTTGGCCGGGACCCAACGCAAGCAACGAAGAATGCTTGAAAATTGCAAGATGCATTATAATGCATCTTATAGGTGCCGTTGTTCTTCCTGACCATTCAGGTTTTGCAATGTATTACTTCCACTTGCAAAACTTGATTGATCTCAGAGAATGTGGAAAGTTGAGCTGGGGAAGTGCTGCGCTTGCATGTCTGTATAGGAATTTATGCAAAGCTGCAGAGCCCAGCAATTGGGAATTGGCCGGACCTGCCATGTTGTTGCAAATGTGGGCATGGGAGAGAATACCCCGAATTGCCCCAAGAATTAGAGAAGGCTTCGATTTTTCAACACCATTTGGTGGAAGGTACTCACTAATAATTAATTAAAATAATTTATCAATTATTATTTGATAACACTTTTATAAAAATGGTTTGTAGGTGGCGTGGTAGCTTGAGTTGGGCCGGCGTAATAAGGTCTTCATTGACGGACTTTCGATCACATATTCAGTGTTTAAACACCGACGAGGTTATAAAATTCAAATTACTTGGCAATTTATAATTTTTAAATTTTTACTATATATTAATTAGTTTATTTTTTTAATAGTTCACTTGGAGGCCTTATGAGCATGTTGCACACCTAATAAACCCAATGTATACGAGAGGAAGAGCGTGTTGGAACTGTGACACGTATCTTGTAGTTTTTGAGGTTGTTGAGCCCCATCTGCCGAGTAGGGTTATGAGACAGTTTGGATTTTTTCAAACAGTCCCCACTAACCTTCTCATAACTCGTGATGAGCACACAACATTACATGGTTTATCGAGAAAAGCTACTACAATAAACTGGAATCAAGAGTGTGCCATGTACATTGCTCACTGTATTAATCGTATGGCTCACGTTGTAACAGGGCAAGAATGTGGTGGCGAGTATAGGGCTAGTCCTATGTATATGAATTGGTTCTTGGAGAGAACGGCTTTCTACGTTGAAGATCCAGCTAGACAAACTGGAAACACCACGAGGGATGTGAACATTGGTGGAAGGTTTGAATTGTTGGTATGTACTGATTTTTTTAAATACATAACTTTATATATTTTGTTTTTTAAAAATTATTATAACTTGTCTTGTTGGATAACATTGTAGACTCAGGGCATTGGGGATATGCATAGAATGGCAAGTCAAGATAACCCGTTTGGTCTTGACAATCAACTGGGTGGGGTTCAACAAATGGCGCAACATTATTTAAATCTTGCCGGTGCGCAACATAACCTTGACTACCAAACGTCGCATTTGGCTAGTCAATGGAACCCGTTTGAGTTTCCCCCACATCCTCCTTATAATGTTGATCGTCCGGTTACAAGAGCTTATCAAAGGAATACGGATACATATTTTCGGTTCCGTGAACCATATACAGGAAATGTTCCTAATTATAGTTATAATGAAACTGGAGAATCCAGCAGCTCAATGAATGAGGCTAGTAGTTCAACGAATCAGGAATACATGAGTCATCATAGTGGCTCAATGAATGAGACTAGTTTACAGTTTACCCCTTGGCAAAACGAAGACTTCAGCCATAGTACTGTTGGTGGTGACGGGTTCGGAGAATCATCGAACCAAGGAGCCTCGTGACATTTATCCCCAATGGAATTCTCCCCAATGATCAATGAAGAGTATCAAGAATATTACACACCCCAACAAGAAGAGCAAACCCAGACTCAACAAGATTTCTCTGGGTCTTTTTTTTTCTAGCTTATTTGATGTGGATAACTTCAACCAACAGTACTACAATCGCCCACCGCAGACAAGGGGTAATATTTCACCAATACCTTATGGTGGAAATTTTTCATCTACACCGGAAGTTCAACAAGAAGACCAGGATGAGCAGCTAGGACGTGGTAGAAGGAATAGGAATCCAACCAGATGCCCTATATCGGGTGGTCCACTGTATAGACCTCATGGTCATAATCATTGATAGATGTCCTTTGTTTGTTTTAAAAAATTATTGTTGTTTCTTTTATTTAAAAATTTATTGTTGTTTGTTCTAAAAAAATTATATTGAGTGTTTTTAGCAATAATAAATTTATATTATTTTCTGCAACCTGCTAAAGCAACCTGCTAAAGCAACCTACTAAAGCAACCTGCAAAAGCAGCCTGCTAAAGCATCCTGCAAAAGGAGCCAATATAACAAGATTTTCAACATTTTTAGGTTTAGATGGCCATCTTAACGTGTCGTTTTCACCCATTATACCTCGTATTTAGTTTTTGCATTTCAAACATGAAACAGAGTACTTATAACAAGGTTTTATTTCATATATCATACATCTGAAACGGAGGTTGGAGTGATGATATACAAGAGGTACAAAACAGCAAATCAACAAGATTTTCGAAAGCAACAAAGTTCAGTACATTAGTTTTGATAACGATACTTATAAAACTGATTCGCCATGTAGTTACGGTACCTCTCACACATGGATTTGAATTGATTATCCATGGGTAATGTCTTCCCCTGCACTAGCAGTTGCATCAAAAAACATACAATAACTCCCGATTCAGCACCGAGGTCACCACCATTCTTAGGCAAATAGTCTTCACAAACAACGTGTGTTAGTTTCTTTTCATTTGTCTTTCTAACAAGGGGATCAGAGTACCTTTTCTTCCAGTAACCAACTCGGTGCAACAAATTATCCATATAATGTGGAATGAGTGCTATATATTTGGTGTACACCAGTTTCTGATACATCTCACGGTATACGTGGTTAGTCCAATACTGAACCATCTCCATTGTATCTAGGTCGATTCGGATAAGTATCCAGTCATCAATGGATTCGATGTGTAATGGGAAATAAACATACCGAACCTCCCAAAATGGAGGGTAAAGTTCGTCTTTTCCATTAGCATATGTCACTGGCATGTCCTCCCATTTTTGAACTGAGAGTTCAGCTCGAAAGCTTGGTGGTAAGATTGTCCAATTCAGCCCCTCCGTACCCTTTTTTGCTATCTTTTCAAGTCTCATGCGCATCATTCGTCTAACCCATCCTGTAACATGTTGTTCGTACAATAATCAATAATCAAAAAATCTGGAATAACATATATTATGGGAAACTAAATATTATATTATTCATACCGTTTTGAATAGACGGCCATCGTTTTCATAACCCAAGAGAGTTCCCCAAAAACGCTTGTTAAGTTTTTGTTTTTCTAGCACAATCGATTGACAGTATGCTGCATCACCATTGAAGTAGAACTCATAGGCATTTGGGGACCAAAGGTAAGATGTAATTTCATCTGCTAACACGAATTCAATTCTTTTCGTTTCTTGGTTTCTCTTAGCGTTTTCTCTCCGAGATGTTAGTTGTGAGGGTACCCCAGCGGCGCTGTCCATCATCATGCATCAGAGTCCACTTCTCTAAGCCAATTTCTTTCAGGTATTGCCAAGCTTCTTCATTTAGACCCCTCAGCTGTCTCACAAGAAATCGATACTTTCTGGATTGTGTTGTGGACCCAATCCCCCAACAGAGACGTTTAACTTCAACTGACTTGAACTTGGTCATAACGTTGCTACGAATGTGACGTAGGCAATAGCGATGAACCACTATTGTGTCATTCCATCCTTCAAGGTTATTCATAGCGTGTATAATGCCCTGATGCCGGTCTGAAATAACACACAGATTCTTTTGAGAATCTGATCGTACATGTCTTCCAAACTGTTCAAGAAACCAACCCCAACTTTCGTTCGTCTCTTCGTCAACGATAGCGTAGGCTACCGGAAGTATGTAACCATTGGAATCTTTTGATACCGCCATAAGCAATTTCCCCTTATAAGACCCCTTCAAATGTGTTCCGTCAATACATACAACGGGTCGACATCGATGGAATGCTTTTATGGACGGTCCAAATGCCCAAAATACATACTTAAATACAAACGAGCTTGATGACGCCACTGCACAACAGTACTGGGGTTTGCTCGTTGCAATGCATTGATATACTTAGGCAGTTCTTCAAAATTGGATTCCCAGTTGCCATAAATATTTTGAATAGCTCTTCTACGAGCTCTCCAGGCCTTGATATAAGAAACATCAACACTAAATCTATCCTTACAAAATGCCTGTATTTGCTTAACAGGAAATGTAAGATCAGCAACTATTGCATGGTTGATGTACGATGTAATAGACCTTGATGTAAGACTTGTGTTGTTGTTACCAACGGATGACCCGTAACAGTTATGACCACGAACCCACTTTATAATCCTCCACAAACTAGAAGCTGCATTTCCCTGTCTTGTGGCGGAGACCATCCAGTTACAATGAGTATCGGCTACAAAGCCAGGAGCATTAGTCCTGCATATTACGTTCCATCTCCCCGGCCTGCTGTCTTTAACATAGAGCTCTCTACCCTGACTAATGTTCCACTGGCCAACAGCATGTTGAACATCCTTCTTCGACTTGAAGTACATACCTGCTCTAATAACATTTGTTTCTTCATTCCAGAAAACCATAAAATCCTCCTCTTGTAAATCATGATCTTCTAGCTCTTCCAAAACAGAAGTGTCAATATCAGGGTTCACTTGTGGAACTTGCGAACCCCCTGCATGATTTACCACGCGATATTCTGCCGCTGGTTCATCGTAGCCGTCTTCATCGGTGTCATCCTCCTCTACGACCCTGAGGTGATCTCTATCTTCTTCGGACGTTGATGATGATATGTAGCCATCAGACCCATCAAAGCCACCGTCTTCCGCTGAATTTGTCGGTTCCTGGTTATTATAACCACTATTCTCCTGGTTATTATAACCAGTATGCTCCTGGTTATTATAACCAGTATTCTCCTGGTTATTATACCCAGTATTCTCCTGGTTATTATAACCAGTATGAAAAGTGTTGATTACTTCTTCCATTTTAACGTAAACATCACCAACGTAGTTAGGTTTTGTTCCCGCCAAATAGAACAACATTTCTAAACTCCCATCATCTTTGATTATTGAAACATCGCGCAGCCCGTGAAACTCATACGGCAACAAAATAGTGACGTTATAATCTTGTTGGCTAACACCAAATAAGCCGTATACAATATGAACCAATTGTTCATATGAAAATTTCTGAAATGTGGGATATGTTGAGATATTAGTTTCTTCGGAGGCTGAAACAACACCGTTCTGGAATGATATGCTACCACCCCAGAAAATTCTTAACAAAAAGGGACTAAATGAAGAAGACATTTTCTTAATTGGATTTGTGGTGATTGAAATTTCCGCACTTGAAAATACTTAAAGAAGATGGTGTTTTGTGAGAATTCAACTGAGATAAACTCTCAATTTAAAGATGGCGTTTTCTAGTGTTCTCATTCAATCAATTTGAGTCATCATATCAGTGCTTTTACAGAGGAATCAATTCAGCCTTAATCAATTTGAGTGATCAAATCAGTGTTTTAAGACATGCAGGAAAACAGTGTTTGGTCACATGCATTCAGTCTTACAGTGTTTGGTCACATGCATTCAGTCTGCTCCTGCATCACCACCATAGCTTTTTTTTAAAAAATTATAGGGTTTTCTTTTAAAAAAAAAACATAATAGGGTTTCTGATATGTCAATATCACCCGCAGTTAGGAACTACGATCTAGGGTTTATGATCTGACATCTCGCACTTGGGAAGTGCGGATGGGGCCCGCCTCTTTTTCTGAAGACAATGTCTCGCAGTTGGAGACTGCGTTTTATCTTTGTCCCCAGTTGGCAACCCCAATGGTCCCACCATATATTCGTTCGGTCCTAGAGAGTACACCCGACCCTAAACCCGAAGCTAACCCCCGCACTTGGGAAGTGCGGGATAACCTTTTCTGAAGAAAAAAAAAACGATCTCCTATTTTTGTTAATAAACTTTAAATTATTACTATATATGAAAAAAATTCTGCCTATTACTTTTTACTTTTTTTTCTTTTTATAAAATTCTCGATTTTTTTTTGTTTTATCCGAATGAGTTTGACAAAGTGCAACGTGTAACAAACTTTTTTGTTTGAATTGTTTTGGTCGTTACTCCTTTTTTTATTTCTCATTTCCGTTTTCTTTAAATAACGTTATAACAATTCAACTGTTTTGTATATCCGCATATCTCCACGCCACACGAGTTGCAAAAACTTATTAAAAGTAAAATCTTAATTATTAATAATTGCAAATCATGACAACAATGTGACAAGAGTCACAATGAGAAAGCCCACAATTAAAAGACAGGGACCAATATCCAAATATTTGTACTATTTGGGTGGGCCAAAAGATTATTGAGCCACAATATCACATGTCACCCTCATGCATCATATAGACATATATCGTGCCATGTTCTTTTGATTTGATGTGCTACCTTATAACTATAGGAATATATGCCTTCAAATATGTCAACGGGGCACATTTTATGCCATATAATTTACTTACAAATTAAAGTCAACTCTTTTACTTACTTTAGTCAGATAGATTCATCATGCCATATATATTATGTATACATACGGGTTAATTTGTTATATTGTGTTTTAAACGATATTAAACTCATTTAACTAGTTACAACACCTAATAGGACGTATCTCAAAAGTCACGACTTTATCGATTGTAACCATACTCCTCGACAATATTGAGCAAAAACCTATTATTATATTGTATAGTATAAGCCCATAATACATTAATACATGAAATTTGTGTTATATATAATATATTTGAAATGCTGAGTGTTTGTAAATTATTCAAAAGAGATAACTATTTTTTTAGCATGTATTAGATTTAATATATTCGAAATGCGTGTGTTTGTGAAAAAATTAAACACCTGAAAGCTTGATAATCAATTTATTATAAAAACGATAAATCGAGATCAATTTTCCATGCAAAACTCAATCATCGGTTTATAATTGAGTGAGATAGTGGGTTTAGAAAAATAAATATAAATTAAATAACTTCATCACGTGCCAATGGCAGAAATGGTTTTATTTCATGAAAATATTTAAAATTAACTCTCCAGGCAAAGCATAATCGGGTGAATCCTATATCAATAAATTATATTTGTTCTGTTAGAAAAGAAATGACATGTACATAATTTAGTTTAGTTGATATCTCAATATACATTTTTTAATAGATAAAATCAGGCGATTCTTGATAAAACTGTTAAATTGTTAGCTTAATTACTTTATTTTATACATACATTTATAAAACTTATTATATATATTACATATATATTTCAGTAGGATTCCTAAACAATAAACAACTCAAAACTAGAGTTGATTAGCTTTAGGGTTAAATTTCCGAAGAAAGAACGTAAATCTTCTTGCGAGAGACGTTATGCATATCTCGAGTTTCAATATGCTTCACTTGGAACTAGTTAACCCTTTATTGAAATATCTGAAACTAATGGGTTGTTTGATAAGCTCTTATCGGGTCCGGTAAGAGTTGATTACTGATCTGGTAAGTGATCAGGACATTTGATTTTGTGGAAAAACACCTCTAACTCGGTCCCTAGCTCTGACCCGTGTTTATTGTCGCCCCTGACTCGATCCGGTCTAATTTTCCCCCTGACTTGATCAGGGATGCTCGGTTCGTAGCCAAACTTTCAAACACGTCCTAAATAAAATTCCTAGAATTTAATATGTTGATGAACACACATGTTATTTGATTATTTTGGGGCTTTTTTTTCTTTTCAATTTAAGCAATTATATGCTGTTTAATATAATAGGTGGTTATAAATAAATATTAAAACACAACTAGTTAGTTTTATTAATTACTACATACCGGGAATATTTGTGTATCTACTTGATAGTAGTTATAAATTAGTAAAATCTTGAGATGGAAACAAAAAATATTTTATATGTTTTGTTGTCAATATATAGCTTAAAAATGCGAATGTATGGGGCCGATGCTTACCACGTGGCAGACAGTTTTACGAACGGATCCCACAAAACTAATTGGGTTAATCAGGGCCCATCACATGGGACCGTTAATTATTAACTTATTTATTTCAAGTTAATTAATGTTAGTTATTAATTAATAATTTAGGGGCTCATTAATTATTGGAGAAGTTTCTCTATGTTCTATCAATCTGCTTCTACTGTGCAAGGAGTGGTGCACCAGCGGTAGAGACGCCTCTGTCCACTCTTCCCACATATCCTTTTCTTAAAAACAAAAAAAGAAGAAAACTATAATTAAAAATAATCATATAACAAGATGGTGATCCGTCCGCGCTTCGCGACGGGCCACCCATTTTCTGAAACACCGTGTCTAATGTTGAAAACTCTAAAAGTGATTTAAAAGTTGACCACTTGCGTTTAAGTTTGAAAAAAAATACCACATGTACATGACACGCGGCCTAACACCCATTTTTCAAAACACTGTGAGCAAAGTCAAAAACTCTAAAAGTGGTCTAAAAGTGACTACCTGTGTTTAAGTCAGAAAAAATATCACATGTACATAACACGTGGCGTAACCACGTGTCGCAAAAACATTGGCCTAACACGTAGCCACGTATCGCCATACGTGACCTAACACATGACCACGTGTCGCAAAAGCATTGGCCTACATATGACACGTGGCCTAACAGGTGTCCACGTGTCACCACATGGCCTAACACGTGCCAGGCCACATAGTGACCTATAAAATTTTAAAAAGTCGCTATGACACGTACCAATCTATTATTGATTAAACATGACACGTGTCATATTAGTAGTGGTGGAACATGACACGTGTCATGTTCCTATTAGTGAGGATATGAATAGTGTTTTATGAGTCTATGACCACCAATTACCATTGTAATATATATAATCTATTAAAATTCACTAATCAATTTAGAGTTTACGATTCCTCTATTTATACTACTTTTGAAAGCTATCCTCCCATTTGATTGGCTCACATAATTCATGTGTTTTCATGTATGCGGACATGTGTTCTTATGTCAGAGGGTGAGAAGAGATTCGGTGATCCTACCTTGTGACATCACCACATAACAGAAACAGAGGGTGTGTGACGAAAAAACAGAAGAGGGAGGGGGGGGGGGGGGGAAGAGATGAGACTCATTACGTATAAACTTTTCTGAAAAAATATACATAAATTTACACTTCTGAGCGAAAAACTAAGGATAACAATATCTCTTTTCTTTTTCCATGCTAGAAGAGAGAATTTTTACACATGTTTATTTTTGTCATGCTTTATATATAATATCAACCAAAAGAAAAAAAAGATTTGTTAAAAACGAGTCAAAATAAACTTTAAGTTGAATAACATGATGACATTGTAGCCTAGCGGTATGGTGTTAGGCTATTTGCAATGGGTTCTTGTCACCTTTCACTCCCCTCACTTACTTTTTTACCAACTCAGCGCCACATCAACACCCCTCACTCCCCTCACTTTCACTCCCCTCACTTTCACTCCCAATACCTTCCCCTCACCTTTCTTTCAATCCCCTCACTTTATTTTTATTATTATTTTATTCAATTTAAATTAATTTAATAATTAAAGAAAAAATGGAAAAAAATTACAGAACACCACATTTACGCATCTCCCAAAGTCCCAAACACACCCTCCTTTATTCTCTTAACCGACGGCGGATACATCTCCGACGAATCCAGCCGGCCGTTGCTAAGCAGAAACGAGAGAAGGGCAGGGAAAAGGAGGTGGGGGTGTGAGGGTCGTCGCATCCAGGTAATCGTCTGAGAACAGACAAGAGAGGTAATCGCTGGAGAACGAACGAACAGAGGTCGCCGATGGGAGCAACTATCGGAGGTCGCCGACCTCCCCTTTCTTCTTCCCCTTTCTACCTCTCTCTCTCTCTTTCATCTCTTTTCTTTTTCTCATCACCGAGATGTAGAGCACGGGGGGCGGGGACCGAAGTTCACTCCTTGCGCCTATCACCGAGCTCAGCCCACTGGTGACACCGAGGTCACCGAAGCCACGTCAACCATCACCGAGGTCTCGGTGAGACCTTTGCAAACAGTCTTACTTTCTATAAAGACGGTAAATATAGAAATCCTTGTAAATGCAAGGTTGGTATATTAGTGAAAAAATTATTGTTAAAAAATGTTTAGAAACTCTTAATTTTTTTATAAATAAATTGAACCATTATTCAAATAAATAATTTATTATAATCACAGTTAATGTATTAATTATTTTAATATGGTAAAATTAATTAAACACTAAATATATAACTAAGCTCAGTAATATTCATTTTATTTATTTTAATTTATATAAAATTAAACAGTACGCATAAAAGTAAAATTTTATTTAATAATACTATTATGCTTATGTCTTATCTTTCTAAATCTGTATTAGTTTTATTTGAATTATATTTTTAGAAGAATCTTGTTGATGTGATAAGAATTTTAAATTATCATCATCGAATTAATTAAAGAGATGAATTTTATATCTAATTTTTTTTCTTTTTTCTAAATAGGCATTTTATTAAAACAAGCCAATCTCATTGACAAGCACAAGCCTACCCCTAAAGCCTAAGATAATTCACATCCCATTCCTTATAAAATTTGTGTGTGTAAACCTTAATATTTAAGGTGTAGTTGTGAGTGGTTATGTGTAGAGGAGAGAGAAATATTTGAGGAAAAATTTAGTGAATCCCTATATTTGAGGGAAAATTTAATAAATCTGTCAAATTTGAGGTTTGAAGAAAGAGAAAATGTGGTGATAAAGGTATGAAAAGTATTATTTAATTGTGATTGTGAGTGGAAGAGAGAGAAAAAGTAATGATAAAAATATAAATTATAAGGATAAAGATAGGGAATGAGATGTGAATGCTGGGCGCGTTTAGTTGTGGAAAACAGGGGGTGTTTTCCATTTCCGTTTTCCAAGAAAACAAGGAAAACAGAAAACGCGTTCAAATTGTATTTTTTAGAAAATGTTTTCTAGGAAAACAGAAAATAGTGTTTTCTAAAGTTTAACTAAAAATGGAAAACACCTTTTTTACTGTTTTCTGATTTCTATTTTCGTTTTCCAAATATATACAAAAGAAAATGGGCGTTCATTTTCTAGGGTTTATACTTTATACGCACAGCCGCTCGACCTCTCCTCCGTTAAGAAATACTTATTATTTTAAATCTTTTATATATTTATTGTCTTTACTTTATGTGTTTTATTTTAATATTTTTGTTCTTTAATTTGTCATATGTAAGGAAATCTAATGAAATGTAGAGATAGAAAACAAATAGTAATCAGTTGATTTGAACATGTTTTCTAGTTTTCTAATTTTGAAAATGAAAATTCAATCTTTCAAATTTGAACGCGTTTTCAAAAATTTTCATGTGTTTTCTAAAGATGGAAAACTCATTTCATTTTCTAGAAAACTAGAAATGGAAAATTAAAAAACATTTTCCACAACTAAACGGCCCCTAAAGTGTTTTAGCTTTTCATATTTAAAAATATCGATGATCGGTTTCCGATCCTTCACCCTATTCATGTTAGCCTCAACAACAAACTCCATATACTATTTGAAAGGGAGTTCATCACCTTAACAACCGAACAAACCGGCCCTCTCCACCACCTCCCTGTTGGGTTTCGTCAGTTGTATTCGAGTCACAGATAGTAATTTTAATTTTGATTCAAACTCGTTTTACTAACTGTATTACCGGATACAATTACGTTTATTTAATTACGTTAATTAAATCAGAGTGCGGAAGCGTATATTAAATACATAAATAAATTAAACGCGAAAAACCAACTGACAAAAGAAACAGCAAGATCTAATCACCAACGCGTAAATACTAGATATCTTTAATCCTAATAAAGCACTAAAATGGCTGCTACGTGTCATATTTTTAGCTGGTCCACATCAGCATTGCCACATGTCATAACCACATTCAAGTATCAATTTATTAAGATTATCAATTAAGTATAATTACCAATTTTATCAAAACTAAATTTCCATTAACAATTGACAAATTTAATGTGAATTTGATAAATTTATTTAATAATTTGATTATTTTAAGAAAACCAATCAACAATTTGTTAAACATAATAAAGTTGATTATTTTAACAATTTTTTTATATGTATCTAATATTATGAGCTCAACCCGTGTAATACACGGGTTACTAACCTAGTATATATATATATACATATATCAACAGGATTAGGATCATTTGAGAACTTTTTATTATTGTGAGAACCATGAGAACACTTCCTAGCCACACATTTGGAATCTAACATATTTTATTTATTTTAATTGAAAAGGGCAATAAAGTCTTTAACCTATACAACTAAAAGACAAAACTTTTTTAAAATATTATTAACTATTAAATTACTTTAACAATTAATATCTAGATTAGTAAAGATTAATTGTTTTAAATATTTTTTAAATACTTTCTTTTATGTTTTTTATTACGTTTTTAATGTTTTTTTAAACTTATTTTTTATTGTTTTTTTAATTTTTCTTAACTTTTTTAAACGTTTTCATTTTTATTTTTTTAACAATTTTTAAAACTTTTTATCAACTCATCATTTTTTACGTTTTAATAACTTTTTTTTACTTTTTTTAAATAATTTATTATTTATTTTACTTTATAAATATATATTTTTATTAACTTTTAGTTTTTTACGTTTTAAATAACTTTTTTAAAACTTTTCTATTAACTTTTTTATTAACTTTTTTTACTTCTTAAATTATTTATTTAAACCTTTTTACTAGTGTTTTTAATTTACTTTTTATGTTTTTAATATAATAATTTTTTTTTACTTTTCCCTACTTATTTTTATGTTTTTGAATAAATTTTTTTTACTTTTATTAAACATTTTATAAAACATTTTTTACTATATTAATTAATTTTTTTAAAACTTTTTATTAGTGTTTTTAATTTACTTTTTATGTTTTTAAAAAATATATATTTTTTAATTTTTTTTATTTCTGTAAGCTTATTTTTAAAAAATAATAAATGCCTACGTGCATAGAATATAGACACTAACAACCATGCAACATGTGCCTATGAGGATGCAGCGATATGTGACATCTATGGAACAAGATTCATTTATGCTTTAACCATACGTGATTGTTCGATGAGATTGAACTTTTATTTTTGTTTATTTTATACACCGATTAATTTTGTATTCTTGGATTTTCTAATCACCAATCCCTTTTTCATATTATTCTTATTGACTCATATGTGTAAGTACGTTTCCACCAATTTAACAACATAAAGACCCTTTTATTAGTGTAAAAACCTATTTACACGTTTGTTACACCACGTTTCACGTTTGTAAGAACTCACTGCATTGGTGTAATAGGAACATGATACAAGTGTGTAACATTATGTGCACATGCAACATAGTAATATTTTACTACTTGTTAGTAAGTTTTTATAATCAATAGGTAAATATATGTAACAAGATGCAACAATGTAACAAATACATACGAGCATGCAATATATTAACAATCATGTAATATATACCTACGAGCATGCATTGATATGTAACATATATGTAACAAGATTCAATCCTATTTTAACTATACCTGATTCTTCGTGAGATTGAACATTTCTTTTACTTCTTTTATACACCATTTAATTCGGTACTCTTGGATTTCCTCATTACCGACCCCTTTTTCATTTTTCTCTTACTGACTCTTACGTGTAAGAACGTTTGCACCAGTTTAATAACAACCTACACCCTTTTATTAGTGTAAAAACATGTTTACATGTTTGTTACACATGCTTCAAGTAGCAAGATCATGATACAAGTGTGTAACATTATGTGCATTTATGTAGAAATAACCTAATACACCTTTTTATTAGTGTAAAAACATATATGTAACTGTTCGTTACCCATAAGTAACTGTTCGTTGCATACATGTAACAACATGCATTCAAAAAATTGATAATTTTGAGATCTTGTTGTTTATAATTTTGATATCCTTTTTGATGTTGTTTTTGGTTCTTGAAAAAAAAAAATAGATCTTGGTATTGTTGTCGTGCTAGTATTATCATGGTTTAAGTTTTTGACGGGTGGTAACCTTTTACTACTAATTGGTAAGACTATATTACGGAAATGTAATGTATATGTAAGAAGGCGTAACTATGTAACAGATGCCTAGGATCATGCAATATAGACAACACCAACTATGTAACAGATGCCTACGAGCATGCAACCATGTAAATACTTGTTTATATTTTTGTTACACAATGCTTCAAGTTTGTAAGAACTAGCTACATGGTTGTAGCAAGAAAATGTGTTTGCGAAAATATGTTTGGGCATTTACCTGATAAATAATGTGTTTACGGAAAATGAGAGAGAAAAAAAATATGATATGCTGATCAATGAAAAAAAAATTAAATATTTATATTTTTTTAATATTTTATATACGTGCAACTGTTCGTTACACATAGGTATTTGTTGGCTACACATATGTAATTGTTCGTTACCTACATGTAACAAAATACATTAAAAAAAACTACGGAAAAAAAATTTATATAAAAGAAAAACGAGACTATAACCAAATTAAAGATTAAAAAAACGTCCTATTTAATGGTGCAATTTTTTTTATAAAGTTATTATCGTATTAAAAGTTATTAACGATACAAAATGGAGGGTGGAAAGTAGATATTTATGTCACATCACCTTATCACTTCATCTCAATTTAAATATAAAATTACTTAAATGCCCTTTTCTAGATCTTTAATAGATTTTTTAATTTTAATTTAACTTAAATAAATTCAAATTAATCTAGACCATTCATTTGAAAATGTGGTTAAGATGTGTGGCTCATATCTGTTCTCGCGGTTCTCACAATATTTATTGGTTCTTAAAAGATCCTATCCCTATATCAACATATATATTTATATATAATGTAATATTTAAATTTTATTTTAATTATTTAAATCAGATAAATTGTGATAAATAAATATAACAATTTATGTGATAATCATAACTAATATTATGATTCCATCTAAACCAAAAGTGTTTGGATCGTGAACGATCGGTTGTGTCGGACAACTGTTCAAGACACCGAGGTTCAACGAGACAAGCGCTAGGGTTGCGAAAAGCTTACCGGAGAAGCAAGCTCGGGGTTAGGTTCGAAACCTTAGCAGAAAAACACACCGAATACAGTCCCGGAAGCCGACGGATGAACGACGGTACTGCGGCGGCGAGAGGAGGCGACGCTATGGTGGTGCAGCATCGGTCAGGCGGTGGTGCAGCGGCGGTGCAGCGGTGGTGGCGATCGGGTGTGGTGGCTGGATGGTCGGCGGCGACAAGAGGTCGCCGGCGATGGCCTTGCAACGGTGGGTTGGACGGAAATCGGCCAACGGCGGCGGGGGGTTGGTGGCGGCCGGCGGTGGTGGTTGAGAAAGAGAGAGACCGAGAGAGATTTTGGTTTCTAAAACTTGTAACGTGAAATCTGTATTTCATGTTCGTTTATATAGCCAACCAATTTGTGTATAAGCCTACAACTGGTTTGGTTTATCTCTTTATCTCTTAATCAGTTGTAGATAAACTACAACTAATTTAAATATCTCAATTACTCATCCAGGTTTTAGATAATCTTTAAATAAACTAATTTTTTAGGTTACAATTATCTAACCACTTTTAAATAAAAACTAATTAAATAAACTAATTTATTTAATTAACTTTTATTTAATTTAGAAATACTATAGTAACAATTTATTATTTTTTTTATTTTCACTGACTAATAGTTATCAACAAGTTAATAGTTATATTCTTCTGCTTTTATTATTAACAAATTAATGATATTAGGAAATGATTAATTATTATTTATATGAGTATATAAATAACAATATGAAATCAATTATGTTTTCGCAGAACGACGTTACGTGTTCGGTTGCCCTCAGTGTAACTCTTACATGCCACAATCGAGTCGGGTTTTTTAAAAATTGTCACGTCTGAACATACAATATCCAACACTCACACCACATGAAGTTAAGCCCATAAAGACAATATTTATCGGAATTCTCCTTCAATCCAAAAACCAAAAAAAACCTCTAAGAAGCTTAAACAAATGACGAATCTCATCACAATGGCATCAGGAATTGGTAAATAATGAGACAAAATGGGCCCGTAATTAGGGATTTGACCATGGAACACCCCCAAACCTTGAGAGCTTTGTCAAATATCTGATATAGAGCTTTCATGGCAACTAGGAAAATAAAAAATGAGAGCGAATCCCCTTGAAGAACCCCATAAAAACATAACTTTTATATCTAATGACACTTTTTTTTTTGTGAATTATAATTAAGATCATCAATTTCTTTTGAATGGCGATTTTATTAAAACACGAACACAACAACTAACAAAAAGCTAGAATCAGGACAACAACAACGAGACTTACACAAGGAAATTATTGTCAAGGAGTTCACCTCCCTTTGTGGTTGTGATGGGAATGAGTTTCCTATCAACTATTTGGGCCTCATTGTGGGTGAAAACATGAATCGGGTCAATGCTTGGAAATCGATGGTGGATGTGTTTCAAGCTCGGCTCTCCCGTTGGAAAGCTAAGCATCTCTCTTTAGGGGGAGGTTAACTCTTATTGAATCGGTCCTTGATAGCCTCCCCCAATACTTTTTTTCTCTCTTCAAGGCTCTGGTCAAAGTTCTCAAAAAACTTGAATATATCTGTTTTAATTTCCTATGGGGAGGAAGTGGAGAGCAAGGTGATCCTAAAAAAATACATTGGGTGAGCAAGGATTCCATTTGTAAGCCGAAAGAATTTGGTGGCCTCGGGCTCGTTTCTTTGGATAATATTAATAAAGCGTTCCTTGTGAAATGGTTTTGACGATTCATGGTTGAACCGGATAGACTTTGGAGGAAGGTTGTCGCGGTATCCACGGGCATTTCGACGAAAATATTTGGGTTCCTTGCAACAAGTCCATCACGGGCGTGTGGAATAACATCTTAAAAGTTAAGGGGATCCTATGGCAAAAGGAAAATTAGATTAATAGACCTTTTCTCTTTCTCTGATCATGTTTGGAAATGGTCCGAAAATCCCTCTGGGAAGTACAGTATTCATTCCATGAGGTGTTTCCTTACTCGCCATGCTGCTGCTCCTCTTGAACCCAGCCCTCTTTCGTGGTCCAATCTCATTCCAAAAAAAATTAACCTCCTTATGTGGTGGGCGCTCCTCGGTCGGATTCCTACTGCTGATAGTCTGCTCAAAAGGAATATTGTTGTGGCTTCGGTCGCTTGTCCCCTCTGCTCGGAAGCTAACGAATCGAACACTTATTTACGGGGTGCAAATATGCGTTGGAAATTTGGACAACGATCTCCTCGTGGTTAACTATCCCCTAGATCCTTTGCTTCTCGATTAAGGATTTAGCGCAGGTGGTGGCAAACCTAAACTTGGATCGTGGAAGAGTTTCTATGGTGCAATCCATTATTTATACGGCGTGTTGGAGTATTTGATGGGCTAGAAACGATGTCGTCTTTAACAAAAGAAAGGTGTCGGTACAAACTATCCTCCTAGATATCAAAGCCTCAAGTTTCTTTTGGCTCACAAAATGATGTAGGGGATCAAAGCCTAGTTGGCAAGATTGGTGTAATTTTAATGTTGTCATATAATGCCTGTTTTTCTTTTCCCGCTTCTAGCGCCTTGCTAGTCGTTGGATCGTTTTAATGAATTCGTCGTTAAAAAAAAAAGTTAACCTTCTTTTTTTTTTGAACAGCTATTTCAATCAACAAAAACCGCAACACCCTACCTAGCAAGGAGCCAGGAAAGGGCATACACAAAAAACCAAAAACGGGAGAGGGACTTACATATTGAATTTATCCCAATCCTCCCACGACAAAGTCGACCACTTACTCCTATTTTTAACCCAAAAGAAACTACAGCATTTGATTTCATTGAACATACTAGCAATACTAACTTTAGCCGCTTCAAAAGTAGCTTTGTTTCGGAAACTCCAAATGACCCAACAAGTTGTGAGAATTACCGTGTAGAAAACCATTTTCGATTTCCTGTCAAAACGAGAATCCTCAACCAACTTGAGAAGATCACCGAAGTCAAAAGCGTAAATAGGCGGGACCTTGCACCAGTTCGAAACGAGCTCCCAAACCCCCGCATCAAATTTGCATCCGATCATGAGATGATATGATGTCTCGTTTTCTTCCGAGCAAAGTTGACAGCTCGGGTCTCTAATCTCCACTCTTCTTCTTGAAAGAGCCTCCTTCGTCGCGATACGGTCTTTCATGAGTCTCCAAAAAAGGATGTTAACCTTGTTAGGGACTAAATTATTCCACGACTTGATGATACCTTCGTTTTGTTCAAACCACTTCCACATGCTTCTAAGACTTGCTGTTGAGAAGATTCCGCTGGGGTCCCCTGTCCATCTACAACTGTGCGCCAAGATTTGGATGGAGGCAAGCACATCCACTCCTTCATCTTTAAGAGCATTTATGCTTTTGACCACATTATTCCATACTCCTCCAAATTCCTTTTTTGCAGGTAGCACGTCACCACCATTTCTTTTAAAATGGATACCTTTTATAGTTCTGCACCAAAAAGAATTACTTTCATTAAAAAACCTCCAAGCCCATTTGGCTGAAAGACATTTATTAGAAACATTAAAGGGAATAAGGCCTAATCCTCCCTCATTAACCGGCTTGGCCACGTCTTCTCTAGCCACCCAATGGGTGCATTTTTTATCCGAGTCGGCTCCACCCCAAAGGAAACGGTAGCGAATGCTTTCCCATTTTGGAAGAACTTTCGCCGGGACTTTGTAGAGAGACATATAGTACGTCAGAAGATTTTCGAGAACCGCTTTAGCAAGCACCAAACACCCACCAATTGAGAGGTTGGTCGCCTTCCACCTCGATATTCTTTTCTCCACCGCCCCCGTGGCATCTTCCCAACTTTTAACTCTATTCATGTTAGCTCCCACCAAGAGCCCAAGATATTTGAAAGGGAGAACCCCCTTTTCACAATTGAACATAACGGCATTGTCATCCACCTCCGGATCCGAGACGTTCAACCCATACAAAGCACATTTAGCCAAATTGATTTTGAGGCCGAAAGCCGTACCGAACACCCGGAGGATCCGAATCAAATTAGCCACATTGTTATTCGACCAACTCCCCATAACAATCGCATCGTCCGCGAAAAGAAGATGAGAGATCCTCGGTCCTTCGTTAGGAATTTGGATCCCTTGGAATAGCCCGATCGATTCCGCCTTTTGCATCATCCAATGAAAACCTTCCATCACAATCAAGAAGAGGAACGGAGACAACGAAAACTCCCATGTCGATGTTCCGTTAACAAGCACCGAAGTTCCAGAACCTGATCTAACTATTTTTATCTGACCCATATTGGTTAAGGTGGCTGAGTTTGGGAGTGTGTAGCGTAGATCCAGAGAGACAGACATAGCTAGCTAGCTAGCTTAGCTCTCTTTTATTTATTATTTTGTTGAAATTAATAAAGCCTTAACATAGCAGATGTACAGATTATCGAGGCCAGTCCTCCTATTAATTATTGCCCATTCATTAAATCGATCAAACTGGAATGCATTCTCACTTTTTCACTCCACATTTATACGTCTATCTGCCCCTCCTTCAATACCTTTTGCACTCGATAGCCTCCTCTTACTTTTTACAATGCAATAAACCTCCTAGCTACTCACATCTCACTACGTCAAAATTCACCTTTGGCCACGGACAAAAACCGTGACAAAAGGTGTTTTGTCACGTTTTTTTTTTCCATTCCAAACGACACCATAGGTGCCGTGACCATATGTACCCTACGGCCACGTTACAATATCAGTGGCTGAAGCCACCTATAAGCGTGGCTAAATGGTACCAATATTTGTTGTTGTAATCAAACAATTCTTCAGAAAAGCGTGGCGAAAGGGTTCCATCGGCCACATGTGTTTGGTTAACGTGGCCTTTGGTATTTTATGGTCACGTATATTCGTGTTTTAGCCACATACATTATAAAAATACGTGGCCAAAGGGTTGCTGAAATCATACATTTTGTCACAGTACGAGTGGCCAAAGGGTGGCAACGGCCACGTTAAAATATGAATGGCGTGGCCTTTGGTATTATATGGTGACGTATATTTGTGTTTTAGCCACATATGTAATAAAAAAACGTGGCCAAATGGGTTGCTGAAATTATAATTTTTGTCCCAATACGCGTGGCCAAAGGTTGGCAACCGCCACGTCAAAATATGAATAGCGTGGCCTTTGGTATTATATGGTCACGTATATTTGTGTTTTAGCCACATATGATATGAAATAACGTGGCCAAATGGGTTGCTGAAATCATACATTTTGTCCCAATACGCGTGGCCAAAGGGTGGCAACGGCCACATTAAAATATAATAAGGGTGGCCTTTGGTATTATATGGTCACGTATATTTGTGTTTTAGCCACATATATTTGGAAAAAAAAAGTGGCTAAAGGGTAGTTGAAATCATACATTTTGTCTCAATACGCGTGGCCAAATGGTGGCAACGGCCACGTTAAGATATAAAAAACGTGACCTTTGGTATTATATGGTCACGTATATTTGTGTTTTAGCCACATATATTTGGAAAAAGAAAGTGGCCAAAGGGTAGTTGAAATCATACATTTTGTCTCAATACGCGTGGCCAAATGGTGGCAACGGCCACGTTAAGATATAAAAAGCGTGGCCTTTGGTATTATATGGTCACGTATATTTGTGTTTTAGCCACATATATTTGGAAAAAGAAAGTGGCCAAAGGGTAGTTGAAATCATACATTTTATCTCAATGAACCCTATATTTAATTACAAATCAAATAAAATTTAATTACAACTCAAATAAAATTTAACACATATATTTAATTACAAATAAAATAAAATTCAATTGCAAGTCAATACAAATGAAATACAAATAAAAAATTAAAGAAAATTACACTGCATACAAGCATTATTCTCAATCTAATTCAATTACAAGTCAACAACACTACCGCGTAAGTGGTCTTCATCTTCAACTGTCCAGATTTGAGCTTAATTAGGACCATTTTTTATTGTATTCCTTCCTATACCAAAACATATAATTGATAATTAGGTTATGGAAATTGATCATAATATATATAGCAATTTTGAAATACTTACCACCATGATAGATATGGACTGAGGAGTGCCATTTTATTGCAAGTAGTATGGGTCATCAGGTCCTACAGTTCAATTGATTTCCAGATGAACATTAGATATCCAGATGAACTTAAAACATCCGGATGAAGATCACATTAATTAAGTTCCAGATCAACTTCAAAGTCAGTTGAACTTTGTTTGCTACACATCTCACCATTTGTTCCAACAATCCCTAGCTGGCCCAAGTGTTTGAGGTACCAAATAACATTTAAAATGGGACTACATGACATTACCAAACAGATTACTGTGAAAATATAGAACGGAATGAAACTTGACTGGCAAATATTTACCTTTTTCTTTTCAACCGCTTCAGACGAGGTTGATCGACCACCGATTTCACGCCCTACAGTTCAATTAATTACTAGTAAATGAGCAATCAAACCTATAATGAGTTTGACAAATACTAACCGTTGTGTGTATGTCAGCATGATTAGTGCTGTGGCTAGATCCAACAAAAATCTCCTTAGAATTTTCCTAGAACAATGTTTTTGAAATGGTAAAAAGTTAGACCAGAATAATGACGCAGACCTATCATGAAAGTATTTATTCTGTTTTTTTAATCTAACATAAGTTGTTCCAGTTTTATTCATACAGATTATGTATATACTCTATTTTTTCATATTAACATACATTTTCAATGAATAATAGCAGGGCCCCATTTAACTCATATCTTTGTTCTTACATGAAGTATATATTCTTATGTACCATGAACTTGCATCTATTTGTGTTCTTCAGGAACATGAGTTCATCCGGATTGTGTTCTTCATGAACAAGAGTGTATGTGATTATAAGGCACTTGAAAAATAGTATGATTAATTAAGTTGTGATGTAAAGAATTCACCTCTGTAGATGCCGGAGCATTAAGTTTGTGTGGTAGCGGTGGTCCAATTGCAGATAGATGAGCTATAAGTAGATCAAGTTTTTTCTCCGATTCTTGAATCTTCAAGAAGAGGGCCTTAATCTGTTCATTTTTTTCATCCCTAAGAAGTCTCTCCTCTTTAAGTTCGAACTCAAGTTTTTCCAATTGACCATCACTGTTGTTGGACCGATTCTTGAATTTTGTACAATTAACAGAATGTAGTTAGATGCTTTTTAACAAAGTACATAAATAGGAAAGCATGCAGACCCTATTGATTCATTATCTCTTAGTTAGTTCTTAATTATTAATATATCACATAAAGACCCTATTGATTGATTATTTGATATGTTATACACAAATTAAAGACATCTAAAGGGAAGAGTGGAACACATCATGTCTTCAGTGGATATAAACAAACAGTTCACCATTTCTAGCAGAGTAGCAGATGCATGACATCAACATTCTTCTATTCTTCTACAGGGGATTTAAACTAAAATTTCTTTATTTTGTACCCCTCTAACATGAACCTACAAAAAATGTTGGAAACATTCCTATATATGTCCTCTAGGATCATTTCCTAGCTAGTAATTAATGACCAGAGTAACGTAAATTAGTTCTTAGTTATTAATACATCACATAAAGACCCTATTGACTAATTATTTGATATGTTATACCCAAATTTAAGACATCCAAAGGGAAGAGCAGAACACATCATGTCTTCAGTGGATATAATTAAACAAACAGTTCACCATTTCTAGCAGTGTACATAAAGAAGAAAGGAGGTTCACCAGTAACATGAATCTACAAACATGTGCATATGCTTGACCTCAACATTCCTAGCATAAAAATAACTAATTTAGCATGCTCCCCCAGTCATTTAAGAAGGTAAATAACTAATTTAGCATAAAATGAATGGGTTGAAATGAATGGAGAGGATATCTGCAATATATACCCATTCCTAATCAATTCTGTATGAAACGAAATTTTATCGATCTGTAACTGTAACTGTACACAAATTCAGGGATCCCAAGTTAAACGTGTATCAATAATAAACAAAAGAAACAATTTTATGAAAACAGATTGTAAGTAATGAAACGGAATAACTTGACAATTACCGTTTTCTGGACTGAATGGTCTCCCAAATCACATCCCACTTCTGAAGAATCGCTAGCGCTGGCTGTTGAAGCTATTCGTTGTTGAAGCTCCATGGAAGATGTGAATGAAATGGATGAGAAAGAAGACCTAGTTATTCGCTGGAGGTTTTTAATTGGAAATTTTCTGATAAAGTGAGAGGGAATCGATAATAAGTAAATTTAGTTCGAAATTTTGGGTGTAGTTTGAACTAATGGTGGGAAATTCAAATTTTTTGGTGAAAATTTTTAACTAAAAGGGGGGGAATTGTTCAAACTGATAAAAAAACCCAAAATTAATATAAACAATATGTATATTAAACATAATTAAACATAAACATAATTAATTAATTAATTAAATGTCTCCACGTGGCTCTTCCAGCGGGTTCTTCTTGAAGATGAAATCCATAACTGTGATCCTTTAAGCAGATCTGGATGACGATCGGAGTTAAAAGCCCTAATTAACAAAATTACGTTTTAATATATATTAACTTTATTATTTTATTTTAGATATAATAAACAAGATTTTATTTACATGTGCCTTGTGGCCGTGATAACGCAACTACAAAAAACGGATACATTACTAAAACACAACTCAAAAATGAAAATGATAAATTACTATGCAATTCAGAATAAAAATACCAAAAGACGTACCGCCATGTTGTGAATTTCTCATGTATAATAATTTTGTTTCCAAAAATATTAAACGACATCCAGTTAGGATGTTGAGGAGCAATTAGGACCAACTAGACTCAATGAGGACTAAATACTGACAATTAGCGTCATTTATAAAGATACTTTAGTGAAGACCAGTTATGGTCAATTAATATGGTCAATGAATACGAATTTGGACCAGTTCAATGAGAAGGTCGATTATGCTCATAGGACCGATAAGGACGGAGCATGAAGGAAGTGACTAATGAGGATTGATAATCAAGTATGACCAATTAGGACTAATTGGGGCCAATTAGTTAAAATGAGGACCAATGATACCAATAAGGGTAAATCAGGGTTAGTGATCGTCGATTAAGACCAATTAGGTTCAATTAGGGTCAATGAGGACCAATTAGGACCAATAAGGATGAATTATGACTTATTAGGGCCAGTTAGGACCGATGAGGGCCAATTAGACAGAATAAGTACCAATATGGCTCAATTCGGGTTAATGAGGAGCAATTAGGACCAATAAGGATGAATTATGACTTATTAGGGCCAGTTAGGACCGATGAGGGCCAATTAGACAGAATAAGTACCAATATGGCGCAATTCGGGTTAATGAGGAGCAATTTGAACAAAATGGACCAATAAGCACCAATTAGTGTCAGTTAACCTCAATAAGGACCTACTAGACTTATCGTTTACCATTTACTTTGTAGTACAACAAATTTGAGTCAATTAGGCCCAATTGACCGCAATTGATTATAATTGGTCCTAAATGAGCCTAATTGATCGTAATTGACCGTAAGTGATCTTCATTGAACCTAACCGAGCCGAATAGACTATAATTGACCTTCATTGGCCCTAATTCATCCTAACTGAGTGTGACTGGCCCTCATTGGTACTCATTTGTCATAAATGACCATGGTCAACCTTAATTCAGTCTACTGGTCCTCATTGAGCGTAATTTGGCCCTCAATCGGCCTAATAGACCCTAATTGGTGATATTTGGTCCTCATAAGGGGTCGACATTGAGCAAAATCGACCCTCGTTAATTAGTTATAACTGGTCTTCATCAGTGACCCTAATTGATCCTCATTGACCCAAATTGACCCCAATTTACCCTAATTGGGCCTCGTGGCTTCGTTGGTCCTAATTGGTCCTACTTTATCTTCATTTGTCCTCACCGGTCTTAATCGACCCTAATTGATGTGGATTCAATTAAAATAAATCTTTAATCCTAATAAAGCAATAAAATGATTGCCACATGGCCTTTTTCTAGGGCCTCCACATCATCATGTCCACATGTCAACACTAGATTAAATTAATATATAAATTTTAAAATAAATTCAATATATTATTTCAACTTTATAAATATAAAATTGAACCTTACATTTAATAAAATTTAAATTTCTAATTAATGTAATGAAACTTCAAATCTTTTAAAATTTCTAAACTTAAATTTTCAAATCTTTCATCTTTTTTTTTCTTTCAGTTATCTCATTTTATGAATCAAAATTCAACCCGTATATTTTACGGGTTACTAACCTAGTTAATAATATTTTTCTAAACCAAATTAAATTATCAAAAATTTCCCCCATCCCAATTTCAACTAAATGGGCAAACTCCAATAACTTCCCCTGTTTCAATTCTTAGGGTTCATTGTGATCCAGAAGAACTGCCGTTAGTGTAAAACTGCATTTTCGAAAAACAGTTACCCTCTATTTTCTCTCCAGGTTTCTAATTGGCGATTTAAACCTAAACCTTACTCTCTAATTTCTACCAAATGGCACCCAAATTGAATCGAAAGGCTGCATCAAAGGCTACTCAACTGTTCTTCGCCGAACACAATGTTGTAGCGTACTTCGAGAAGTCTGATAAGTCAAAGCTATTTGATGAAATGAACGATTTCCTCGAGAAATCCAACACTCATTTTGCTTTAACTGTGAATCCTGTAATATGCAAGCAGAGAATTGCTGAATTTTGGGACTCAGCCAAAAAATCTGTTGATAGCAACGGGGTTGGTAAAATTGACTCTAGAGTCAATGGGAATGAGATTAGTTTGACTGAAGAAATGATACGGAAGCATCTGAAATTCAATGATGCAGGAGGTGATCCTGATTACAAGTCTGAATTGTACTTGAAGACGTACGAAGCAATTGGGTATGGGGGTGACTTAACTTGTGGGACCATCAAAAAGGGACAACTACCCTATGTTTGGCGATATCTTGCTCATACCATTCTCCACTGCCTGTCTCACAAGAAAACTGCGTGGGATGAACTTGCTGCACCTCAATCATCCGCTTTTCATGGATTGGTAAATGGCCTCAATTTTAACTTTTCAAAAATGATATTTGATGGAATGCTGGAAAATCTAAAACCTAAAAGGATCTTTTACATGTACCCCAGATTCATCCAACACATTCTCAATTGTGAATTTCCAAATCTGCAAATCTCTGATCAACATCTTGAACTAAAATCTTTTACAAGTAAAACATTTTCTAACATGCAAGTGAACAAAACTGTTTTCCTTGGTAAAGACACATCACACCCTATTCCTAAGGCCAGGACTGCTCCTGAGCAAACTGCTCCTGGTGACAACATTGTTACACCAACAAGTGTTGAGCCCACACCAGACCGACCATCCTCTTCCACTGATATACAAATTCCCACCATTCCCACCAAAAGGAAGAGGATGTCCACATCAAAAACCACACCCAAAAATACCACACGCACTCCACAATCACCCAGAAGGAAGAGGACTAGGTCTCCTATACCTAGACCCTCCACAGGACTACCTCAGAATGAGGGTGGTATATCACCTAGGCCACGTGAAGTAGATTCCCCAACCCTTATTGCAGGGAATATACTGCTGGACTTGGTTCAATCACCCAACCGACATTCCGGTGATAAGGTGACTTGCAGTAGTGATGAAGCAAGTCAGGTGGAAAGGGCTGACACTACTCATGAAGTCCCACTGGACCCTGAGGACAGTGCCAACATCATTAAGACCCAATCCACGGCAACTGTTTCTGTCAGGGAACCTATTCAGGAACCTTTGATTGACAACAGGAATCCCAGGTGCCAAGAAACCATGGGTGCTGAGCATGAACAAGGTCGGCTTGTTTGCTCTTCTTTGCTCAAAGATACTGGCAACACACCAGTTGAGAAGATCTGATCTGTACATAGAAGAAAGAATTGCCAAAGCCGAAAAGAAAGGTCTTTCAGACAGAGTTGAGATGTACAGAAAGCTCTTATGTAATGAGTATAGGATGATTCGGATGAAAAGAAGTGAAGATAACAAAATTTTCACTATGTCAGTTCAGTGTGATGCTCAGAAGCAAGGAATGCTTTCACTGATGCATGGGTTGATGAAATGAACGGTGATGACTTGATCAAGATGGATGTACATGATCCTAGTCATCAGAGCTGATCAAGCCAATGAGATGAATGTAAAGAGATTTGTTGATAGCTCTTTAGAACAGGATCAACAAGAGAAGCAAGGTACTAGATATCAAACTCTATCTGAGGAGGATGAATTGCTGATTCATAAATGGTACTTCAAGGAAATCATGATGCGAGGGACCCAAAAATAATCAACTCTTGCAGATTGCCAAGGCTGAGAAACGACTATGATGCTATCAGGAAGAGCCAAATTGAAAAGGAAAGAGTTACTGGTGTGAAAAGGCCACCAGGTATGCATGCTCTGTTTGACTCCATACATCCTGAAGGTATCAGCTACCTCAAAGAAAAGAAGAGTAAAGCTCCTGTGCAAACTACTCAGCAAAAAAAGCCGCCAAGGATCAACATTATCAAGGAAATGTTTGACACTGTCTCTGATCCTCATCTCTCATCATCTCAACCCTCCACCACAGCCTCACAACCGACTGCTCCCTCATTACCAGGTGCATTTTCTGGTCTGAACAGAACTCTAGCCTCACAGCAACCCAAAAGAAACCCTGCTGCTAGAACTATTAGACCAGAAAAAAAACCTAAACCTGTAAAATTAAAGCCTATTCCACCAAAGTTTAGAGCAGATAACTTCACACCCATTGTACCACATCCTCACCTAAACAAACCCCGAAAACCCTCATCTCCACCCAAGTCACCAGAAAAACCACCCACCAAGAGAATAAAGTCAGTGGCTAGGAAGGGAAAAGGAAAAGTGATCTATGAGGAGGATGAATACAGAGATGTCCATGCTGAAAGGAGAAGAATCATCTCCTGGAGGTATGATGATGAAGCGAAAGTATACCTGTTCACAACCAGTTCATGTGAGGTACTAAAGTTTACAGCTGAAGAAGCTATGTGCAACCTCACTGACCATGAGTTGGGTGATGTTAGACAGTCACGTGTTGATATGAAGGGTGCGTGTTCACAAGAGGAATCCTTAATGGTGAGGATAAGGATGTATTTGGATGAGTTATACGGGGAAGTAGACGAAGCCACACAACGCAGCATTGACAATCCTGTTTCGACACTTGAAGTTGATAAGGATGGAAATTTGGTAGTCTATAGAGCTGATGGGTCATTCACAACGCATAGTACAGTCCCAGATCCAGAATGGAGCCAGGATGACAAAGACCGAATCCATTTAATAATGACAAGTAACAGGCTTCATCAGGTTTTTATTAAGAGAAAAAGGGTGACCAACTGGGAGTATAAGAAAGAAACAAACATGTATCACATTTTCACCAGTGAAGGTGAGACAATTAGAAGCTTACAGGATGCTCTAAATGGGCTTTCTGAAGATGAGATACGAGATATTGTCAGGATTGGTGATACTGAGAGCAGAATAATGACACGGACCTTTCATGAAAGTCTCCTATGTAAGAAGGCCAAATTTCGGTTACAAGCTATTGAAGAGGAGAACAAGATGGGAACCGGATGAAGTTGGCTGGAAGAAGAGTTGATCCCTGTATTTGTGTACAATTGCATAAGTTGTTGATCCAGTTTGTATGTTAACATGATAGTTGTTACAGTTTTATTCATACACTTTTCATCTGTAATTAATAACATACACATTTTCAATGAATCATAGCAGACCTCCATTTCACTCATAACTGTGATCTTACATGAAGGATATATTCATATGCTATGTTAGTGTAGTATATGTTGGCATTTTGATATGGTGGGATGAGATGATATATAAACAGGATAAATTTTACTTCTTAAGTAAATTGGAAGAAGAGAAAACCGGATGAACTACAATTCTTCAGGAAGAAGAGTTCATGAGGATTGAGAGAAGATGAACTAGAGTTCTTAAGGATGAACCGGATAAACTAGAGTTCTAAAGTTCTTCAGGATGGTTAACCAGTTTTCTTCTATTATAAATACATACACATTTTCAATGAATCATAGCAGACTCCATTTTACTCATAACTGTGATCTTACATGAAGTATATATTCATATGTAATGTTAGTATATGTTGGCATTTTGATATGGTTGGATGAGATGATCGATTTATAAACAGGATAAATCTTACTTCTAAATTGGATAAAATCACATCAGTTGACTGTAAAATCTACTTGCAACAATCAAATTTAGAATAAAATCAACTTAAATGATTGAGATAAAATCTGTCGTCTATATAATTAATGGTGTTAACCAAAACAAAACATGAGGATCCGACATATAGTCTTCATCATATAGTCTTCATCATCCAAGAAGATTTTCATCAGATCCTATACAAAAATCTATCTAACTAGCTAAGACCTAGCATCCGACATATAGTCTTCATCATCCAAGAAGCTGCTGCTGCTGCTGCTGCTGCTGCTGCTGCTGTCATCAGGAAACAGCTTTTGACCAGGGGGTTTTCTTTGTCCCAACTCAGAGGTTCTGTAGGTGGAATCCCTGTTCCGGATTAAAAACACATCCAGCTCTCTCTCCCCCTCTGGTCCCTGGAGATGAATTTTCATATCCCTTACAATTTCGGGAGTGATGAAATCAGCATACTGAAGCCCGTATTTGATGGACAGAGGCGGGATCCTCCAGTAAATGAGGAAATACCCAACCGATGTGTGGTTTAGGTATTGCACCATTTGATCCAGATCATTACAATCAAATTTGCGAATGTCGACATAGTCGACATAATCTACCTTTCCCTTCCACACTTCGTGGCCGGCGGCATTCCGGTGGAAATCGCCACAGTGATGGACCTTTAGGGTGAACCTCCGACCACCTGTAAAAAACCCAAATGCAGAGTAGAGAGTAAGTAACTAAAAAACATAAAACCCTAAAAACCCAAATGCAGAGTAGAGAGTAAGTAACTAAAAAACATAAAACCCTAAAAATAAAAACGTACAGCCATTGTTGAGTGAAAATACACTTACGGGGAGTCTCGCCGTAGTAGGGTGCTGGTTCATTAACACCCCTAATCCTCCATTGTTTACCGAAGGCAGCCATTGATCGATCGAAGTTTTTTTTTCTTGTTGATCAGGAAATACGTTCGTACAGAAGATTTTGGTGGTGAAAAAGTGGAAATTTAAAGGCAGCTGACAGGGCACGCTACCAGCTATGGTGGGAAGAAGTGGAAAGGTCAGGCCAAGATAACCGTGTATATTTATTACCTTTACCACGCAAATCCTGTTTTTACCGTGTCTATTTATTACCTTTAGCAACGCAAATTTTGTTTATCAATTATTTCTTATGTGATGGTAGTAATTAAATAAGTTCTGGCTAAAATATAACCAATTAACACTTCTGTCTCAATGGTTCTTCTTAATCTTGTAGTGTGTTCCTTTCTTTTGACTGACCCAGGTTCAAGCCTTGTTTGCTACAATTTATAATTTTTGATTGTCTAATAGTGGATGACAGTCATTTATAAACTGGCTAGATTTTATATTCTTCAATAAATTGGAACAAAAACAAAACTGTATGAACTAACAAGAACAGAACCGTATGAAGGTTCAAGCCTTGTTTGTTTGCTACAATTTATAACTTTTGATTGTCTAATAGTGGATGACAGGATTTATAAACTGGCTAGATTTTATATTCTTCAATAAATTGGAACAAAAACAAAACTGTATGAACTAACAAGAACAGAACCGTATGAAGGTTCAAGCCTTGTTTGCTACAATTTATAACTTTTGATTGTCTAATAGTGGATGACAGGATTTATAAACTGGCTAGATTTTAATTCTTCAATAAATTGGAACAAGAACAAAACCGTATGAACTAACAAGAACAGAACCGTATGAACTATAATTCCTCAGGAAGAACAGGAAGAATAGAATCGGATGAACTAGAGTTCTTCAGGATCAAGAGTAATTATTCAGTAATAGAACAGGATGAACTACAGTTCTTCAGGATGAACTACAGTTCTTCAGGATGAACCGGATAAACTAGAGTTCTTCAGGATGAACTATATATACTATAGTTGTTATTTCTGTTCGTAGTCTATTGGATATTCCCATGTATTTAAACCCATTATCTAGTGAATTAAAATCATTCTGGTTGAATACAATTCTCTATACACTAATATTTAGTCACACAACCTAATATATATATATATGTAGAAGACTATAACCTTAGGGAGAAGATTTCATCCGGATTGAGAGAAGATGAACAGAAACGGATGAAAATACATTATATTAAATTAAAAATCAATTCATTACATAAAAGGGAAAAGAAGCGGCTGAAGACAAATCCCTCTTTGCTTTCTCACATTGTTGCTTTAACAAACACAATTACATACACATAATCCAAAGGGTGTATGATTCCATTAATACATTGATCTATAAAATTACAACTTTAAAACTACTAACTTAAAGGGATAAGAAGCGGCTGAAGACAAATCCCTCTTTGCTTCTCACATGGTGCTCTAGAGAGATTGCCTGAGAATCATCATATAACGGCTACGTACTTGCTGCTTTCTCACATGGTGAAGCAGTGGCTGGAAGAAATCAGGTTCATGGGGCCAGAAGCGAGAGAAGCACCCAGGAGTTATGAAGCCGAAACCCTTGGTGTCGTTGAACCACTTCACGGTTCCTGATTTCCTACCGCCTTCGTCCGCCATTTTCGTTTTCAGATTGTCTGGGGCTGAGGGAACTGAAAATGGTGAACAAGCATCTCTTTTGCTACATCGTTCCCCTTCCACAATCCAACATCGTTATCCGGGCCATTTGAGTGATTGGTACCACCCAATGTTGCAACTAAAGTTAGATCTATTATTAATAACAATAATAAATCATAATTTATCAAGCACATTATAAATTAATCAAGGAATGAGTAAAAGAAAGAAAGGAGGGTAGTGAGATCAACTACCTTGTTCAAGTTTAGGGTTGCAACAAACAGGGCATGCAAACCTCATATGGGCCCTTACTGCTGATTGTTATAAAATTACACAATAACTTAAAATCTGCTCGCAGTAAAGCATTTGTATGAACCATTAGAGACTCCTCGTCTCCATGGTTTCCACAATAACTTAAAATCTGCTCGCAGGAGATACAGAGTGCAATCTTTCCCTGCACAAGATAAAATTACCAAATCTGAGACGAAAATTTCAATCGAATTTCAGTGGTGAAGATGATAACTTACCGTTTTCCACATACGGATGATGCCAATTCCACATTTTTTGCCGTCGATGATGGACGAAAAACAGAGAGAGAAAGACTGGGAGAAAAGGGTCATGGTGGATATGATGATGAAAACTGATACAGAGATAGTATATATCGATACTCGAGGGGCGTGGTAGATGGAGATTTGAAAGATAAAGTAAATGATGATGAAAACTGATACAGAGATTGTATATATCGATACAAGCGCCGTCGACTGTTTTTCTTCTTTTAGCCACCTAAAATTAATATACCGTGACCATTTGTCATAATTTGTCACGCAACCAATGTTTAATATGAGTGGCCATATCACAAGATAATAAAAAATGATAAACATATATATAAACACAAATCTTATCTTTTTCGCCACGCGATTAATATTTTACCGTGACCATAAAATAGATTTTTGTCACTCACAACCTACCATTTAGTCACGGTTAATATATGTGGCCATAGGTAATAGATGTTTGTCACTCACAACGTACCGTGACCATTAGTCATCTAATATTTAGTCACACAACCTAATAACAGTGGCCATATGTACTAGCTTTTAGCCACATAACTAAGTAAAAAGCGTGGCCATTGCTCACATTTAGCCACACATAATATATACTTAATAGTTTTGTTTTCTTTTAATTTACTAAGTAATAAAATCTACTCTTTCGTCACACAACATTATTTAAGCGTGGCCATACATTCCCTTTTGGTCACACGAATAAAAAATCATAAAAATTCCGTCGCCGTTTGGTGCATTTCGCCACTCTTTTTTAAGTGTGACAAATAAGTGCCACATGTTTTTGTAAAACAGTGGCTAAAGCCACTGTAACTGATTGTTGTTGTCACATAAACAACAAAATACGTGGCTAAAAGGGTCCAAAGGCTATATATTTGGCCACGGGTACAAAATATGTGTGGCTAAAACGAGAATTTCTTACCTTTGGCCACGCTTTTTTCAAAACAGTGGCTATGCGTTATCAAAAAAACCGTGGCCAAAGCCACTTTTTGACGTAGTGTCTTTTCAATTATTCGAATAACAAAACTGAAGACACGACCCATTCATCACCCATGAGCTACTCACATCTAAAACTTCATTTTCTATTAGTAAAAATTAAAAAGCTAAAGTATTTTCATGTTTGGAAACGATCGAGTATATGTGGTACTAGGTTAGAAGTCCATGTATCACATTAGTTGAGTAATATAACATGTTGTAACTAAGACTGTGTGTAGTAGGACGTTATCTTTCCAGAAATGACAAGATGACACCCCTATAATGCCCTTAACCCCCCCTCCCCCGGGGCGCCATCTTAGCAAATCGGACGATGGGGCGTGATCAACATGGCGCCCGTTGATGTTTGACTCTCCCAAAAATATTACCATTGAACGGTAATATTGACATATATATATATATATATATATATATATATATAAATTCACTATTTAAATACTATAGAATACACCGTTCAACCTTATTTTTTACATAACATTCTACCTTTCTACCTCATTTTTAACACAACACTCTAAATTCTCCCTTCTACTCACAAAAATGTTTCCCCGTGGTGGTTCATCAAACCCCCGTTTCCAACCCCGCGACGAACAAACGACAACGAACATCAACTTCAAGACGATGGTTTTGTTTGGGTATGTTGCTAATATGAACCCCCCCTCCCCCCGGCAACAAGAACCCTTCCAAACCTTTTTCCCTTCCAAAACTAGAGTTTCAACTCCTACTCGCAACAAAACTTCCAACCCTATCAGTCAACACAATTTTTTCCCCATTTCAATCTACATACTACTCCAACTCGACCGTCTCCATCTTCCCAACCATCTCCACCTTCCCAAGAACTCGTACCGGTCGAACCCGAGGAGGTACCAGAGACGCAATAAGAGATGGCACCACCCGTGAGAATGCGCAAATCTCACAAGAATAAAGGGACCGAAGAGCCGAGACAACGAAAGATTATACAACAATGGACCGAGGAGAAGGTGGTGCTAGCTCGAGCATGGCCCGACACTTCGGAGGATCCCGTGCACGGTAAAATATATATTTTTGTATGTTTATTCACTTTTCTTTTTATGTATAATGTTATAAAATATATAATTTATGTTTAAAATTTATAAAATATATAATTTATGTTTAAAATGAGTATATAAAAATCTTAATTTTTTTTAAAAATTTGTAGCTAATAATCAAGACATTACAACATTTTGGACGAGCATTCGTCGCGAATTTTTTAACGAGCTAAAAAGGGAGCCGTATCGAGCTAATGACTCGTTGTCGGGGAAATGGACCGAAATGAACAAGAGGATGAAAGTTTTTTTCCAACATCTACGGTCGGATTAAAAATAATCGGTCGAGCGGTGCAAACGACGCCGATGTCGTCGAAGCGGTGTTGATGGAGTATCGAACCAATGCGTCAGCGTTTAACAACTTGGCGGCTTGGAGAATCCTTTACGATAGCCCGAAGTGAAGGGACCAAGCGGACCTCACAAAGACGACAAGACGAGCAAAAAAGAAATAAAAAACGTCGTCTTTCATCTCTCCTGAATCTCCTAATATGTCCGACGCTCGGGCACTTGATTTGAACGACTACGACGAGGATGTTGAACTTGAGCTTCCTAGGCCGCTTAGTCAGGACAAGGCAAAGGCGAAGCGAGCATCCTCATCCTCGACTAGTCGAGCGCCCTCCGACTACACCGCCCACTGAGAGGAAATAAAGGAGCGATTCGATCGCCTGCTGTAAATTAAGATGCAAAAAGTTATTGTCGTAAACATTCGGCAAAAAGAAAAAGACTTGGCAAATCGGACATTTTGAAAAAGCTAGTTACTGTTCACTCCGAACTTCCGCCGAACTTTGACCTTCGGACAATCAAACAGAAACAAGACTGATCTCTCACCGAACTATGTCCGAACGTTGACCAAACTCTCTCCGAACGCTCACCGAATTAGAGAAACGCCGAACTCCGTCTGAACCTCGAGTTCGGAGTGGTTATTTTGAATTTTTCCGAACCTCAGACGAGACCAAACTCACTCGACACCATTTTCTCGATTTTTAGTGTTTTTGACTGGAATTTTCGACAGGAATTCAAGCACACTCTATAGAAACAGAATAGGAATGAATTTTTGACTTGAAGCACACACGAGAAGATCAAACGAACTCAAAAATGTATGATATTTTTGCAAAAACGTGAATTTTGAGTCAAAACTTTGAAAAACAGAGATTTCCGACCAGTAGAGCAAACCAAATGCTCTGATACCACTTGAATTTGCTTGAGCGTGTGGATCTTCTACTTAGTCGTATTGAAATCAATGTATAATAAGTAAAACACGAAGAGTAAATACAAATAAGCTTTGTATTAACCACAGAGAGTTTACACAGAGACACTTAGAAGATATGACTCGGAAGCTACTGAATACAACACGTAACATGTTATTTATAGTGCTGAAACACGACTGGCCGAACCTCAGGTTCGGACATAAGTTCGGACCTGTCCGAACTCCAGGTTCGCTGGGAGTTCGGACCTCAACACCTTTGTATGATTTGTCTTGTATTCGATACTTCACATGACGATCAGGACCATGTATCAACAGACAGATCTGGGAGAATTGTGCTATTATTTAGAAATTGAGGTGAATCAAATAGGTAAAGGTATAGAACTGAGATAGTCAGCTAATGCTAAGAAGTTAGTCCATTTAGCAGGGTTAGAAGAATGTCATGATGCTAAAATCCCTATGGACCCAGGACTAAAACTAAGTAAAGAAGTAGGAGGTGAGGTTGTGGATGCTTCAGGCTATAGGAAATTAGTAGGGTCTTTGAGATACTTAACCTAAACTAGACCAGACATTACCTATGCAGTGGGCTATGTTAGCAGGTTTATGCAAACTCCAAGAGAAGCACATCTAAAAGCAGTGAAGCAAATCATTAGGTATGTGAAGGGTACTATGAGCTACGGGTTAATGTACAAAAAGGAGAAAAAGGACTTTTGGTTGGATTCAGTGATAACAATTATGTCATGGATAATGATGATGGGAGGAGCACATCAGGAAGTGTATTTTTCTATAATGAGTCACTGATTTCATAGAGTTCTCAGAAGCAAAAGATTGTGGCATTATCATCTTGTGAAGCTGAGTTTATGGCTGCCACAACTGCTGCTTGTCAGGCTTTGTGGTTATCAAGATTGCTAATTGAATTGACATGAGAAGAATCAAAGAAAGTGAAGCTAATGGTGGATAACGGGTCAGCCATAGCGTTGATGAAAACCCCTGTGTTTCATGGTAGATCAAAAAACACATCAATTAACTTGAAGTATCACTTTATAAGAGAGTGCATAGAGAGAGATAGATAGATAGAGAGAGAGAGAGAGAGAGAGAGAGAGAGAGAGAGAGATCAAGTTGAGGTGGAGTTTATCAGTGGAAACTTGCAGAAAGCTGATATATTAACAAAACCTTTATCAAGGAACAAGTTTTCTGAAATGAGAGTTATGATTGGAATTAAGGAGTAGCATGTGAGAATTTCATAGAAATGGGAGCTCAACACACCATATGCACAAATCCAAGGGATCACTGGTATATGTTGCTAATGTTGGGTTATCATGGCTTGAAATTGTGGAATGTTGCTGTGCTGAATTGGATATAACTAAATCAGAATTAGGGAGGAGTAATGTTGGGTTGTTAATTCCTTATTAACAACTTTGGGATAAATATGTAATTCTGATTAAAGGTGAAGGACCAGAAGTGTAAATTCTTTTAAACAGTTGTTAGTAGTTTGTTAGGGTGTTAATTACTTAGCCGTTAGTATTGGTTTATAAGCTGTTTTCATTTCCGTCATTGCAATCTTCATCTTGTAATTCTGGTTTCCAATTCATCAATAAAATTGATTTCAGTTTCTTGTTAATCTTTGATCTTGCAATCTTCAAAGGAAAGACCGTTTCTGGCCAGAAAATTACTTGAGATTATTATCCGTCAAACAGAAATAGATAGGATTATTAAAATTCATCTTTTCTTTTAAGAAACAAGAAGCCACCTTAACTAATAGTATAGTGTCTCTGTTCCCGGTTTTAAAATTCATTATTTCATTGTATATGGCTTTATTTTAAAAAATACATTTCTCTGGCTCCTTTAACCGGAAGTTAAAATCCAACTAAATGTGTGTTCGTAAATGTAAAAGGTCGTTACCATCCGGTCGGAAACTATACCCTGAAGTTTCAACTTTTTTTACCATTAAAACCCTTGTTCAGTTTGGTCAACCAAAACCTACCACACTTGTCTCTCTCCTCCTCTTCCATTTGGTCAACCAGACACGTTAAGCTCATTAAATTACACATGTCCCACTCCTCCCCTTAACTTCTTCTTCTTCTTCTTCTTTTTATTTATAAATACAAACACCCTCACCATTCCTTTCCATTCCATATTTCCATTCCTTCATCACTAGCCATGGAGGACGACCGACATACGCTTTTCCGGCAAGACTCCGATCTTGACCTCAGTTTCACCAGCTGCACCACCACCACCACCACCACCAGTGCCCGCTCCAGTCTCGCTCGTTCAAGCCTATGTCTCAGCTTCAACGAATCTACCGTCGGCCGTAATAATAACAACTCCTCCCCCACCTCCACCGCCGTCCCCAACCTCCATTCCCGCCCCCACCGCAAATCCGATCCCAACTGGGCCGCCATCAACGCCGCCACCAACCTCTCCTCCGACGGCACCCTCCACCTCCGCCACCTCAAGCTTGTCCGTCTCGTCGGCTCCGGGAACCTCGGCCGCGTGTTCCTGTGCCGTCTCCGGGACTACGAGCACGCCAGTTTCGCCATTAAAGTCGTGGACAACAACTTACTCACCTCTAAAAAACTGTCGCATGTGCAGACGGAGGGTCGGATCCTTTCCTCACTTGACCACCCTTTCCTCCCCACGCTTTACGCGCATCTTGAAGCTTCACATTACACGTGTTTCCTCATCGATTTCTGCCCCAACGGGGACCTTCATTCCTTGCTCAGGAAGCAACCCAATTACCGCCTCCCCATCGACTCCGTTAGGTTCTACGCGGCGGAGGTTTTGGTGGCTCTTGAGTATCTCCACTCGCTTGGGATCGTCTACCGCGACTTGAAGCCGGAGAATATTTTAATCCGGGACGACGGTCACATTATGCTCTCGGATTTTGATCTGTGTTTCAGCTCCGACGTCGTTCCGAAGCTTGATCATACCAGGAGCAGGAAACATCGTCGGAGTCGTCGTCGGAGTCGTTGTGGCTGTTATGGCAGTTACCGTTCGGCGGCGGCGGAGGAGGAGGAAATGGTGACGGAGTTTGTGGCGGAGCCGACGACGGCGTTTTCGAAATCATGCGTGGGGACACACGAGTACCTGGCGCCGGAGCTGGTCAACGGCAGCGGGCACGGTAACGGCGTTGACTGGTGGGCGTTTGGTGTGTTGGTGTATGAGTTGCTGTACGGACGGACGCCGTTTCGTGGTGGGAGCAAAGAGTCCACCCTGCGCAATATAGCATCGAGCCGTGACGTGGCATTTGAGGAGGAGGAGGACGAAATATTATTATTAGGTGAAATAGCGGGGATGGAGGAGGCGAAGGACTTGATAAATAAGCTGTTGGTGAAGGACCACCGGAGGAGGCTAGGGTGCGCCAGGGGTGCCACGGACATTAAACGGCACCCGTTTTTCGACGGGATCAAGTGGCCGTTGATCCGTACGTACAGCCCGCCGGAGCTCCGTGGCGTGACGGTGAAGAGAAGCGGCAGAGCGCACGTGAGTCACGTGAGCTCGCCCTCGAAGAGACGGCGTTGGATTTGGAAGGGCCTGAACTATCTATTGATGAAAAGCAAGGGGTCTAAACGAAATTTGAATTTCAACCAAAACTACTATTGTTATAGCAAACATGTGGTCTAATATGATAGATACGATTAAAGTTGAGGATTGAATATATAAATTTTGTTTCCCTCTTCATTTTAGAGACCTTAATTGCCTCTTTTAGTTTTCCTTTTTTGGTTTTTTTTAAATGCTACAAGGGTAAAATTCGAATCATACTCCCCTGTCTTTCTATTTTCCTATGTTTTTCTCCAACACAACATATCATGTGTAGTTTACATTTAATATATTTCTAAATAGTTGAAACCAGGATTAAAATTGACATACATTGCGGTGTGATAAACTTTAAAAAGAAAAGATTAATGTCTTTGAAACTTGTCATTCTAAAAAGAAAAGTTAAATCAAAGTGCAAATAATTAAAATAAGCACGTCGTAAAAGTATATATAGAATTTTATAAAACTCTAAATTTTAAAAGATAGAAAAAAAAGAAAAAGAAAAGAAAAACTTATGGATGGATAAAAATAAAATAAGAAAATGATGTTTAGGGTCTAAATAAAAAGTTTAATTAAAATGAATAATTATAAGCTGAGATTTTTTTTTTGTTGGTAATTAACCATGAGTGAAAAAACGATTCTTGTTCACCCAACATTGCATCTTATTATAAAAAATATTATAATGATGAAGGTTGTCAGATCTGCAATATGAGAATATAAATTTAAATGTCTAATAACTTCCAAGTATGTTCCCCTCATGGGCAATTTGTTGATAACTGAAACACAACAATTTGGTCCCTCAAGTTTTCGGTTAGTTAAATAAGCCCCTTAGATATAAGCATGTTTAGATAAATCAAATATGAAAGTCGACAACAATATCCACACTTCAGGCTTATGTTTTCAGTCTAAAAAGAGAGGTCATTTGCTCACAAATCACAATACATCATCGTTCATTCCTACTCCTCACACCACATTTTCATTAGACGAAAAGTATGCCCCTTTCTGCTTGAAACAACACCAAATAAGATTTCACAATACGTAATTATGTTTTATCTTAATTTTTTTTAATATATATATATATAGGGAGAGGATCATTTGAGAACTAATTGGTTGAGAGAACTTTTGAAAACCATTTTAAGCCACTAGTTGTATTTACATATACCCCCCTCCCATGAATTGTAGTGGTCCCCAACTGAAATTAGTGGTGGAGATTTAGTTCTTAAAAGTTCTCAAAACAAAAAGTTCTCATTTGGTTGTGATTAATTTTCACCATTAGATCTCTTGATCTAATGGTTGTGATTAATTTTCTTTTTTATTTTTTTATTTTTTCTCATTAATTTGAAACTTTCACATGTGAAAAAGAGATATTTCACATGCGAAAGTGTTGATACCTGAAATGTGCGTCGTGTGAAGTATCGAACGAAGACCAAGTTCAAGTCAATATAGGGTTGGCTGAACCTGGTCCGAACCTGAAGTTCGGACCGGCCGAACCTGGGGTTCGGAGGACGTTCGGCCAGTCGGGTATATATAGTAGTTTGGTCTTTGTGTTTAGTAGTTCTGAGCGTGCGAGATTACAGTTAAATGTTTCTGAGTGTGTTCTCTGTGTCAATTCTCTGTGGTTTACTGGTTGTAATTGTTCTCGTTTGATCAATAAAACAATCGGTTATTTACGTTTCGATGTCCGATTAGCTAGATCGAGTAGACGATCCGATGCTCACGCATTTTCAAGTGGTATCAGAGCATTCTGGTTCATTCTACTGATCTGTGGTTGCGATTTTTCGGACGTTTGAACGTTTTTGAAGTTTTCTCGAGTTTCATTACGTGTTTTCTATCATTTCTGACGTGCATTTTGTGTCAAAACTGTTTCTAAACCATTTCCTATTGGTTTTTCTGATTCACCATATCAAGTTTCGTCAAAATCAGTCCATTTTCACGAGTTTTCGAAAAATGTCTTCGAGGTTCGGAGGTTACTGGGCAAGCTCGGAGTAACCGTTCCGAACTTGAGGTTCGGAGGTGTCTCGGTGTGTGTTCGGCGAGAGTTCGGTGGTAGATCGGTCAAGGTTCGGAGTTTTTACGTTCGGTCACTAGTTCGGTCGAGGTTCGGACATTATATTTAGGTTCGGAGCTAGTTCGGTGTGAGTTCGGAGCTTGACATAGATTCAGACAAGGTTCGGTGCTAGTTCGGAGGCTGATTTAGGTTCGGACATAGTTCGGAGTAGGTTCGGACGGCAGACTAGGTTCGGAGCAAGTTCGGAGGACAGAATTTTTCAGCTTTGTAATAATGTCGGATTTTCAAGCTTTTGCCGCAATGCAAAGTGCGATGCAAACTATGTTAAATTTTGACAATGAAATTGGAACAAGTCAGAAAGTTCCCAAATTGTTAAAGCTTGAAAAGATTACCAAAATTGGAAGAAACGGTTTTCTGCTTATATTAGCACGAATGACATTGATTTATGGATTCCAATTCGAAAGTTGTATGAACGACCAATGGAAGATGGAGATCTTAAAGAAATTCAAGACTTCGATGGTGATGAAAGAAAAAGTTATGAGCTTGAAAAGAAAGTTTATGGTTATCTTACTATGGCTTTACCTACTGAATTGCTTCATCAATTTAGTACTTGCAAGAAATCTAAGCAATTATGGGATGCTCTATCCGCAAGATGTGAAGGGAATGCTGATTATAAGAAGAGTCGAAAGAAAGTTTTAAACAAAGAATTCGATAATTTTCAGAATTATGATAATGAAAACATTACTGCTTTAGTCTCAAGATTTTCACATCTGATTAGTGAATTGAAGGTTGTTGGAATTGAAAAGACTGATACAGACTTAAAAGAAAAGATTTTGGAAGCTTTGCCAGAGAAATGGGAAAATTATGTTTTGCTACTCACACATGATAAGGATTATTCAGCAATGACATTTCACGAGCTTACTGGAAAACTTCATGCTCGAGAAATGGAAATGTTAAACAACAAAAAGTCAACTGCTACTTTGCAAAATCCTGAGTTATATCATGGTGAGAATAGTGCGAGCATGAGTGCAAAATCTAAATCAAGTCAGAACACAGCACCAAGTGTTGCTTTTCTAGCTGGAGTTTCAAGAAATTCTGATAATAATTCTTCAAGAGGTTGCAATTTCACAATTCCGAATATTTAAAATCAAAGTGCTTTCTCGGCTGAATCAACGGAGGATTGTGCCAAAATGATTTCTGCATTGATTTCATCATCTTTTGGTCTGATTCTCAAAAATGTTGCTGATGCAAAGTTAACCAGTGAGGATCTTGAAGAACTTGATGATGATCAATTAACTGAATTGGATGTTTCGTGGCAATATGCTATGTTATGTCAACGGTCAAAGAGGTTTTTCAAGAAACATGGAAGACGTATTTCTGGTGACAAATTGGGATTTGACAAGTCAAAACTAAAGTGCTTTAAATGTCAACAACTTGGACATTTTGCCAAAGAATGTCAACAGAAATCTGATATTCCACAATCATCCAAGCCTGGTTTTACTCAACCATCCACAAGTAACACAAACAAGACAACAGCATTGACAGTTCAAAAAGATGGTGTTATGGATTGGGGTAAACATTTTGGGTATGATTCATCAGCTTTAATAGTTACTCATGTTCAACAAGAAGATTATTGTTCAGATACACGTTCAGATACTAGTTCAGATACTAGTTCAATACCAAGTTCGTATGCATCTACTGAAAACTTGGAGAGTTTGATGAAGGAAAATGCTTTGTTGATGAATAAAGTTCAACAATTGACTGAAGAATTTGAGGTGATTAAATCTGAATTGAAGATTTCTAAAGAACGTGAAAAGGGTTTGGTTTTGAAGAGTGAGGATTTGACTACTGAAATCAAAATGTTGAATGAAGTTTTAGAAGTATTGAAGCAAGATAAGAAGAATGCTGAAACTTCGGAAGCTGAAATTTGTGAAGAAAAGGGTGAGTTAGTCAAAGAAGTGAAGAAATGGAAGGAAGAGGCAGAAGATGCTGCAAATGATTTTCAGAATTTGTTTGATAAATCCAAGATTAAGCTTGATTTGCTTACTAAGCGTGTTGAAGAATCTGATGCTAAAATCAAAGCATATCAAGTTGATATGGAAAAGTTGTTGGATGACAAGCGTGAGTTGGTTAGGGTTAACAAGGTTCAAACTGCAAATCTGGAAATTCAAAAGAGAAATGAGGATAAACTGAAGAAGGAGCTACATGAAGGACTTGACAATCTTCGCTTGCAAAAGTTTGAAACTCATAAAGTTGCCAAGCGCTTGATTGCTAAAGAAAAAGAATTTGCAGAGGCTCAACAGCAAATTTCTGATCTCAAAATTCAAGTTCTTGATGCAAAAAGATTGCTCAACAATGTTTCTAATTCTCAGGTTTTCACAAGCTTCTTAGCAAATGATGCAAATTTTGAAAGGTTGTTTGATAAAACTGCATCACCCCCTGCTCATATCAAGGAAGCTGTCAAACAAGTGAAGGAACAGGTTGATGATTTTGATTATTCAAAGATATCATCTTCTACTTCAGAAGAAGTCAAGGTTGTAAAGAAAAAGAAAAACAAGAAAAACAAGAAAAAGGTCTTGAAATCTGAGATTCCTCCAGCACCAAAGTTTGTTTCTGGTTTATCAACTGCTGATAATGCGAAATCGGCTACATCAAGTGACAAGATTCAGTCTCAACCTAAAATTGATGAGACAATTTTTTATGAACAAAAGAAAATTCCTGATGTCAAAGCCGAATTCACAAGATTAGCAAAGAATGGACATTCTATATCGGAGGTGAAAGGATCTGGGAAGAGTGGTGGTCTGGGTTTTCAAGAGAAGAAGGTTATCGATGTGGCGATTCCAGCATCTGAAGCGCAAAATTTGAAGAAACTTAAAATGAAACAAGTGAAGAAGGATGTCTTTAAAGCAGACAAAGTTCAACCCGAGCGGTTTTACAAACTCAAGGGTTCTGATCAATTGTTTTCGGATAAAGAATTTCCTCTTCACTGCGTGGATGCTCGGAAGATTTCGGAAGTGTTTGTGCAAGCTAAAATATCTTCTGAAAGTTCTCAATCTCTAAGTCCAACATCTAAATGGGTGCATGATCATCGTCATCAGGTATATGATTCTCATTCTGATCATGCTAGAGATATTCATGTGTGTTCTTCGCAGGTATATCTTAAGTGGGACAAATCAACTCGAATTTGTTATATTTGCCGCCAAAAAGGGCACATGGCAAAAGATTGTCCACTTCCTGCTGAATCAAATTCAAGGTTTCACAAGAAACCAGTTTTTGGTAAATCTGCCAACAAAAAGTTCTTTGATGAAAAATGCAGAGTTTTTGATGAATTTGAACCTACATTCTTTCAAAAACAAAAACGTTTTGTTCCAAAGTTTTCAAAGGATCAAAATGTAGGTTCATCATCACAGTCACCTGTGACTGTTTCATCGAAAACTGAATTACCAAAACAACAGGAATGGAAACCTAAGGTGGTTTCAAAGCAAAATCAGGACACTGGTCGACCAGAAGCGATTCGCTTCGGGTCATTTGTGAACTAATCAGGTTGTCCAGTGTGCAGGTACTTCTAGAAGACCTATCGACGATTGAAAAGTTGTTGATGGAGGAGTATTCTGCTTAATTTAAATTTAATGACAAATTTTTCTCATATGCAAATTTTCTGAATTCTAAAATCTGAAACATATCCGTGTTGATTGATCAATTTTCTTTGCTTACGTTTTTTCTCAAAAAGCCAAAAATAGAGTCTTATTTTTGTGTAAAATGAAAATCCAAAAAATAGAGTTTTCATTTTAAGGGGGAGAATTGTAAGTAAGGGTGAGTAATTGAGAAAGAGCATGTCATGGAAAGAAGGTGAATACATGCAATATATATAAGGAAGGAAGGTGAATACATGCACAATATAAAAATTGTGAGAAATTGATCATTGGGAAATGATGGTACATTGGCATACGTATCTGACTCATGGATAAAGTAGATGAAAGGGCCATAAGATCATTGTTTGATGTGCTTGGTAGGCTTGACAAATCAGAAAGTATTCAGATGTGATATACATTAAATGCTAATGCTTGACCAAGTGGACAACATCTTGATGCGTATTTCATGACACAAAAAGAAAAATAAGTGTGACAATAGTAATGAGAAGTCACTGTGTAGTGTGTACACATGTGTTCATTTTGCAAAGATTTAAACTTGTTTGATTTTCTTTATTTTGTCAAACGATCGGACTTTCTCTGCGTGTCCACAAAACCGACCTGATCGTTGTTCGTTTGACGTTCTGCTTTATTTTCTTTGGTCTTTCGTATAACTCATCGGACTTTCTCTGCGTGTACGGGAGTACCGACCTGATTGTTGTTGGGTTATACAATCTCAACTTGTTTTATTTTATTTATTTTGTTAAATCCGAGGCCTTATCTGCGTATCGAAAGATCGACCTTAAGGTAGACGATTTAACGTTCTTATTTCTTTTTGCATGGAACACAGTTGACTATATCATGAAAAATATTATGCGTTGTGAAATTTCACAAGTGCAATCACACAAAAGAAAAAGAAAGACAAACAGAAATTGTCTGAATATGTCTGATAGTGTGGGGTACACTGATCAAAGCAAATCTAATCAATACCTTAACATATCCAGATGTTATGAGTATGATTCTGTCTGAGCTTAAGATGGACAAATTATACCAGCAATCGACATGACTTGTGTGCTTCAATTAGTTGAAATTGAAGTGTAGTTCAGTGCGTTATGATCAATATGATCCTATATAATGATCTTTCTCATACCAAAAATAGTGTCTAATTCTGTATTGCAATTTCATTTCATATCAAGAAAAGTACAAAAGGATTTTTGGTGTGTTTTAGTATAAATTTTGAAAAATCAAAAAGATTTTAGGTGTGTTTTAATATAAATTTTTAAAAAGCCAAAAAGATTTTGTTTCTGCTTTATTTTCGATCTGATCAACACGTGATATAAAATCATTTTTTTTCAAAATCATATCTTGGAGTCCTGAAGAGACATTTTGCGCCAAGATTATTTAAGTGTTAATGCAGGATGCTGTCGTGCAAGCTATCACAACTTCAAGTCTTCTGAAGCTGTTGATAAAGACCAGAGATATACTAGATATCATCAAGTATTCAAGATCAAGCTACGATTGAGTTGAGGAGGAGTTTGTTCGAAGATTCATTTCATTGGATAAATGGATTCTTTACTTGAGGGGGAGCTTGATTGAAGATACATATTTGATGATGTTGAGAAGAAAAGAGAAGAGATACTGCACACGACGAGGGGGAGTTTGTTGATACCTGAAATGTGCGTCGTGTGAAGTATCGAACGAAGACCAAGTTCAAGCCAATATAGGGTTGGCCGAACCTGGTCCGAACCTGAAGTTCGGACCGGCCGAACCTGGGGTTCGGAGGACGTTCGGCCAGTCGGGTATATATAGTAGTTTGGTCTTTGTGTTTAGTAGTTCTGAGCGTGCGAGATTACTGTTAAGTGTGTGTTTCTGAGTGTGTTTCTCTGTGTCAATTCTCTGTGGTTTACTGGTTGTAATTGTTCTCGTTTGATCAATAAAACAATCGGTTATTTACGTTTCGATGTCCGATTAGCTAGATCGAGTAGACGATCCAATGCTCACGCATTTTCAGAAAGTGTCTACAATGAACCTCACCCTATATATATATATATATATATATATATATATATATATATAGGGAGAGGATCATTTGAGAACCAATTTGATTTGAGAACTAAAAAGAACTAATTTGAGCCACATGTTTATTACATGTATCCCCCCTCCCATGAATTGTAGTGGTCCCCCCCTGAAATTTGTGGTTGAGATTTAGTTCTCAAAACAAAAAGTTCTCATTTGAACCTAACCCTATATATATATATATAGGCCTATATATATATATATATATATAGGGTGAGGTTCATTGTAGACACTTTCGCATGTGAAATAGCTATTTTTCACATGTGAAAGTTTCTAATTAATGAGAAAAAAGAAAAAAAGAAAAAAGAAAATTAATCACAACCATTAGATCAAGAGATCTAATGGTGAAAAAGGGTGTCTACCTGTCTACACTTATGGGGGTGTCTACAATGAACTTTTCACTATATATATATATATATATATATATATATATATATATATATATATATATATAGGGAGAGGATCATTTGAGAACCAATTTGATTTAAGAACTAATTAGAGCCACAAGTTTATTTACATGTATCCCCCCTCCCATGAATTGTAGTGGTCCCCCCCTGAAATTTGTGGTTGAGATTTAGTTCTTAAAAGTTCTCAAAAGAAAAAGTTCTCATTTGAACCTAACCCTATATATATATATATATATATATATATATATATATATATATATATATATAGGGGAGAGATATAATGAAAACCTCTCCGAGTTTGGAAAACCGTGAAAACCAAGCTAAAAAATCGATTTTTGTTCCGATTTTTTTTATGGTGATTCTCTAAGTTAAAAATACCCCCTTTATGCAAAAAAATAAAAAAAAACGCCTAGTAAAATTTTTAAAAAAAAATATTTTATAACCGAGGTTACATATCTGTTACATATGTAACCTCAGTTATAAAAGATTTTTTTAAAAAAATTTTACTAGGCGTTTTTTTTTTAATTTTTTTGCATAAAGGGGTCTTTTTAACTTAGAGAATCACCATAAAAAAATTGGAACAAAAATCGAATTTTTTAGCTTGGTTTTCACGGTTTTCCAAACTCGAAGAGGTTTTCATTTTATCATTCCTCTATATATATATATATATATATATATATATATATATATATATATATATATATATATATATATATAGGGAAAAAGACGAAACTAGCCGGTTTGACCACGGTTGGACCAAAATAGCCGGCTCCACGGTCGTCCTGGCCACGTCATTCACGGTCGGACGACCGTCTAGACGAAGCTATAAGAAAACGACACCTGTTGTTTTTTACGGTCGTAACGACTGTACGTGGGGGCGGACGACCGTACGTGGGGGCAGGACGACCGTACGTGGGGGCGGACGACCGTACGTGGGGGCGGGACGACCGTACGTGGGGGCGGGACGACCGTACGTGGGGGCGGACGACCGTACGTGGGGGCGGACGACCGTACGTGGGGGCGGACGACCGTACGTAGGGGCGGACGACCGTACGTGGGGGCGGGACGACCGTACGTGGGGGCGGGACGACCGTGTATTTTCGTCGGACGACCGTTGTTTTTGACACCTGTTTTGACGGTCGGACGACCGTGGATGCAGGTCATAGACGACCGTGGATGCGGCTATTCTCGTCCTTTTTTGAAAAGGGGGGACTTTCTCGTCCAACCGTGGTCAAACCGGCTAGTTTCGTCTTTTTCCCATATATATATATATATATATATATATATATATATATATATATATATATAACATATTAAAAGTATTGTTTTTTATTTTATGGTATAAATTTTATCAAGATAATAAAAGATAAAAGAGTTATTTGTTTTAAAAAATTGATGCAATTAAATTTAACAATAAAAAAACAACAATGATATCTATTTTCTTTTGTCGTTTGAGCCATATTATATTTTATTCATTTATGGATATGTTTATACACATATAGAGATATAGATAGAGTAAAATAACATTAAATTATTTTGCCAATAAAAAAATTACCTAAATCATTTAAACTTTTGATCAATGGTTTGTATTTTTTTTATAAATTTTAAACTTTTTGCATATAAATGCGTATGTTATATTGTTATGTACATAAAAACTATCAAACTAATTTTTTCATATTTTTTTAACCATGTACCTATGCATGCATGTATATAGGCAATATAACATGTAGATCGATGACTTGCATATGTGTAAGTTCTATATGTAAACGGACTTTTTCATTTATTACAATAAAGAGAGGTAAATAAATATTTTATTTCTATCAGTTTCTTATATTTCAAAAAACTTTTTAGATTGAAAAATATGAATAATTTATTTCGTCATGTGTGTTTCTTATATCTATCTATTTATTTATATATGTACAAGTTTACATACCATACGAATATATGCGTGTATGTATTCATATATGTCGTGTATTTTATTATTTTATAGATACTTGTGTACATGTATACATGCGTGCAGGGGCGGACCTACTTGAGGTACTCGCAGGGGTAGCGCCCGGCTACCCCTGAACTTTACCCCGACGTGCAATTTTTTTTTAAATAAGGTTTTCGGTTTTTCGTGACCCCTGAAACAAATTTTTCGCGACCTCGTGGAAGTAAATTTTATGAGCTTGTTACTTAATAATATGATCAAAAGCCCCTTAAAAATATGATTAAAAGCCCGTTAACTACCTAAAAAAAATTTCGGTGGCGCTGCCCCCGAACCCCCGTTAGTCCCCGCTACCCCTGATATTCTTTCCTGGATCCGCCACTGCATGCGTGGGTGGGTGTATGTATATAAATGATATAACTTATTACGCTATTCTTTTTTTTTTCTGGAACGACAGTAAGATTTATATTAAAACAAGCTCAACGAGCAAAATTACAAGACATTTAGGGGATTATGCATCCAATCGTTCCAACTTATTACACATTTACTATTTCTCGAAGAGAACCAAGAAAAAGAAAGTAAGACAATAGAGTCGAAAACACTGTTGTTCCTGAATTCACTTGGCTTAAAAATCAAGAGATTCCTTGATTTCCAAACATGCCATCATGTAGTAAAGATGATAGAGTAAATCAATCACATCTTTCTTCATCCTAGAACACTTGGTATCATCGATGCTTTTAATCATCACGAGGGGGGTTCCAACCGGCTATATCAGTGGGCTGATAATAGACTAATCGATTCAGTTTCAATGATATGAAAACACAACATCCTAAACAAGAATGGAATTGAGGTTTTTTTCCCAAAAGAGTGTTGGTGGAAAACTTATTTACCAATATGAGTGATTTGAAAAATAATTACCAAAATGAGTGTTTTTTTTAAAAAATTAAAATTTTCTCCCTCTTAACTTTATAAAAAAATAATCCTATTAAAAATAGTGGCGAAACAAATCAATTCCTTTAATATTTTGTTAAATAAATTTTACTTCAAAATTTTTAACACTTTTTTTCTTAAACATAAACATTTACTGTTTTTCTCGTAAATATATAAACATTTATTGTTTTTCGTAAATATATATACTTTTTTGAATGGCCAACGAATGCCCCGGAAAACCCGGGGACTATATTTACACCAGTTGAACTTATTCCAGGAAAAATCCACATCCGCGAGCGGCCGGGTGGTAAAACCTGGGAGCTCAGGGATCGAACTTGTGACCTTTCAGCCCCAAGTCTCCCCTCATCGCCAATGCCCCTTCCAAAGTATTGTCCGCAAGAATCGAACCTGTGTCTCAAATAGAGAACATAGGCTTCCTACCAATATACCACAATGGAAGTTGCGTTTTCGTTTTTCGTAAATATATATTTTAACTTCTTTTTATTTAGTTATAAAGTTTTTGCTTTTTCCTATTAAAAACGTTTTCTTTTTATTATATTTAAAATATGTAAAATGTCTTTCCCAGATGTATTTTTGTTGGTATTATAAAATTATTATTTAGTTGCTACAATACCATTAATTTAAAGAATTATATTATAAGATGATTTTTTTCCGAAACAAGTATTGGTAAAAATTTATTTATAATTAAAATATTTGAAGAATATTTATTAAATTAAGTATTTTTTAAAAGTTTCATTTCTTACTCTTTATAATATACTACTTTAAACTAATAATATTTATAACAACTAGAAAAAAATAATTTATAACAACAGAAATATTTAATACATATTGACGGAGTCTTTTTTTTTTCTCAAAATAATTAAAAATTGAAAAGGAAAAAAGCAAAAACATTTTAACTAAAAAAATTGAAATATACATTTACGGAAAACATTAAATGTTTATATAAGAAAAGAAGTGTTAAAAAAATAAGTTAAGTATAGTTTTTAAACAAAATATTAATAAAATTGATTTGTTCCTTAACTATTATAAATTGGATTGTTTTTTGATAAAGTTAGAAGGGAGAAAAATGTTATTTTCAAGAATACACCCATTTTTGTAATTATTTTTTAAATCACCCATTTTGATAAATAAGTTTTTCACCAACACTATTTAAAAAAAAAAAAAAAAAAAAAACTCGTTGAAAATGATGGTACTAGTTAGCATCTGATGATCCTGAATATGAGGATACAAGACGACTAAAGAAGAAAGTATGTGTGCAATTAAAAACTAGTAAAATGAGCCAAAGTCTCAAATTCTTACCTAACACAATGTTCGAAATGTCAAGGTTCAACTCACTATGTACCAACCATAACTCCTCTTTTATCACACCAACCCAATTCATCACACTCACCCATAAACCAGTCGTCATAAATTACACCTAACAAATTCAATTTATGTCAAGATTCAAACTGCATAATTGGGGTTTATGATTCCCATAAAAAGACAACATAATAATTGAACTTTATTTAAGAATGCTAGAAATTAATAAACCAGTAAGTAACAATAGGCCATCTTTAATAATTAGCATACAACCTGTCCAACCTCCATTTCCAACTTCTACTCACTGCATAGAATAGTTTATGCGGTATTTATACAAAGAATATATCCAAAAACAAAGGTTGGGACTTGATCATTAGTGTTGGTATACAAGTTATGACAAACAGAACAAACTCCAGACTTAAATTCAGAGTCATGAGAAACACTTCTGCATGGATTCTAGCTGTCTGTAGACTACTGCTACGAAAAACCGGTTGTTGAGTGTACCTAAAAACCTTGTGGAGGTCCCCATTTCATAACTAGAATACATGTTAAACGCAGCCTTAGTCTTTCTTTTGCTTTTTTGTACAGTAAGAATGAGATACCCTTATTTACTTGGATTATCCAAAGGAGACAGGGAAGAGGAAGATCTAGAGTGCCAAGGGCTCATCCCGCTTTCCGCTGGATCCATATAATCTGTAAGTTAAACTAAGATGAATATGAATTTTGATCGCGTATAGTAGGCTTTTTAGCTTGGAAATCATAGAATTTTAATGGGACAGTTGCATAAAAAAGTAACAGACTTTTGCCCATTTTCTATTTTGGTAACCAGCTTTGTTTTTGCTTGAAAAACCATTTCCAAAAAAACTGACTAGACCTAAGGCTATGTGTAATGGTCATGCCCTTTCAAGCCCCACCCAAGGGCATGATCCGACATGTGGACAGTGACGTGGCAAGTGGGCTTGAAAGGAAAATGGTAGTAATGGTCAAGCCCCTTTCAAGCCCCTTGCAATAATTACCCAATTATTATTTTTTTCAATTTAAATAAAATGAAATCTAATAAAATAAATAAAAAGTTTGATTTATATATATAGGGGGTTAGTTTGTAGTGGTTTAAAATGAAAAAAAAAACAAAAAAAAAAATATTTAATGTTCAACGGTCAAAAAATGACCCGTTGAACGGTCATTTTTGACCACTTTTCCCCCCAATTCGGCGTGAAAGATCCCACGCCCAAGACCAGATTTCCCTCTTTCGCGCCCCACCGTAGTGGTGGAGGGCGCTAAGGGGACGCTAAAATCGTTTTCAAGCCCCTATCGAGCCCCATTACACATAGCCTAATAACATCATAAAAAAATGATGACGTGACAGCTGACGTGGCAGTAACTTTTGAACATGACATGTCATCGATTTAATGCTGATGTGGCCCTTGACAGCTGGCTACCTTAAGTGATCCCCTTAAACTTTTTTTTTCGGAGACTTTGAACATTTTTTCAGGCTTAAAATAAGTTGACTAAAAACAAAAATCTGAGCAAAGTTGGTTACAACATTAAGCAATCATTCAAACTTCCATGGTATGCTGCATAGATGATTAATTATCTTACCTTTGCATGAATTAGCATCATCTAGAGGAGTTTCTGATGATGGTGATATTGGTGAATTGATTTTGACCTCTCTAGAGTCAATCATCATTGCAATCACTTCTCTCATTGTAGGCCTATTGAGAGGGGATGGACTTGTGCAAAACAATGCAATCCTTAAGAACAGAGACATCTCATCCGTAGTCTTTTTGCAACTCAAATCTAACCTTTGGTCAAATATATCAGAAATCGGAATCATCCCCTGAACTAATCTTTTGACACATGTCACAAGATCCCCTCCTTGATCAAGGGGTTGAACAGGAGGCTTCCCTGTAACAAGCTCCAACAGCACCACCCCAAAACTATATATATCACACTTTTCTGTCACTTTCATTGTATAAGCATACTCTGAAAATCAACAATTAAGGAATTTTAACTTGTGGGAATATTACAAGTTTAAAATGGTATTTTGGTACTAGTAAAACTACAAATGCTTACCTGGAGCAATGTAGCCATATGAACCAGCAACTGCTGACATGGATTTTGAATAAGGGTTATCCATCAGCTTAGCCAAACCAAAATCTCCAACATGAGGTTGAAGCTTTTTGTCTAACAATATGTTGTTTGACTTTATATCCCGGTGAACAATGCGGGGCCTACAATCATTATGGAGATAACATAAACCTTCAGCTGCTCCACGGGCAATATTGTATCTAGCATTCCAATCAAGAAAACCAGCATTATTATTATTGTTGTTGTTACTACTACTACTACCATGAAGTAACTCCCCTAAACTCCCGTTTTCCATGTACTCGTATAGTAAAAGATTTGATTCCTGGTGGTAGCAAAAACCGTAAAGTTTCACAATATTTTTATGCCGGATTTTCCCAAGAGTTGATATCTCAGCAAGGAAACTGCGGTCAACAACGGCCCCACCATCACCAGATTTCAACTTTTTCACCGCCACCACCTCACCATCACCCATCACTGCCTTGTAAACCACTCCACATGCTCCTTTTCCGATCACAACATCTTCGGAAAAGTTATGAGTTGCTTCAACAAGATCTTGATATTTGAAGCCGGCTTTTGGGAAGTAATAATTGTCCGAGACATCGCGCTTCACGTGTTCTTCTTCTTCAAGTGGGACACATACGGGCCTTCGGTTCTTTATAGCCCAACAAACACCCATGGAAAAGATTAAAGAAAAGAACCCTACAATACCAGAAACAATACTCACTATTTTATCTTTAGAAAGCCCATCACTAAACCAGCCAGAATGTTGATGGGAATGCCGAATTGAAGGTGGCGAACAGTGGTTTGAATCCATAATGCACAGTCCTTCATTTCCTGCAAAGTTGCTAGAATCCATCCTTTTAAAGATGGGAGTGTCTGGAACCGCCCCCAACAAATGATTGTTCGAAAGGTTACAGACCAAAAGGCTCACTAACTGCCCAATTGATGCAGGGATTTCTCCAACAAGTAGATTGTCATTCAAATACAAAGATTCCAACATTAACAAGTTTCCAAGATTCTGAGGTATTTTGCCCGAAAGAGAATTATGACTAATATTGAGTGAAATCTGAAGAGCAGTGAGTTGACCGAGTTCAAACGGGACATATCCAGAAAAGAAATTACCACCCATTTGCAAATCAGTTAAACGGGCAAGTTTCCCGATTGAATTCGGTATTGAGCCATTCATTCTGTTGTCAGACAACTTGAGCAATTCTAGATTTACCAAGTTGCCGATTTCGAATGGAACATGACCTGTAAACCAGTTTCTGCTAAGATCAAGTCTTTGGAGATTCAAACAATTCATTAATTCACCAGGAATGTCCCCAAACAGCCGATTAGAAGAGACATTGAACGTAACAAGCTGAACCAAGTTCCCGATTTCAGGAGGAATGTGACCGAAAAAGTAATTATCAGACAAATGAAGCCTTTTTAGGTTCTTTAACTGCCCGATCTCTGGTGGTAAAGGCCCAGTGAAGTGGTTTTGATGGAGTTCAAGAGCAGAAAGATTATAAAGGTTTGAGAACTCAAGAAAAAGGCTGCCTGTAAGCAAATTGTCTCCTAACATCAGTTGTATAAGAGATTTGCATGATTTTAAACCATGTGGAATGTTGCCAGACAGCTTATTCGATCCCAGGCTTAGAAACATCAGTTTCTGAGATTTACAAAGATGTGGAGGTACGATCCCCACAAGATTATTCATGGAAATATCAAGAACGGAAAGGTTGCTACTAGCTCCTATCAATGGAGGGATACTGCCCTCAAGATGATTATCAAAAAGCTGAAAACTTTCCAAAAATGATATATTCTGAAAACCTAAAGGGATTTCCCCAGTCAAGTTATTAATAGAAAGATCTAGTTTCCTAAGCTCTTTCAGTTGTGAAAGCTCATTTGGAATGTCACCCACCAAGAGGTTTTCAAAAAGATGAAGCAAATGGAGGTTTGGAATCTGGCCAAATGTTTTTGGGATAAACCCGCTTAAACGGTTTTCAGATAGATCGATTTCAACTAAATTAACACAATTTCCTAATTCTTGTGGAATAGAACCGTTTAACTGGTTGGTATACAAGTACAGCCTTTTTAGTTGTGTTAATTTACCTATGTCTTGTGGAATGCTTCCAGAAAAAGAGTTTGCATGAAGTGCAAGCAATTCCAAACGACTGAAATTCCCAATCTCGGGAGGAATCCCACCAGACAAAAGATTTTGCCAAAGGACCAAACTAGTAAGATTCTTGAGCTTTTGCAGCTCTCTAGGAAATAGGCCCGATAAAGAATTCTGAGCCAATCCAAGAACCTCCAAGTTTTCACATTCACTGATCTCACTAGGAATTGGGCCAGATAAAGCGTTCACACCAGCCCGGATTATTTTAAGTTGCTTCAATCTACCAATGGATTTGGGAATCATGCCAGTGAGATTGTTACTGTAAACAACGAGCTCTCGTAACGTGACCAGTTTCCCAATGTCCTCAGGGATCACACCACTAATGTAATTTTCACACAAGGAAAGGACTTTAAGCGATGAAATTGTGGAAAGATGGGTGGGGAACTCGTCCTGGAATCTGTTTGTGCAGAGGTCTAAAACTTCCAAGTGTTGACAGGAAGCTAAACCGTTAGGAATGGGACCAGAAATGAAGTTGCTGGATATGTTTAACTCGGCTAGAAACGAAAGCTTGCAAATGGCTGACGAAAGAGAGCCTGATAAATTGAGGCCATGAAGGTTTACAGACATCACCTTATGATCATTGGTACAGCCAATACCAATCCAATTACAAGGAAACGGATCGGACTGATTCCAGGTAATGAGATTGCTGCTTCGATCATCGAGAGAGAGTTTGAACTCCAAAAGCGCCGCACCCTCTTCGTTAATCGAATCAACAAGGACAGAAACTGAGAACATAAGCATAATGATCAAGCCCAGAGAATGTTTTTCAAGATCAAGATTCTTCTTCATATTTGAATACTTTACCAGGCAATGAGGAAAGAGAAGAGAGAGATGGAGGGTACGTATAAGCGAAGAAAGAAAGAAATCAAGTAGTGGTTTTTAAGAGGAGCATGATAAAAGAGAAAGATGTTATGTAGCTATCAAGAAAGAAAGAATTCACTGTGCTAGAGGCCGGAGTGGTGTGGCTGAAGATCGAAAGAGACAACTATAAGGTAGGAGGTTATGAAGAAATGAAAGACATAGTGGGGAATTGAAAAAGGGTGGGTGAGAATATGCAAAGACGGATTAGTAATCTAAGCCACTTTTTACGAGGTTTTGGGGATCATAATAGGCAAAAAGCTGAGTGTGTCATTTCATCAAACACTTGAAGGGCAACACACTTATACTCCAATAACAACTTTGAAACACAAGCCCGCCCCATAAGCTTATTCATAAAAAAGTGCAAGGGGAATTAAATTAGATCACAGACCGGTGACATAAATGAAAGGATAGGAATCAAAGAGATAAGAAAGAGAGAGAAAATACATACATACATACATACATACATAGATACATGCATATATCACACTTACTTACTTTCTAGAGTCGAGTGCCCCGTTTTCATATCAACGAATTCGATCGATCGATCGATCAGGAAAGAAAGAAGATTGATTGAGATTGGTGGATGGAAAAGGAAAACAAGAAAATAATGAATGAAAAAGGGAGTCAACACCCAACAGAAAAGGTGGCGTCTGATCATACAATAAGTCGTCTACATGCAGCAGCAACAGCAGCTAGCTAGCATTATTCTTATTGATCTTCTTTCTTGCTATCTATCTATCTATCTATGTATGTATCCATAGGTGATGGTGGTACAAATATAATTGGATGTGAAATTGAGGGAGAGATAGATAGAGACGGGACGTTTGAGTGAACAGGTTAAAGTTGAGATTACGATCTCCGCCATTGTTGCTGGGCCTGAGAATATGGACATTAATTAATGGGTTTCATGATTTGGTTTTGGTTCTACCGCTGCTGCCTGTTACTGTGGATAGTGGATATGTGAGTTGGAATCTATGAATGGTGTTAGTGTTTTCTGGGTGTCATGTTCACCAAATTTCAGTCGTTGGATCCCTCCCTTCTTTTCAACTAACATCCGTCGCATATCCTCTTTCTTTCCTACTTTTTTTCCTTCCTTTCAATCGTATATTAACTACCCCTCTCTCTCTCTCTCTCTCTCTCTCTCTCTCCTTTATTTTTAAAAAAAAAGTTTTTATTATATATATATACTTTATTATTATTTTAAATGATTTTAACCACATGATGAAAATATCAATATCTCTAGGGGACTGCTAAGGACATCGTTTATTTTTCGGCAGACACCGTACTAGATGTTTCATTTAGGCCTAACCGTGACATATAAGGGGCTATATGTCACAGATAGGCCTATCCGAGACATGGGGGGGGGGGGGTGTTGAGAGTTCAATAATGACTAACATCGACTGACAGACACCGCACTCAGAAGTTACATTTAGGCCTAACCATATGCCACGGTGAGGTCTAAATGTGACGTCTGGATGCGCTGTCTGACGGAATAAAAAAACAATGTCCGGAGAATAGGGTATTTCTATCTTCTTTTCGTTTGTGTTAAGATGATCAATTAATTAAGGCTTTGCATCATCATGCGTTAATGAAAATCCAACAATAAAAATCTTGATAGGGAAACTTTATCTGTAATTAAAACTTTTATACTATAAAATTAAGCTCTTGCACTTGCAACATAACGCTTTTATATCTGGGAGATGAGCATGATCATTAGTCCGAAAGGTAGATCCGTAGATATCATAAAGATACAATTTCTTTTTTTTTATTTTAGTTTATAATTATATAAGAAAACACTGAAATTTTTTTATTATATTTTTATATTATTAAAGCTAGTTAGCTCTTGTAACATAACACATATGTACCATAAATCACTAAAGCCAAACCATCACCACCCTCTTACATTAGTAACTTAATCATCACTTCCTATGTTAAACACATACCTTGGTCTGATTTACATCAAATACACAAAATCACGGGTTACAGGATCTTTTGCTATCATGTATTTATTTTTGTTGGTTTTGGGTGTTTGATTTCACCAATCGCGTTATGATGATGATGTTGGTGGTGGAAGAAAGAAATTTTTTAAAAAATGTAAAAATTGTCGCAGCATTAAAGGCAAGGGGTTACATTATTGCTAACATGCCACTTTCGTGCGAGATTTTGAAGCCTCGTGCGAGATTTTGCAGCCTTTCACGAAAACCGTAAGATACAAAATAATTCCTCTCTCTAGCCATGCAGTTTTCCGGCGAGCTCTTCCCTTCCATCACCATTCTTGCTTGTTAGCGTGCCTGTATTTCATCTTTGTCTTCCAGTGGGTTAGTGATCTCCCCTGTGCGTTTTGCTAGGGGTTTCCCATCCTCACTAGGGATCGCATCCTCCGCTGGTTTTCGAATTTGTATCTACGAGTTGTTTCTAACAAGATGATCGGTGACTGGAAAACGGTTACTAATAGGAAATCTGGCCGGAACTCTCCCTCACCTTCTGCATCCCCTCAACAGAATGTCATCACCTTCTTTGTCTCCGGCATACCACCTGATGTTTCTAGTTCCAATCTCTGGAGTGTTTTCCAACTATATGGTTTGGTCTCCGAAGCGTTCGTCGTCAAACCAAAGACTACCAACTCCGATCGTTTCTGTTTTCTTCGTTTGAAAGGGGTTACCAACTACCTTGCCTTGGAAAAAACCCTTAACGATCTTATCTTTTGGGGGCACAAGAAGCTTGGGGTGAAACTTGCCAAATTTGATAAACTCAAAAACCCGATTGTCCTTCCCCGGCTGCCCCATGCCTCCCCGGTGGTTGGCCTCCCTCCTCCCCCCCCCCCTCTCCCGACCTTACAAACGATGGTAATGCCTGGTTCTACCACCTCTGCTCCCCAGGCCCTCTCCTTTAGGGATGTTTTTGCCGGACAACCAGTCCGGCCCTCTTAAGTGGTGGATATCCCTTCTTCCACGGCCTGGAAACCAGAAACGTGTAAAAACAACTCCCTTTGGGGTCGTTGTCTTATCCTCAACTCTCTCCTTAACGCTAATCGGATCTAATCTGCGGAAGGTCTCTCCAATTTCGAATTTTTCCATTTAGGAGGTCTGGACACTCTTCTGTCCTTCCATTGTGCTGCTGATGCTTCTGAGTTTCTATCCCTGGGGGCTGCCTCCTGGCGGCTGGTGTTCGATTCTCTCGTCCCCTGGGTTGGCCAAGATATCCCTTTTAGCCGTATCGTCAACCTTAAGATTCTTGGTGTTCCTATTCTTGCCCGCGACGAAGTTACTTTCAATCGTATAGGTGAATCTGTTGGCAAGATCATTTGCCCCTCGGACTTCTCGTGGCATGATAAGGATGTCTCTTGTGGTCACGTCTTTATCCTCACCGACCGACGTGCCTTTATCGACGAAGAGGTTCTCGTCAATTGCGGGGGTCATCATTTTCGGCCTGAGTGGTGGAAGAAGCATTCAACCCTTGGCCACCCTCCTCCATCTCCGAACAGGAGGAGGATGATCTGCCCTTCGACCAGATCTCGTCCGATTCAGACCCCGACACGGATGAGTTGCAGCCCTCAACGGAAAATTTCAAAAATTCCAGCCATGAGGAGACGGCGTCCGTACCCACTGTCGTTGACTTGGGGGTTGATGAGCAGGTAGCGGTCAACGGGCCTGAAAAGGTGATGGTGAATAGTGCAGGGATTGTTCAGTCTACACCTTCTGACATGCGTAATGTAGGGTTTGAGACTTCCCTTTTTGTGGTTAACTGTTCGGCTGATAGAGACAAGGAGGCCTTGGTGGACCCTACCCCTGTCATCGAATCTTTGGATCATTTGGCCTCTTCTGAATTGGACTCAGTTTCCTTAAAGCCCAATTCGCCTCTAGACATTTCCACCTCATTTGGGCCTTTTTCCCCGTTACAAGTTTTTGGCCCTTTCCCTTCAGCCGCTGGGCCTGCTTCAGCTCCACTTGTGCAGCCCACTCCATCCTTTTCTTCATCCCCGTCACTTTCCTCACCGCTGGAAAAGGTGTGCTCTCAGCATCCGCTGAAACGTTCCTCTAAAAAAGGCAAGAAAAGGGAAATCGGTGTCCTATCTCCACAATAACCAGATGCTCATCGGTGGCTTCAAATCTTCCCTCCGTAACTCGGCTCTGAAATCTCATTCTCATCATTCGAGCAAGAATTTTGGGGGTGCTACTCCAGGTAAACTTTTTGTCTTAAACCCGGTCCCTTGGCAAACGGAGACGGACCCGTTGCTTTCCCAAGAAATTGGAGACTTCCTGGGCTTTAACAATGTAGCCTTTTCCTCCAAAAGGGGGAATTCCCTCTCGGGTATCGAATCTCAGTCTGGTTATCAATGAATTGTATGACCTTAAATATCAGAGGATTAAGGAGCTCCTCTAAACACTCCTGCTTTCGTTCTCTAAAAAACGACCACAATCTCTCCTTCATCGCCCTTCAAGAAACGCAGATTTCGGATGCGACTTCCATAGATGTTCAAAGCCTTTGGGACCACTCTCCTTTTGATTTCTTTTCCTCGGACGCCAATGGGCGTTCTGGGGGGCTCATTTGCCTGTGGGATTCCTCTATTTTCTCCTTGATCGATGCTTCCAACTTTGATGACTTTATGTTGATCAGAGGGTCTGTTAGGGGCTGTCCTGATGTTTTCAATGTTATTAATCTGTATGGGCCAAAGCTGGCAGCGCCTAAACGTCTTCTTTGGGCTCACATTCTTGCTCTCATGGCTTCTGGATCGGGTCTTTGGATCATCATAGGTGACTTTAATGTCGTCCACTTCCCCCATGAACGTTTCAACTCGACTTTTAACCGTGCCGAAGCCGCTGATTTCAATGGTTTCATTTAGGATGGGGAGCTCAATGACCTCAACTTGGGGGGAAGAAGGTTTACATTCCTTTCTTCTAGTGGAGACTCGCTCAGTAAGCTTGGTCGGATCCTGTTATGTAACAACTTTACTAGCTTAGGGCCTTCTGCTTCGATCCAAGCTCTTCCTAGAGTTTGGTCTGACCACTGCCCGGTCATCCTCAAGTCCGTGGGGGCTGATTTTGGTCCTTGGCCCTTCAAATGTTTTACGTCCTGGTTTGCATGTGAGGGTTTTGATGTTGTGGTTTCTAACGCGGCGACTCTTCCTACGGGAGGAGGTAGCTAGGGCTGCTAGGAGGTTTCTCACTAAATTAAAAAACATCAAAGAGGCCATTAAACTCTGGAATGCTTCTGGACGGGATGCCAATGCCATTAAATTGGCTTCTCTCCTCTCTGACATCGAGAATTTAGAGTTGTTGGCTAAATCTCGGCCTCTCTCTTCCTTGGAGAAGGACAATTGCCTGTTGTGGAAAAAGGAAGCCTTGGATACTGAGGCTTTGAATCTTAAAGATCTCAAACAGAAAGCGAGAGTTAAATGGTCGCTCGAAGGCGATGAAGACTCGCGTTTTTTCATGGTTTAATTAATTCGGCCAACTCGAAAAACAGAATTAATGGGTTTTTTCTATGAACGGTGCTTGGATCACTGATCCCCCTTTGATTAAAGATGCAACGGTCAACCACTTCGCCAAGCGCTTTCAAGAGCCTACCTCCCTTCGTCCCCTGTTTCCTCCGGAAGGCTTTTCGTGTCTTTCCGAGTTAGATTCCTCGGCTCTTTTGGTTCCTTTCTCTGTCGAAGAAATTAAGACGGCTATTTGGGACTCCTTGGGGGATAAAAGGTCGGGCCCTGATGGCTTTAACTTTAAGTTCTTCAAACGTTTTTGGCACCTGCTCGGTGAAGACCTTAAGTCTGTTATGGATGAGTTTTATCCGTCCGGGTCTATCAGTAGAGGGTGCAATTGTGCCTTCATTTCCCTCATCCCTAAAGTCCATGACCCTCTCAACCTTGATGACTATCGTCCCATTAGTCTCATTGGCTCTCTTTACAAAATCATTGCTAAGGTGTTGGCCAACCGGTTGAGGGGGGTCATTGATTCTGTCATTAGTGATACCCAGTTTGCCTTCATCAAAGATCGCCAGATTCTTGAGGGCCCTCTCATTCTCAATGAGGTTTTGGCTTGGTTTAAACATTCTAAAAGAGAGGCTTGTTTCTTCAAGATTGACTTTGCCAAAGCCTTCGATTCAGTCAATTGGGCCTTCCTTCTCTGCGTCTTGTGTTTGATGGGCTTCCCAAAAAGGTGGTGCTTATGGATCAAAGGGTGTCTGGCCTCTGGTAGATCTTCGGTTCTAGTCAATGGCTCCCCGTCCAAAGAATTCCCCTTTTCCCGGGGACTTCGCCAAGGAGACCGCCTTTCCCCCTTTCTTTTCATCATTGTGATGGAAGCTCTTCATATCCTTTTGGTTAAAGCTAAAAGTTTGGGTCTTATCAAAGGCATCCAACTCCCGAACGACGGCCCCAATCTATCTCACATTTTCTTTGCGGAGGATGCCATTTTCCTTAGTGACATCTCTCCCTCTTCGGTCCATAATCTCGCTTGTGTGCTTAGTTGGTTCAACTTCTCTTTCGGCTTGTCGATTAATCTTCACAAAAGTAATCTTTATGGTGTGGGTGTTGGGGTTGTCAATCTCAACTTGTTAGCCTCTTCCATTCATTGTCAAGCGGATTCTTTCCCCTTCATTCACTTGGGGCTTCCTATTGGTTTGAACATGAACCGCATCCCCAATTGGGATCGGGTCATTGACAAACTAAAAAGGAGGCTTTCTTCATGGAAGGAGAATATGCTCTCCTTTAGGGGTCGCTCCACCCTCATCAAGTCGGTCCTTGGTTCAATCCCGATCTATTATCTTTCGCTCTTCCGTGCTCCTTTACATGTTTTGAGATCCATTGATTCGTTTCGTAGAAAATTATGTTGGGGTGGTGACAATAAAATGTCTTGGGTGGCTTGGAAGGTCATGTGTTCGGATAAGAAAAAAAGGTGGTATGAGTTTTGGTTAGATCCATGCCATGAAACTTAGTCTCCTTTTGAAATGGCTTTTTAAGTTCAAATCGGACCTTCTAGGCTTTGGGTGCAAGTGATCAAGGCCATTCACAACGTCCTCCCTATCGAGAGATCCTTTCCTTGCAAGCAAGCATTTCATTGTTGGGCCTTGGAAAAACATTATCAAGGCTTGTAAGGATTTAAATCTCTTGGGGGTTGAAGGTGAAAAAAAGATTCGGTGTTGGATTGGTAATGGGGTCTCAGCTAGTTTTTGGTTTGACAATTGGACGGGTTTAGGTCCTCTCAAGGCCTGCTACCCGCTGCTGTACACGTTAGAGTCCGATAAGAACTTCTGCGTGGCCGATCGGCTTCCTCTGTTGGGCTCCCTAGTTTTTCGATGGGCTTGGTATGGTCTCCCCATGTCTACTGTTGCTTCCAATCAAATCATCTCATGTGAAGCTTCCTTGGCCTCTTTCTCCTGTTATGTGCATCCCAATTTTTGGGGGTGGGATGTTGGGGGGAGGACGGACTTTTCCGTCAATTCGGTTCGTAAGGAGGTGGAAAACATTCTTCTTGCTTCTTCCGGTACGAACTTTCAATGGGATAGTTGGATTCCCATTAAGATCAATGCTTTCGCATGGCGGGCGGGGATGGACAAAATCGCTTCTAAGGTGAATCTAGCTCGTTGGGGTATGGAGTTGTGCACGTTGTGTGATGGGTGTACCCTTTTTTTAGAGACTACTGATCACCTTCTTTTAAGATGTCCTCGGGTGAAAGACATTTGGGTTCTAGTGCTTCAATGGTGCAAGGTGCCTCCGGATATCCTCTCGTCGGTGGAGGAAATTCTTATATTACACAACTCTTGGGGCTTCTCCAAAAAGCTTAGACGAACTCTACACTGCATCTTTGTTTCTACCCTTTGGTTCATTTGGAAGTTTAGAAATGACAGCCATTTCAACAATCGTGACAAACGGCTTGAGGAAATTTTCGGAGACATTAAATTTTGGTCGTTTACTTGGATCAAACATTGGGGTCATTTAGAGTCTATCGAGTGGTCGGAGTGGTGTAATTTCAATTTAAACTTGTAACCTCCTAGCTTCTTGCTAGCTTTTTTAATTTATTCCCTGCCGTTCAAAAAAAAATATGAACATTATAATCAATCAAATCTTGAGGAATGTTGTGAAACAAAAGAAATCATTGTATTATGTTGTTTACCTTGTGATTGAAAAGACTCAAGTTCTAGTTCGACTCACATTACTTTGTGAGATATTGATGGGCAATGAAGGATTAGGCCTTATGCTTGATCTTGAGTCACAAGGAAGGGTTTACGGGCTTGTCCGGTTCCCGGCGATGGTGCAAATGGGGGCGCTCTTGGGTTCCCTAGCTATGAGGTTCGAACTCGGGACAGTTGGTAAGTTCAGAGTAACCAGTCCCGATGCATTGATGAGCCAAATTGCCATTAAAAAAATTTGGGACATCAAGATCAGTAACTCAAACCATCTATTTATATTGATTACAAAACTAATAATCTTAATATAAGTACTACTAGTATTAAAAATCAAAAAATTCATCTAGATCAAAATATATAGGTGTGAATAGAAACGCGGAAAATCAAATAAGAAGAACACAATTAAAAGAACAATAGAGGGAGGGGGGGGGGGGGGGGATGATAGCTAATGTGTATTAATGTTAAATGCGTGAAGGAATTACAAGATCAGGAAGGAAAAACAAACGAAAAGATTAGAATCAGAAACTCTCCGCTTTGATGAGCTGTTTTAAAATCGTATATGTATAAATGATTGTAAAACTTAATTGTACGTAATGTTAGAACATTCTCAACTCATTTCATATTAATATCTACGTTCATATCTTTTTTTTTAAACGTCGAACAAAATATCTCTACAGTAGTATCTACATTCATATCTATATCTATATCTTTAATTTAGAAAAATCATTAAAAGCCCAATTCATCTCATATCTATATATCTATATCTCTATCTTTGTCTTTAATTTAGAAAAATCATTAAAAGACCAATTCATCTCATTTCTCATCTCTATACCTCCCCCTATTTTGCTATTTCTAATTTTCTATTCTTATCTTTAATTTAGAAAACTAATTAAAATCCCAATTCATCCAATTTTTCATCTCTATACCTCCTCGTGAATGTGAGTGATAGAAAAAGTCACAGTTTGTATGATGTAATGTTTGGGGGTTCGGGCTAGCTTCTTGCTAGTTCCGGGTTTTGCGCCCTGTTCTCAATGCACTTGCTGTTCCAAAAAAAAAAAATGAATAAGAAAATATTACAATAACAACAACCATATCCGATAAAGTCTGAATATATAATATATAATATATAATAATAGATATAAAAAATAAGATATAAAGAAGATTTAAAAAGTAATATAAGATAAATTTAAAAATAACATTTTTAATTAAATTAAAGGAATAAGAATAAAAATAAATCATAAATGCTATTATGCTATATGTTTACAACAACTAATATGTTGGAGTAAATTACACAAAAGGTCCTTTATGTTTTATCCAGATTTCGGATTAGGTCCTTTAAATAAAGTTGTTACACCCGACATCCTTTATGTTTTAAATATGTTTCATAGAAGGTCCTTTATCACTAACAGGGTTAAAAAAACACCGTTAAACCAAGGACAGTTTAGTCATTTTACATAAACCTTTAATAAAAACATTAAAATTGAATTTCCCATTTAATATCAAAACAATCAGAGTGTTCCACCCCTTTTAAAACACAATCTGAGTGTTCACGCCTCCTTCCTGTTGGGTTTTACAGTGGGATCCGGGTTACCGATTTTAATTTTATTAAAACCGATTTATTAATTAAATTAATTCACAATTAATTTGGCAGCGGAAACGATTAAAACGCGGATGCAACCGTAACAGGATCAATCACCGAAACACGACAAACACAGAAAAAATATATTTATTTAAAATAAATAAATAATTAAATATCTAATAAATTAGATATACCTTGGCGGGATCCGAGCAACCGCTCGAGACACCCGGATTCAACGGGCTCGCGCTAGGACGAACTGAGACGTCTGACTCGAATCTTCGAGACAGATCATCGACGGCGGCATCGGCGGCGGCGGCGACAGGCGGCGGCGGCGGTAGTGGCGGCGGCGGTGGTAGGGATACCACCGGTGGTGGTGACAAAACTTTCTCCATTGGGATAGCCACCGGGACCGATCCCACAACGAACGACTCGCCGGAGATCGGAGGAGGGGCGGCGGCGGCGGACGGGTAGAGGGGCGCCGGCCACGACGACGCGACCGGGCGCGGTGGTCTCGGCTGCGCCGGCAGCGCAAGAACCACCGGCCGGTGGTCGCGCGGCGGCGCGCGAAGCGGCTGCGAGCCGCGGCGGCGGCTCGGGCTGCGGCTTCGGCTTCGGCTCGGGCTGCGGCTTCGGCTCGGGCTGCGACTGCTTCGCTCTCGAGTCGTGCACAGATACTGGCAAGACGGGGATCCATCGGAAATCACGAACGGATCACGGGGTGGAGACTGGGCGGCGACGGCGGTCGGCGGCGGAGGAGCCGGCTTCGGCGGATTCGGCGCAGGGAGAGAGAGAGAGAGGAGATTAGGGTTTTTGGTGACTTGTGTTTCAATCCTCCTCTTCTCCTCATTTAATATTAAATTCGCGGACCGGGGCCAGACGGACTGGGCCCGGTCGCGATCTCCTTTAATCCACCAACCGATCAGTCTGTTAATCCGGTAACAACTGATCGGTTCGTCTTTTGTTTAGCGAGTATTTTTGAACCGATAGTTTTGTCGTTTTAAATAAATAATTAATATTTATTTAATTCACCATTTAGTTCGTTTATATCTAATTAACAATTAATTAGATTTAATAGTCCGTTGACCCGGGTGTAACTCTTACGGGTCAATATCGGTCGGGTTCGTTAATCTGTCGGGTCAGGACACCATATATCCAACACTTCCTTCTTTCTTCTTCCTACGCATGAAGACCTGTCTGATTAGGGTTCCAAATCTGCCTTCTTCCTACGCATGAAGACCACGGATTAGCGCTCCAAATCTGCTTCACCTCTTGAAACTAGGGCTCAATCGACGGCATTCATCTTCTCCTCCTGCTTCACTTGGTTCGTTCGTTCTTTCTCCTTCCTTCGACATTAGGGCTCCAACGATTTCTTCTTCCAAGCAATTAGGGATCCAAGCGATTAGGGCTCATCGATTACAACCAATCATGTTCAAATGTCGTTGTGGTCTGGATGCTAACCTCATGGAAGCTCTCCAAAAAAAGGTGTTTAAATCTGATCATGTTGATTTGTAATTGAAAAAAAAAGAATATGATGGTTTTTATTAGAAAGTAGGGTGTATGATAAAGATTGGTTGTGTCCATGCGTATCAAGTAGCCAAGTGTGTAAAAGTTGAAACATCTATTTTAATTGAGATAATAGAATGTGGTCGTTGAGGTGGATAATCATATGGAAACATAAATGCAGTTATCGTGCTCAGTTTTTTTTTTTTGAACAGCAATAAAATTAAGCCCAACCACAGCAAGACGCTATGGCCGGCAAAAACACCGAGAGCGTTACATGGGGGACTTATTCCAACAGTCCCAATTAATACTACAAGACTTACATCGATGCTTAAACCACAAAAAACTCCAAGATTTAATTTCCAAGAAAACTCTATGCACCGAAGGAGATTTGTTGTTGAAAATCACACCGTTTCTTTCCAACCAGATGCACCAACAACCTGTAAGGATAATCATCTTGAGAATCTTTGGCAGCCCCTTCGCATAGACTCTGTCCTGGTGAATGATCGCCAGATCGTTGATCGAGAAAAACCACATCTCCGGAATGTTACACCACCGAGCGACCAAGTGCCAAACCACCCCGGCAAAAGAGCAACCGGAGAAAAGATGATCCGTCGACTCTCTCCCTTCGCCACACAGAACACACTCCTCCGCTGCTGCGTGAATGTTTCTCCGGGCCAATCCGTCTTTCGTTGGGAGTCTGCCAAGAATAGCACGCCAAAAATGAATATAAACCATTATCGTGCTCAGTTGATGGGGAGGAACCGAGGAACGATCTGATTGTGTTTTAAAAGTGGAGGAACCATTTGATTGTTTTAATATTAAATGGGAAATTCAATTTTAATGTTTTTATTAAAGGTTTTTGTGAAATGACTAAACTGCCCCTGATTTAACGGTGTTTTTTAACCCTGTTAGTGATAAAGGACCTTCTATGAAACATATTTAAAACATAAAGGATGTCGGGTGTAACAACTTTACTTAAAGGACCTAATCCGAAATCTGGATAAAACATAAAGGACCTTCTGTGTAATTTACTCAATATGTTGAGTAAGTATGTAATAATTAATAAGGATACAAAAATAAAGGATGTTATTCTATTTCTATTTCTATTTCTATACTACTATTTTTTATAATGTCTCCACTCTCAAAATTCTTCATTTGATATTAATATATTTTTTGTTTATTAAAAAGTTGTCTAGCTTGATGGTTTTGGTCCATTGCATATACATAAAATGAGCTACCCTGGTGGTAAGTCGTGTTAATCGAGCAAAATCTATTTAAAAGCAAAAAAAATTTTTCCTTTTTTTTAATTTTTTTTAGAGCGTTGGATTACACTTGTTCATTTCATTAAATCTAGGTTTCTACTTTGATTTCGTTAAAATCTATATGGACTTGCTTCATGTAAACGCGTTTTATATAGTTTAAGAATAAATTTGTGTTTGCTATCTATCTTGTGAGATGTAGAATTAGTATTTTACAGAAATGTAGAATTAGTTGTTTTACTGAGAGGTGTGAGTCTTTTTTAAGTTATTATTTAAGTATTACGATATCTCAAGTTGCATAACGCAACATAATAAATCACTATTTAATACATTAAACATTAGGTTAGTAACCCGTGTACTACACGAGTTGAATTTAAATTCATAATATTAGCTAAATATAAAAAAATGATAAAAAAATTTGAAAATTATAAATGACATAATTCATTATAAAATAATAATTGATAATTTAATATATTAAAGATGACAAATTCTTGATTTTTTCCTTAATAAGACTCAAATTATTGAGTAATTTATCAAATATACATTATGTTTGCCATTTTTTCAATTGAACATTTTATTTAGATAAAATTGGTAATTAGTATTAATGGGTAATTTACTAAATTTATAACTAAATCTGGTTTTGACATTGGCACTAATGATGTGCACACCTTAAAAAGAAGACATGTGAAAATAATTTTATTGCTTTATTAGGATTAAGATTAGACATGTAACATTAAACTCATGTATCGAGGTCTAATCAACTTGTTATATTACAAGTTTACAACCAAAAGTTTTTATTCTATTTTATTTCCTTATTTATTTGAATGATGAATACTAAAAAAAAACCTATTCCACAAACTAAATTAAATCAATCAATTTTAAACCATATTGTAAACCAAAAGTAGATACAGTTCAAAAGTATCGTTTTATCCATTTAATACCCCCTACGAAAATCATATTATAGCTTTTTTATTAGCACCTTTAACACCCAAATCACATGACATCATTTAAACCAAACCTTACCGATTACAGTAATGTAATACACTATTTTGACATTTTTAAAGTCTAATTTAGACGATAAACACAAAACTCATCATTTTCAATTTTGGATCAACTATATGATTTATGCATAGTCCAATATCAACGTTAGTTTATTAACATCCATTGTTGACTTGATGATGATCAACACACGTTGTTTTTTAAAGTCAAAATCACTATTACTATCCATATGAAAAACCAACTTGCAAAGAAACAATGCATCAATTCTAAAATATTAGTGAATATATTCTACTAGTTTTTTATCTTCGTGTATTACACGACTGACTTTTAAAATTAATTATAAATACAATCATAATCTACCGACAATTATGTATTTTTATATCTATATAAAAATTTCTCAGTAATTATAGGTGGGTCAGTAATTATCTGTATTTTTATAACTAAAGTAAAAAAAAACTATAAAATTAAATAAAATAAAATAATTTTATACTACATGCATAATATTTAATTAAAATATTATTATGAATAAAGTATTATAAGTATTATATTAAAGGATTAAAGTATATGCAATAAAATATATATACAATAAAAAATATTATCTTGAATAAAGTATTACTAACATTAATATAAAAATTTGTATATTAATAATTACTTATTAAAAGTTTAAACCAGTGTTGCAGAAATCGTGATTAATCGCTTGGCGCCCCTCAACCGTCTATGATTAAGGGCTTGAAGGTCAGTTGGTCAAAGATGGTCAACATCGGTCCTTGGTGGCCCTTGGCGGTCTAGATGGTAACCTTACAATTTTAATTTTCTATTAAAAAAATTTAAAAAACATAAAAATTAATTTGTAAGCGTATTTTGAATGAAAAGCACCCGGAGGGAATTTTTTGATGAAGAATTTGAGTCCGAAGATGGGGAGGTAGTGTTTGAAGATGAATATGAGTCAGATGGAGTCCAAATATTGGAATTATTTGAAGAATGTTAAAGAAAGATGAAGATCTAAATATGAAAATGTGTTTATTTTTTGACATTATTAGACGTATCAGTAGGGGTGTTCAAAACCGGATACCCGGAATTTCGGATATCCGAATTTCGGGTATCCGAAAATTTCGGATACCAGTTTTTGTTGTCCAAGTTCAAGTCCGAAATTTCGGATATCCGAAATTTCGGACCGAACTCGGATAGTTAAAACGGATATCCGAAAATCCAGTTTTTTTAAAAAAACCACAATTTAACAAAAAAAAAAAACGACAAAACGACAAAACAAATAAACATAGTCCAAGTCTTCAAATACAAATAAACATAAGTTCGACCTAAAAAACGACAAAACAAATAAACATAGTCCAAGTATTCAATAATTCCTTATTTCTTTAATATAAATTTTTTTAATTTATTTAAATTTTCGGATACCGGGTATCCGAAACTTCCGAAAATTTTGTAAATTCTTGTCCAAGTCCAAGTCCGAATTTTCGGATATCCGAGTTTCGGATATCCGAAATTCCGGATATCCGAAATTTTCGGATAATTCGGATACGGAATTTCGGATAATTCGGATACGGATTCGGACTCGGATATTTTTGAACACCCCTACGTATCAGACCTTACTGTTGTAGTTTTTTTACTTAAACGTTTATTTAAGTACTAGATTATGACTTTTTAAAGGTATTTTACTTATTTTCTTATTAATTATACTAAAATATTGTCATATTGGAAATATATATACGTGTATATTTATTTTTTATAATAATCTAGGGTCTCCGATTAATCCCTGATTAATCCGATTAATTGCTTAACACCAGTCGACCGTCGAGCTACCGCCGAGCGATTTTCTGCAACCTTGGTTCAAACTAAATAAACCTTAATATGGAAATTTAGTATTTGGATAATTATTTATAAAAATTTTCACTTAATCCAAAATTTTATGGTAATGACAAGTGTCTTTTTTTTTTACTAATTAAATTATAACCAAACTTTTTGTTTATTATATAGTATGTATTGTATAAATATACAAAAGAAAAGTCGGGTCCAAGACAATAGTTCCACTGTTCGCGGTATTCGTCAAATGGCAAAGTGCCCAACACCGATTATTTTCAAGGAGACCCTCAACTCCGAACAGTATGTGGAGCGCCCTACTCCGGTTAGTTCTAATATCAACTTTAGTTTATTTTCATCATGTGGGACATTTTCGATGATTTTCAGGTCAAGCTATAAATATCAAAAGTATACATGTTGCAATCCCGCATTCCCATATCCTTTTTGCCCATCGTTTGTACTTGGATGTCCTAAAGTAGGGGAGACTGTGGATTTCATTATTGTGGCTGATTTATTTCAATAAAACATGCAATCACGATTTCATTTTTAATTATGATTCTTGATTCTCGGTTTTTGGTTACTCATATTATGCGTATATTCCATTAATTATGCATATCAAGCTATCAAGTGTTATTCAATCTACACCGGGCATTTGTAGTTTTAAATATTCTTTTGTCAAATTCATTCTTATTTTGTGTGTGCGGGAGGCTCTTGCTAGGTGACTAGTACACTTCCGGAATACTAAATGTGTGGTGGGTTAGCTGCAATACACGCTATATATAAACATTGATGGTGCTTTGAAAGTGGACTAGCAGTCGGACCAAGAACTGACCCTGGTTGTTTGGGTCAAAATCTATGTCATGTCACGAGTCTATATCAATGTTTCTAGCTTTACCCTTGTGGTTAAGAAAATCTTTCATAAAAATGTAAGATTTGCGGTTTACCATTTCTTGAAAACCCGGCCCGTTTTGAGTTTTCACGAAAAATTGATTTTCAATTTCAATCGAAAAACTCTTGGAAATTTTTTGTTACACATTTTTATCACAATTCATGAGACTTATTTCATTTAACTATACTTTACATTCAATTAATTAAATGGTTAAACAAGTAATTAAAAAGGAAAGAAAAAAATTATATTTCAACCCCCCCCCCCTCTCGCGTGTCACGAGGGGTTAGCATGCAATGGTTCGCGACCAGATCATCAGACGAACATGTCGTCTTTTTTCTTTAATTTTGGCATTTTTCTTGATTTCAACCACCAAATTCATCACGAATTCGGTTGACTCATCATCCATCTTGTACCTAGAGTTCATTCCAACCTCATTACAACTATCAATTCACAATCAAATTGATTGGAATCAATTTAATTTGATTTCCTCAATTTTGACCCATTTTCGTAATTCCTTCAATCATTCAATTCACAACCCTAATCGAACTATCATCTATAGTCTGGCCATTCATTGCCTTCATGGTTCTTTGCTCAACCCCTATTCACTTTCAATTTCGTCATTAGAGCTCTCACGCAAAGAATCAAAAGTCAACCCTCACAGATTTTACCAAGCCAATTCTTCATCTTTTCCGGGTAAGTTTTTACCATCTTCTTCCTTGTACCAAGGACTACAATCCTCAGTCCAATTTCACTTAAATTCTTACAATAAAAAAGTCAAACTTATCGTGCATGTAACTTTGGGGATATAGGCATCTTTTCAGTAATTAACATCCAATTCACATACTAAATAATTCTAATCAGTAACAAATATGAGCATTGTATACCCATTTCCAATATGTTTTGGGGGTATGTTAATACCATAAATAGTAACCCGCGAAAACTGGACTGAGGCTCTTCGTTGTGTACGTGTTGGCCAACTTTTTTGACCTCTTCTTGCATTGTAATGTTTGTATAATTGTATTAAGGAATTAAACACTAATGAGTTAGTGGTGAAAATGAAGGTAAACGAAAGATGTAGTTGGATTGCCGACAAGCTTGTCACAACCGAACATTCGAAGACGTTTTGGGGATTTTGTCATGTTTTACCTATGCAATAATTGTAAACACTTAAATACTTGGTTTTGGAACTTTGACATGGTGTTTTTCAGAATGATTTAGTGGCAAAACCTTTTTCTAATTGTGGTAAAAAAAATAATTGGGACCAAAATTGTATTAACGTTTTTTTAACGTTATCTTTTAAAAATGTAACTCGGGTGTTTCATTTGCTGATTTACTAACATTATTTTTAGTCTAGAAATTTGTTAGAAGTTTGCCTTAGAATCCTTTGGGAGAGGTTTAAATGAGAAGTTTGTTTTAGGTAAGAAGGATAAGAAGAAATTTCAGCCATTGGATCTTAATCTAATAAGAAAGGAAATGAGGGGTATTTTAGTCTTAGCCACTTTTGTTGACTTTTTATCTACTTCCCCCATTTTCTTTAATCATTCATAACTTTCACATACGATATTATTTTTTTAAAAAAATTACACCATAAAAACAAGCATTTTTTTATCTTTAAAACGCATATAGTGTTGCTATATAAAAAATGAAAAAAAAATTATTCTTTCGATTTTTGACACAGGTCATTGTGTCAAAATTTTCAGATCATTGTGTCATTGTGTCGTCGTGTCAAAAGTATATAGTGTTGCTATATATAAAATTAAATACTCTTTTGGTTTTTGGCACAATATGAAACAATGATCTGAACATTTTGACACATCATTGTGTCATTGTGTCAAATGTTCAGATCTTTGTTTCATTGTGTCGTCGTGTCAAAAGTATATATAGTGTTGCTATATATAAAATTAATTACCCTTTCGATTTTTTGCATCATATGAAACAATGATCTGAACATTCTGACACATCATTGTGTCATTGTGTCAAAATGTTCAAATCATTGTGTCATTGTGTCGTTGTGTCAAAAGTATATACATTGTGCTGCTATATATAAAATTAAAAAAAATTACTCTTTCGGTTTTTAACACCATATGACACAATGATCTGAACATTTTGACACAATATGACACAATGATCTGAACATTTTGACACAACGACACAATGACACAATGATCTGAACATTTTGATACAATCGAAAGAGTAAAAAAAAAATATTTTTTATATAGCAACACTATACGTGTTTTAAAGATAAAAAAACACTCGTTTTTATGGTGTGATTTTTTTAAAAAAATAATGTCGTATCTAAAAGTTATGAAGGTTTAAAAAATGCGGGGAATTTAATAAAAAGTCAAAAATACCCTTCCATCTTTTATTTTCTTTAGTTTTTTCTTTCTAATTTACTCAGAAAAATTTTAAGCCATAGATCTTCATTTAATTGAAGATCCAATGGCTATGATTACTTCTTATCCTTCTTATCCAAACTAAGCTTCTCACAATAACCTCACCCATAATCCTTTATGCCAAAATTGTCATAGAAACTATTGTTTAGATGATAATGACCATCTGGAACCTATTGACATGATTTAGGACGTTATTTAATTATCAATAGAATATTCAAAAGATTGATGCCTTTAGGATGTTTTAGAGAATTATTGATCTAAATGGCTTTAGGACGTTTTTAAGGATTTACTATTTTAAATATATATAGAAATACCTAAGTGCTTTAGAATATATTCTTGAACATTTAAATTTCCCAAATGATAATACTTCAAACGGGACAAGCGTCTACTAACTGGACAGGTGAAAAGCAACAGTAATTAGCGATTCTGTATAGAATTGACACCGCGTATAAATCCAAACCTACCATTGGATCTGGATGCCTAGATGGGAAGTCTTGATGAGAGTGTCATTAACCTATTAGGCCAAAACATGTTTACATACCGTATAAGGTGTTATTATTGAGATGGGTACTATTTTTTAAATTATTTTGTCACAATTTGCAAACTTAACTTAAAAGCCTAGATTACATCCCCAATTGCACACAAACCATTGATACCTAGTTCCAATATTCAATTAGTCCCATTTTTTTTTCCTTTAAGGTGATCTTCGGGACAAAGACTCTTGCTTTCGTCTTCTATTTATGGAAATACAATTCCTTCAATTAAGTGAGTAATCCTTGCTCTTTCAGGTTTTATCATTTCGGGGTGCAAAATGCATTTTAGTTCAAAGCGTCGTCTTTCAATGTTTATCATTATATGTGTGACACCTCGTCTGAAAATCCAGGTCAAACCGCTTTACTTTGACTTTTAATTAAGTATTGTTGTGCATTAACTGATATGATTAACTGCTTAACTGTTAAATTCTGAATCTGACTGTTAACTGAAGACGTAAACCTAATCCCGCGTTTGTACTAGAAGCGTATACCCGTAAAATGCATAGAGATTCCATGATATAATCGTGGAATTTCAATAACAAGAAAAATAAATATAAAATGTATTTTTATGTTTTACCGAAACTGATGCCGTATGTTTCTTATAACCGACCCGGAAAAATGATAAGTGATCTTATGTTTAAAACTATCCGGTTTTAAATAATCTAGACGGTCGAGCTTAAAACTGTCGCGAACTAACAAAACTGAAAACGTTAATGGTGGCGCGTACGAAAACCGAAAACCATAACCGTTTTCTGAAAAACTAACATAACCGACTCGAACAATCATATTACGAAATAAAACACATAACAAACCGTATCCGTTGTCAAGACTTAAGCCTTAACCTCAACCGTGTAACATCCCAAGATTTCGGTAAATATGTAATTGATAGTTAATATAAAAACTATGCTTATTTTACGTGTTTAACGAGTTAAAATATTACGGAATACATATTTATATGTTATATGTGTTATATATGAGATATGAATATATATGCATAATGATATACGTGAATACATAGTTGTAAAGTTAATAAATGAATGAATACGTGATAATATACGTGATTACAATCATCGTTTTTCGTATCCCGAGAGTTAGGAATAATTAGGAATATATCCTAATATGTTTACAGGTTTAAAATAAAATATATATAAAAGTATAAGGGGTAGAAATGCATAAAATGGAATTACAAGGGCTGAAAACGAAAATTCTGCTGCTGCAAGGTATCACGTATCTCGAAGGTCTGATGAGCAATCCTTCGCGTACTGCGAGGGTTGCAGAAATGGGCAGATTTGACCTTATTCAGTTCAGCCGCCATTTTGGACCCCTACACGTGTCAAAATCGATCCTTACTCACCCCATATCATGTCTAGACCATATTTCACACCTTATACTATAAATAGAAGCCTTAGTTCATTAGATTCACTTGCTAATTCACAAATCAAAATTTAGAAAAAACCCTAAAACACTCAAGAACGTTCATAGCTTGAAATCGGTTGATCCAGGAGGTGTTAGAAGCTAATTTTATGTAGTCAAGCTTTATTTGGTATGTATTACAAAATCCCTCAAATTTTTTTCTATGATTCATAACACCTAGATATGATTTTTAAAGATGATCCGAAATTAGGGTTCTTAAGCATGTTTATTCAAAATTGAGAAATCTGTTTTGAATCAAGGTCTAAAATTTGGTATGTAAGATTAAAATAACATGTTTTAAGAAATACCTAAGTTAATTTCATGATTTGAAAAGGTTTGGTATGATTTTGAGAAACGGGTTAAAACTAGGGTTTTCTAGACGCTGTTTTGCTAAAATTGAATGATCGGGAGTGAATTAAGGTCCCATCTTCTATAGTATATCATAATATGATATTATGAATAAAATCTCTAAGTTTATTTGATAATAAAAAGAGTTTTGACAATAATTTGAGAATTGCATGAAATTAGGGTTTTGAAATAAGATTATTTTATATAAAATAATCCGGAGGGTATGGGGACTTGATTTTTGGTATAGTAACATGTTTATATATATATATATATAATATGTATATATGAAGTTAAAATGGATAAATAATAAGTATTAAAAATGCCGAGTTAATCGGATATTTAGAAGTTCATGCAGACCGGAGGAGTAAGCGCCTATACTCTGGGGTTTCTGGCATAGCGAGGTTGTCGTATATATCCCAAATGGGACTTGGCATACCTCACTGGGTGATCCCGGAGTGAACGTTTTCTTATAGGAATGTGTGTCTTCATATTATCATATAAAAGTGTACTTTCGCCTATAAGGGGTAAAATGGTCATTTTAACAAAATAAATGTTAAGTCATTAAGATTGGGATTAGGGTTAACCTATAACATTATTGTAATCTATAGGATGTCTTGATAGAGATATCTGATTAAAGCAGTTAAATAACTGAGTTGCGAGAACTTAAACAAAGTATAATAACTTTGCAAAGCAAATGTGAGTTCTACAAGCCCACTTTTAAATGTTTTAAATGTTTTAATGTTTTCGGGCTGATATATATACAATATTATATATTCAACTATTTATATGAATAATATTTGAAAGGCCTTTTACCTGTTTGTGTTGATACATATACGTGAAATGTTTTAATGCCTATGGATGTTTTAAAATTGTGATTACCTATAATGAATTGTTTTCGGGAAGGTTATAATGAACGGGTAATATAAAAGATGAAACTTTTGAATAAAGTTTATATAAAATGTAAAAATTTGGTCTAAGCTTGCGTATGTGAATAAGTGTCAGGTAAATATAATCTTATTGACCTTGTTGTGATTGTAAGATGTAATCTATACTGGGATGGTACTATCTCATATCCATTTGTATTTAAGGTGTGGTGAATACGCTACGGTACTTCCTATATATAAACACCTGTAATACAATAGGAACTGATGTAGACTCAGTCCAGTATAGATATCACTATGGTTTAACAAGACCAATAATATTATACTTATAAATGCTTATTCTATATCTGGGTGATGAACTAGGTTGAAATGTTATTATGAAAGAAAGGGATAATCAAATGGATTTTTGATAAATGGTCTAAGCAATATTGTCTGAGTAAAAAGGAACGGTGGTTGTACAACTATAAGTGGGGAATGACGGTTCTCCGGTGTAACGACGGTTACTCGGAAAAGGTATTCGGGCGACGACGGTTACCCGAGGAACTAACGTTGTTCCACTAGACAATGCTTAGTTAAATGGTTAAATGATAAATATTTAAATGATAATGGTTTAAAGGTTATATTTTGGTATAATTCTATTACGTTTCATACCTGATACATGTTTGTTAAAAAGGGGGCCGTTAGGCCCAAGCATTGGAATAAACTTTCGAGGTAAAGGTAAAGCTTTTAGAAAAATGTAGAACTCATACCGTAAGCTAATACTTTAAAGTATGTATATCAGGTGATATTAAGGATCACAACATAAAGGGAAAGGCTCATGTTTGAGTAGAGTTAGATGTGCAAGCTATTGGAGGGAGGCTATACTGGCATACTGACATAAGTACTATAGATATAGGCATAGTTATAGTAACTATCTTTTATAATTTTATATAATTGTTATAAAAGTTTATCTTACTTGTACTTGGCTTTATATATAAATAAAGTTTTAGTTTCCACTGCCTTAGTTATCTCTGTTGTACCTTGTGTTCATGAGTAAATCCAATGCGTGACCCCTCCTAGAGCCAAGTCTGGGAGTGGGCGTCACAGGTTGGTATCAGAGCATTGGTTTAAGAGATTTAGTTACTAAATGCAGTATATAGACTTAACTAGGACTCTGGAAAGACAAAGTAAGATAAGATAGGATGCCAACCAGAATAGCTTGTGCCCATAAAAGGACGAGGTTGCATTAGAAACATAATAAGTAGGACCTAGGATATGCAAATCTAGTAGGTACCAATTGCAATTAGCTACTGCCGTTTGGTATTGACCATATAAATTTATCTAGGGTACTAATGTTATGTGGCCAAAATATGAGAAGTAGACCGGTTTGAATTAGAATCACCGGTAGAGATAGAAAAGAAAGGAATAGACACTAAGGAGGAGTGTGATGAAAGTAACCGTGTTTTGAACGCATCATGACTATATAATCGTATGACGTTTGCACTTATCTATTTTTCATGCCTACAAAATTTAGAGACTCGACATCTCATGAATTCTGAAATGTCTGTATGGTAAGAGAAGGACAAGGCGATAGAAGAGTTGGTAGCCAATCGATAGATCGGCCGGTTTTGGAAGGCTTGCACAATCAGATCCTGAACCCAATAATGCTGGAGGAGGAAACGTCTTTACTGAGGAGCAACGAGCTGCTATGGCTGCCGAAGTAGCAAATGCATTCCAGGCTGTAATGCCAGACCTGGTAGCTCAGCTTCAAGGATGTCACACCCCAACTGATTACGGACGATGTCGGTGCGCGATGATTGTCCTGATGCACACAACACTATCAATGTTGCGATATTCTTAATCAACCCATTTCATATAAATCAAACAATACATAATAATTCATTCAACATTCACAAGTGACATATTAGCTTTATTGATATAGGTCACACTAGCCCGCATGCATCCTATGGTGGTATCATCATGATCAGCAGGATCAAACAGCAAAAGCCTGCAACATGTTCAATATAAGATCAACTATGAATAGTTGGTGAGTAAACATAGGTTTAGCGTACATACTAGTTTTAAATCATGCGATCTATGAGTTAAGTGTATCGAGCATGATAAACTTGATGTGAAATAGAGCAAATAAGAGTGTATGATCCAACCCTGACAATAAGGTTTTCAATATAAGGCGCCACACGCGAGGCAGGCCAAGTGGGCTTGTCAAGCCAATAGATCTATTATCGTAACCCCGACCTTTTACAGTTAATGTCACACGAGTTCGTTCAATCGTTCCATCGTTCACATCGTTCAATCGTTCATAACAATAATCCACACAAATTTAATCATACAAGAACACACATAGCACATAGATTCGCATGTAGATTTCCATAAAACTATATCGAGCATGAGTTTGAATACGGTACATGTTGCATCCCAACACGTTCAAAAGAAAGAGAGGCTATGAATACTCACCTGGTATGTAGACACAAAAGAAAGAATGTCACCCTGACTCGAGACGAATAAACCCGAAGACACAATCGACAGCTAAACCAAATGGAAGAATGAACGAATAAATAAATAAATAAATAAATAATAAATGAATAACTGAATTCTCCCAACTCGATGACTCGATGGAGATGTAATTATTGTGAATTAGATACGTTTAAAGTCGAAGTGTTGGTTTATTCTGAAGCTAACTACAAATCGGTAAATAAATATAAATAATAGTATGATTTATTTGAATTCTTAATGGAAATATATATATATATATATATATATATATATATATATATTTTAATTTATTAGGAAAGCTTAGTCATATAAAATCATAATGATCCTCACGAATATTCATACATACTAGGTCAAAATATCATTTAAAAACTCAAGTTTTGGGATAATTACCATTTAGACCTCAAATTTATAAAGTAATTTATTCCAAATCCAAACTACTATATTTTGAATATAAAGTTGGTGACATATAATATTGTCCTGAATTACAAATATAAAAAAAAATACCGTTTTGCTAATACATGATAACATATTTATAAAATACTATCTCCATGATATGCTACTGAGGTTACCCATATTCTATAAAATAACATTTTATATAAGATACCTTCCGAATAGAATATGATACCACACATTTGATATAGAACAAAAACATTAATTCCAAACCACTGAATCACGCGCATTGCATGATAAGTATAATTCACTCTTTTTTTATGCAATTTTATAAATAATATTACCCAGGTTTATCGAAACGGGTTCGGTTTCCCGGTTTACGAAACAAGCAGATGTTACAGTCTCCCCTACTTTAGAAAATTTCGTTCCAAAATTAGTAGAGACTAGGCAATTTAAAAAAAAAAATTAGTTCAAAGGGGTTTTAAATAGAACAAATTATATTTTGACCTTTGAGACAAAATCATAAAGGTGACATGTCAAAATTCCTCCGGGACTAGAAATATACTCTCACTTACTAACTCGATCACGACAAATCCGACCTTCACCTGGCCACTTGGCTAGGTTAGGAACAACCACAAAATTTTTGACATGGATTTGGGATACCACCAACAACTAGAGACGCACATGCACAGACACACATAGTTCTCAGTGCGACTCTCAGTCCGCCCTAAAAGTACCATTGGTGTTTATATATAGGGTGTACCGCAGCTAACCCACCACACCTTTGACACTTTGAGGGAGCACTGGTTGCCTACAGAGAATAGACAGTTTCACACATTAAATCACGACCGGATTTCCTTTTTAAAACCTTCTTTGGAAATTAAAGCAACGAGACATAGACTCTAGATAGCTTGATACAATAAAACTTAGGGGTTGAAATCAGTAAATATGCAATAGGTTTGAGGTACACCTTATGGATAACCAAGGACCAACCAAACGATTATAAGAAGATAGTGAGCCACAGTCTCCCCTACTTTAAAAACGAGACTGGAGAGGTCAAAGACACAGGAGAGTAATGGGTGCAACATATATACCTTCAATCCATACAATATAGATCCACATAGAGCATTAAAACAAATATAACAACATAATCAATGATAAATGAAAATCTGGAGCTCCGGAATTCTTATCAAGGCAAAGCATCAAGTTTTGGTGAACTAGATGGGTATAATACCCAGACAGAATCTGAATCATCTCTCGCTGAAACCCAAGACTAACACCCACGACCAATACCGATCGTATGCTAAGCTAGCATCACTCACAATCGCTGGTAGTAGCATATACGAGTCCCTGATTCAGCAAGAGTATAATAACGACTAACGCTTGAACTGACCAAACACAACCGAAAATTCGAAGTGATATAAGTCAAAGCGTGAATAAATAGATCACAACCATCAAAAGATCAATATCAAAACAGAAAGAGTACCACGAATCTAACAGAATACTCAGCATTGGATACCATGAGTTGAATAGCACTGCATGCATGTCACGACTATTATGAATAAACAGTACATTTCAAAAACATGAATCCGCTGACGTGAGGTGAACCGCATGACTTGTAGTTTATGAAACCGATGTCACGTATCAAGTAACATGACTCCGAGTACTCGAACCCAATGCCATGAACCGAATGACATGATTCGAGATACACTAATCCGGCGACATGAATCGGGCAGCATGTCTCGAAGTACAAGATCCCGATAACTGAACCGAAAATGTGACTCAAACTCATTCACTCTATATCATGAATCGAAAACCATGACTCGAAATGCGTGAAACTGATAGCATGATCCAAAAAACATAGCTCGAAATGCATAAAATTGATAACATGAACCAAAAGCATAATTCAAAGTACATGAAACTGATAACATGAACTAAAAGCATAACTCGAAATACGTGAAACTGATAATATGAATCGAATAGCACGACTCTAAGCACATGAATCCGATAACATGAATTGAATAAGACGACTCAAAGAACATGAATCCGATAATATGAACCGAATAACATGACTCAAAGTACTTGAATCTGATAACATGAATCGAATAACACGAATTGAAGTACATGAATCCGATAATGTAAATCGAGCAATATGAAATGAGAAACTAGACCAAAAAATGAGCGTCACCAATATTGAAATAACAGAAGCACACAATGAAACCATAGATCATGAGTCGGTCGACATAAACAACGGCTCTAAGACAATTTAACTCAATAATTGAATAACGAGCGTCAAATCAAAGATAGGATAACGAACACTGAATTGAGATCGAACAAAACCAGGGTCACGCAATAACAATCAGACAAGCCGAAAACCAACCTCACAATCATGAGGAACGAAATCTGAGCCCATAGCCAGAGTCACGGATCAACTCCTAGAAACATACCATTGAATCTGGGTATAAGCTGGCAACAATCTATCTCACGATCAGATTGTTGCGTTTAACAACAGCCGAACCATGAGGTTAAGCAGCCAACCTTTCTCCATAATTCATTGGTTGGAATAGATATGAGCTTCAGATATTAAAATGAAGAGCGAACCACGAGCGAAACCTGCCTATCTTCAGCGAAGGCGATCATGAATTTGGAGGCTGGGAAAGGAGCCCATGAAGGAACCACCGAATCAAAGGAGACGAGAGCCAAACATAAGAATGCACTCGAATGAAAATCTCACACATAATATAGAACCCTAAATATCCAAACCACTTACGAATACGGTTTGGAAAGCATCACCACAAAGAGGGAGGAGGAACCCACAACGAGAATCGAGTACGCGAAAATGATCGGTTCTCAGGGCCGAAACATGGAGATAAGGGTCACCAAGCACGAAGGTGAATAGATCATAGGTTTTCCAAAGGCTACGAGACGATAAGGTGACTTGTAAATGGAGTTTCTCAGGGTGCGAGGTCGTTGCGAAAGTCGATCTAGTGAACAGGAGGAAGACCCGTTGCTTCGTCAGGAAAAACTTTTCACGGTAAATCCAGATGACTAGGATGTCTTTAACTCCCCTTTGTTTCTTTCGACTCCCAAAATTCAGACCAAGATTGCATGTGCTCCAATATCAAGTAACTGTGGGCTTGAGCCCACATACTGGTTTATCATCGAGGATTGTCGTGACCTGATCGTCCAGGCGGGGTACAAATGAGTTCTACCGAGACGCACAGTTTTAGCGATAACTGTACTAAAGGTGCAGAGATGAGAGGAAAGCATGTCAGGAGGTGCTAACGGTGAATTATAGCGAAGCACGAAAATCAATGAGTTGTGTCGCAAATCAGACATAACTCGGGGACCATAAAACTTAACTTCGAGAAAGAACAATTAAAATTGGCATACGTGTAGAGTTATCTACTCGAAAGATCGTATAATCGTAAACTAGTACACATGCAATCCCGTAAACATGTGGACTTGTAAATTCATATATTTCCAAACGAGTAGATTCCTAGACACGCGTCCTTTGAAAACACACGAGCGATCTTAAAAACAAAAAAAAAAATTAAAATGGACAGCTTGGAATTTCTTATTAAAACTGACGGTCACGTGCACATAGGATTGTATTCTCGCTGATGTGCCCATTTGTTACCACGTATGCATGTAATCCCGTAACCATACAACCTAGAAACTCATGAACTCGTCAACAAGGACTCACCCAAAATACACGCGACGACATAAATGGTATGAGAGAGGAAATGATTTAGAAGCATGAGGGACAAATATTTGATTAGAAGCATAAAAGCACGATTGACATGGACGGATAGGTTTTAATCATCAAGACAAGGATGATAAACGATTGACAAGGTCACAATGATCAATGAACAACAACATAAGGTTCTTTAAATAGCATACGGATCAAAAACTCAAACAAAGGGGAACCGAGGTTAGCATCGCCGCTGACAAAGGTGTTAATGGTGACTAACAGGGATATGGATGTGGAAAAATTTCTAAGGTTTCCACATTGATGACAAACAACTCAGGGTCAAGGACAAATAGATGCATCATGGAGAATCGAACACGCACTGGTGCCCATGGTTGAACTAATCGAGGATTGAGCTTGAGTTGGCTAGTAATAAGTGCTCACGAGATGGCCTAAGTGACCATAGATGCAGCGTAGCCGAAGCCCGATTGAGGGGTGGTGATGCTTACACGACTTACACAAATTGGGTGAAACTTGAGGTCAGGCTCCATAATTGAGTAACGAATGAGGGTCGCTTCGCAGTCGCTGCAGCGATTGATGTAACTTGAACCAAGAAAATAGAGGAAATAACCATGAAATAAGACACTGCGAAAGATCGATTTGAGGCCAAAAGATAGAAGGGTATCATATGGGATACCCGAATCTGAGTATCACGAGACCACAAAGTGAAATAAGTCAAATCAGAATACCATGAAATGACAAAACAAAATAAATTGAATCGAAACATCATGAAATAACGGGTTAAAATAAATCATAGGATATCGAGAATTGTCAAGAATCGTTAAATCACCGACTCAAAGAACAAGAAATCAGGTTGAAAATGTGACAACCCGTCCAAATCAGGTCAAACCTCTCTTCGTTGACTTTCGTTGACTTTTAATTACATGATAATTATGTGAATTACTGCTTTAATACATGATTAACTGTGATAGTTAAATGATTAACCGACTTCGATTTCCACATTAAACTAGAATATATATATATACGTACGTAGAATAATGCGTCTTTCGTATATTAACGGTGGAATTTCAATAATAAGAAAATAAATATAAAATTTGACATTTTATATTTTATCAAACCGATCCAAGCTGTTAACTCATTTCATGAACTTAAAATACGTTACGAACTTACAAGAAGTGTATGTTGTCAAGACTTAGCCATTTCTTTTTCCAAACCGTTTATCCTATTGGGCCCGGTAAGCCCAATAAGCCCAAACCAAATCCGTTAATCCTATCACTCGTAACGACGTCCCGAGTGTTTTCCCGAACTCGGATACCCGACCCGCGGCCCAGATTGTATTGGGCCGTAACCGGCCCAATCCCCTTTCTTTCTTTTCTCCTTCGCGGCCCGCATCACGACCCGACCCATTCCCTTTGCGGCCCAAAACCGAGGACCGGCCCAACCGATTGGGCTTCGGCCCGATCCCTCTCGCCAACCCAACTGGGCTTCGGCCCGGTCCACTCCCAAAAAGACGAATGGGCTTCGACCCATTCTTTTAATTAAAACCGATTGGGCTTGGGCCCAATCTTAAACAAATTTAATTATTTGTTTTAAGCCCACATGTTATACAAGTTTTATAAAAACTAACTCAACTATTTAACCCACTAATATTTTTATAAAACTTGGGTGAACAACGTTTATAAAAATAAAAATCACCTTTCAATTAGATAAAATATAATGGGATTATATTTTAAAAAGTTATAATTTTTATAAACTCCTAACACCTCTATATTTTATAAAAGCTTCTAGATTTTTATAAAACTTATAAAACTAATCACCTACTCTTGGATTAGTGGGGATTAATGTGTGTTTGACAACACATAATTGTCCAAAGGATAATAACCCCTTAATCATGATTATAAAAGGAGACCACACCCCTTTGGTCCCCTTGCAACCAACACACCTACAAACCAACTCCCTCCCCTCTCTCTCTTGGTTCGGCCGGCTACCACCGCCAACCACCACTGCCGCTGACCGGCGCCGCCCCCTGCCGCCGTTACGCCACCGCTCCGCCGCCACGAACCGCCGCCCTCCTCCCTTTTCTTGCCGGTTTTAGCTCACAAACCATTGTGAGTGTTCTAAACCCATTTCTTCTATGTTTTCTATAATATTTCACCACCCAAATGAAAACCCCAAGTCTTGACAACTAACCACCATGATCAAAACTTCTAATCTTTTTTGTTTGAATGCTTGGTTTGCAAGAAACAACTAACTAAACTCTCCTCTTAACCTCCATTCTTTCAAAGATCATTTGGTGAAACACATTGTGAAACCTTTTGGATAGTAGCATATGTGCACCTTGATCATACTTATGAAATCCAAGGATTTCATAGTTAGTTGCTTGCAAATCTTAATCCTCTTCATAAAATATGACTAAATAATATTACTTGTTATTATTTATTTTTGGTCCTAACACATGCATTAGTGTTAGTAGATTATTATTTACTTTCCATGTCCTAACATTATTATGTGTTAGTTGATTGTTATTTATATTTAAAGTCCTAACACCAATGTGTTAGTTGATTGTTTATTTACATTTATAAAAGTCCTAACACCAATGTGTTAGTTGATTGTTATTTATGTTTATATATGTTTCATGTTAAAACAATATAAGAACAAGATAAAATGGTTAAACAAATGTTACATATGTAACCTATGACTAAAACAAAAGAATATTTCTTGATTTGGAAAAACTAACACATTAAATGTGTTATAAACATGTTAAAAACAAAAAGAACATATTTCTTAAAATAGTCATGTAACATATTTAATATGTTACAAATGATTAAATGATTGGACAAAAGGAATATATTAAATTCTTGCTAGATTTAGTAAGAATAATATTTATGTCAAATGATTAACTTGACATAAATACTTGGATTTATTACAAGTTTTAATCTTTCTAAAACTTGCTAAAGATAGACATTTTATAAAAGAAATTTTATAAAAATTTATCAAGACAAATAAAGACTTAAAAGTTTTCATGGATTTATTTCATTACTTTGAGGAATCAAAGTAATTAAAATAAATAATACGATGCGTAGTAATAAAACCGGGACCGCACGGCGATATACGCGAAAACGAAAAACTTGTCTTATTTTTATTAAAACGACGTGATGTTTTAATAAATCAAACGTTATATAAATCCAAGCGTCGTTAAGATATTTTGAGAAACATATATTTCATGAAAATGAAATATTAAACGCTTTCGAAATATAAATGATTAAATGTTAAAAACTTCGAATAATTTCTTTAAAGATTTATGTTTTAAAGACAAACGTTTAATAATTATTTTTGACAAATAATTATTTTCTAATGATATACGTTTTATCCACCAAAGTATTGTTAATCATAATTATTTAATATAATTATAACTTGCAGATTAACAAATCAAATATGTAATTATTTACTTAAAATAATTATGCGAACTTGTGAAAATAATAATAAAACATTATTATTCCTTTAAACTCAATGTTCAAAACTTGGTTGAATTGTTGAAAATGATTATTCTTAGATTATATTTATTTAACATAAATATAAATCATCACCGATTGTGTTTGTTCAATAAATACAAGTTAACAGGTTTTCAAACGTATTTAAACGGATTAAATCGTCAAGACTTGACCGGTATCACTTGGGTGACTTATGTTACTCAAATGATCATAGACCTTATGCATATGTTATTTAACTATTTAGGGCGTTACGTGCTACCGTCCTTCACTGCTTATTTTCCGATTATCTGCTGAATCAGTGAGTTTCACGGCCCCTTTTCCTTTTAACTGCTTTATACTTGGGGGAGAAATCATGAAAACTGATTAAATGCTTTTTACTTAATATTATGGTTTATTTGTTAGCCGTATGACTACTTGTTCTCTTACTGATTGCCCAACTTGGTACATTATCGTTATAAACGTTTGTACAACCGAAATCCCATCATTAATTGATTTCAATTAGTTCTGTACGAAACGATAGCTAGTGAACAGATCTATTTGGGTTGACAACCCTACCCTAACTGGTAGCTCCAGTTCTGACTCCGGATTGTCTGGGGGTACACGTCAGTTATTCTGCACTGTTTAACATCTCTGGGCAAGAGATGTCGGGTGGGTAAACCGTTAGTATTTGAAATCAAGGTTCAGGTGAGATCATACAACCACAACAATAAACCCTGATAATATTTAAGTATACCGAAACTGTTTTACAACTGATTTACAACTGTTTAACTATCGAGTCCTAAACCTGTGAACCTCACCAACTTTATGTTGACCCGTTTTATATTCATGATTTCTTAGGTAATTGACGAGACTTTCTTGAAGACATGCAAATGGGGCTTACAAATGCTATTGGACCTGTTCTTGGAGTCATAGTCCCGACTATCCAACTTAACCGTTTTATGCTTTTAATAATCATTTTAAGACTTATGTTTTTAATTGTAAGACGTTAATGTTTCCCACTACTCTTTCCGCTGCAATGAAACAAATTAATGTTTTATGAAGTTTTTAATTTATTAGAAGTGTTCTATGTATCCTCGACTATGATTCCATTCTGGCTCACACCCGATTCCGTTGACCGGGGTGTGACAGATTGGTATCAGAGCCGTGGTTATAGCGAACCAGGATAAACAAACAACCAAAACAAAACGAAAACCAAGCCTGGACTATAACCCACTCCGAAGCTACCATTTGCATGCAAGACCTCATATGTTTACTTATGTTACTTATGTGTTACCACACTACCATGATGTTACTGACACAGTTCCTTTTGGAATATTTTCGTAGAGATGGCTTCTAAAAAGAGGTCATTTGCGTTGCCGATTCCGATGAGGAGCCGAGTGTTGAGTACACACCTTCACCAGAGGACTACATACCGTCGAGCCCCGAGACCGAGGGCGCTACTGTAGGAGTTATTCGCCCGACCCCCGTACCAGCAGGTTTTCAGAGTCCTATCAGACGTAGGACCTCTGATGACTCCCCTGACCACCCTGCTCCCACCGCCAGTGCTGGCGGTGAAGCCACTATGGACGCTTCTAGCTCCACTGACCCCTCCGCAGGCCGAGATCGGTCTGTGAAGACTTTTGTCGCCACGCCTGGTGGCGGCAGACGGGGATTCACCCCGGGACGGGCACCTGGCCCATCCCAGACTCGAGAGGTTCGACGTACCCCTGATGAGCCTGCGCCCAAGCGGCGTTATGTATTTCAGCTGCCCCACTTAGCGTGGATGCCGGGCCAGGTTCAACACTGGCGTATGATCGAGGAGTTCCCTAGCTGTTACGCTCTTGGGGAATCCTCACTTCCCGACCCCTCCCGCCGTGTGCCTATGGGTATTTCACCCTTCACTGACGAGCCCATCTCCGACACTGTACCATTACTAGTGGCTCGTCTGCGGCGCATCGAGGCCGATTTGGGAGAGCTGGATGCTGATGTCTGCCAGCTACCGACCACCCCTGAGATGACCTGTCTTAGGAACCAGATGTCTGCATTGATTGGACGCATGGGCGACGCTGATAATGCCATGGGATCCCTTCATGCTCACATGACTGGGGTCAGCATGGCCACGACCGATCTACTCCTCTCGCATGAGAGCTTGCAGAGGAGGGTCTCTGCTTTGGAGTTCGTCTCCGGACGACTTCTCGCCACCCTCCATGCCATGACCCATGCCCCGCCTTTTTATTACATGCCTCCTGGTCCTCCACCACCCCCACCAGCATTCTAGGTAGATGAGACCTAGTATCTTTTGATAGCCGTTTTATAGATGAAACATGTTAGCATTAGTCAGGATTGGGACTGCGAGCCCACGATGCAAAACTTGTTTATTTTGAATATGTTTCGTCTGTAATATGGTAACAAACTTGATGTATGATTCTCGTTATTATGTTATGGAGACCTTTTGGTATGTTTATGATTGATGTTTCATGGTTATGTTATTTTCATGTTATGGTTATGTTATGGTCGTATAGTTTATGTCGTTATGACACGCTACATCACTTCATCCTTCCTATCTTATGTTCTTGGTTGTGTTGCGTGAAAATGTTTTGGCAATTGATGTATGTCGTGGCAGTTATTCTCGAGCATGTAATAACCCCATTTACATATTATCTAAAATTTTCTTTATGTTGACAATTGTAACTTAAAGCGAAATCATGCCACCGAGACGCCGAACCACCAGGAACACTTCGCCTCCTCCGCCTCCTCCTCCCATGACCGCTGAGGAAATCGAGGAGATGATTGCTAATCGCGTAGCAGAAACTGTTGCCGCCGCTGAAACCCAACGTCAGAACGACAATGGGGCGCGCGGTAAGTACGAATTAACCAATGTTAGAAAAACACTCGATTACAATTTTCCTAAATTGTATTCAACGTTTCAATCTTACAATTGCAGGCCCCCGTGAATGTTCATACAAGGACTTTATGAACTGCAAACCCTCGAATTTCAAGGGTTCTGAAGGCGCTGTTGGTTTAGTTCGCTGGTTTGAGAAAATGGAGTCCGTCTTCCGCATAAGCAACTGCCCCGAGCAGTACATGGTCAAGTATTCCACCTGCGCACTAACTGATAGCGCTCTGACTTGGTGGAACTCCCATGCCGATGCTATGGGAACTGATTTGGCTTACGCCATGACTTGGGACGAGCTCAAACAACTGCTTCGCGATGAGTACTGTCCTAGAGAAGAGCTTCAGAAACTCGAAGCTGAGTTCTGGAACCTAACCATGAATGGAGCCGATGTTGCCGGCTATACCAAGAGGTTCCGTGAGCTCGCTCATCTCTGTCCGACCATGATCACTCCTCTCTACAAGAAGATTGAACGGTACATCTGGGGACTTGCACCTCATATCCAGGGGAATGTCCTTTCCTCAAACCCTCAGACTTTTCAGGATGCTGTGCGCCTGGCACACAACCTGGTTTACCAAGCCAACCGTCAAGGTGTGAATCTTGACAAGAAGAAGTCTGAGAACAAGGCCCCTGAAGCCAGTACCACTCCCTCCACCAACAAGAAGCCTGATAACAAACGGAAACGCGGATTCTGGAGGAATCGCGATGATAAGGCCCCTGCCAAGGAAGCCGAAACAGTAAAGGTCTTTGCTGCTACTACCCCTACCCATGTTGTCCGAAAAACTGGATACAACGGTGGAGCACCCCTGTGCAACAAGTGCAATCTCCACCACACACTCGATTGTGGCAACGTCTACTGCAACATCTGCAAGACGAAAGGGCACGTAGCACGAGACTGTCCGAAGCGCACCTGTTACGGTTGCGGAACCACCGGGCACTACAAGAAGGACTGCCCGAAGGCAGGAAACCAGGATCCAAATCAGGCTAGGGGAAGAGCCTTTGTAATCAATGCCGGGGATGCTCGCCGTGACCCCAACACGGTGACGGGTACGTTTCTACTAAACAATCATTATGCTTCCGTTTTATTCGATACTGGTGCTGATAGGAGCTTCGTGTCTACCGAGTTTAGCCAATTTCTTGAAATTACCCCTGTTGCCTTAGACACTAAGTTCATAGTAGAATTAGCAAACGGAGAATTAGTAGAAACTAGCATTATTTATCCAAACTGCTCACTAGAACTCTCCGATCATCCCTTCAGCATTGATTTGATGCCTGTAGAACTAGGAAGTTTTGATGTTATCATTGGCATGGACTGGTTATCTAAGAATCGTGCAGAAATTGTGTGCCATGAGAAAATAGTTAGGATGCCACTCGAAGATGGCAACACTCTAAACGTTCAAGGCGAGAAGAGTGGAACCCAACTAAACCTCATATCTAGTATGAAGGCAAGAAAGTTCCTTCGTAAAGGATGTCAGGCCATCCTAGCACACGTAACTGAGAAGAAACCAAAGGAGAAGAACATAGCAGATGTTCCCGTTGTCCGCGAATACCCGGAAGTCTTTCCCGAAGACTTGCCAGGTTTACCGCCAACGCGACAAGTAGAGTTTCGCATTGACTTAGCTCCAGGTGCCGCCCCCGTAGCCAGATCCCCGTACCGTCTGGCACCTTCTGAGATGCAGGAGTTATCCAGCCAATTGCAAGAATTGCTAGATAAAGGCTTCATCCGACCAAGCCACTCTCCGTGGGGAGCACCCGTGCTATTTGTCAAGAAGAAAGATGGAACTTTTCGGATGTGCATCGACTACCGGGAACTGAACAAGCTGACTGTGAAGAACCGTTACCCGCTTCCTAGGATTGACGACCTGTTTGATCAACTCCAAGGATCGAGCTTTTACTCCAAGATCGATCTAAGATCAGGATACCATCAGCTCAGAGTTAGAGATGAAGATGTTTCAAAGACTGCGTTCAGAACACGCTATGGCCATTATGAGTTCCTCGTAATGCCATTTGGTTTGACAAACGCACCGGCTGTGTTCATGGATCTGATGAACCGCGTATGCAAACCCTACCTGGACAAGTTCGTTATCGTGTTCATTGACGACATCCTTATCTACTCCCGTAGTAAAGAAGAACACGAACAACATCTGAGACTTATCCTGGAGTTGTTGAAGAAGGAAGAACTCTACGCGAAATTTTCCAAATGCGACTTTTGGATTCGCGAAGTTCACTTTCTGGGCCATGTGATCAATGATCAAGGAATCCACGTGGATCCCACAAAAATTGAGGCAATCAAGGATTGGAGTACGCCAACAACTCCAACCGAGATTCGACAATTTTTGGGTCTTGCTGGCTATTACCGCCGATTTATCGAGAACTTCTCGAAGATAGCCCAGCCACTCACCGCCCTGACCCAGAAAGATAAGAAATTCATATGGGATGGCAAGACTGAAGCAGCATTCCAGTTACTGAAACAGAAGCTTTGTGATGCCCCGATTCTGTCACTACCTGATGGAATCGAAGACTTCGTTGTTTACTGCGATGCCTCGCATCAAGGCTTAGGTTGTGTCTTAATGCAACGAGAGAAAGTCATTGCTTACGCATCACGACAACTGAAGAGTTCACGAGAAGAACTATACCACTCATGACCTGGAACTCGGAGCCGTTGTCTTTGCTCTCAAGATCTGGAGGCACTATCTTTATGGTACCCAATGTACCATATTCACCGATCACAAGAGCCTCCAACATATTTTCAATCAGAAGGAATTGAATATGAGGCAACGCCGATGGGTGGAACTGCTAAATGACTACGAATGCGAGATTCGTTATCATCCGGGCAAGGCTAACGTTGTCGCCGATGCCTTAAGCAGGAAAGAACATGCCAAACCTCGCCGCGTCCGAGCATTAGACATGACCATCCACTCAAACCTTAATTCCCAAGTGCGCGACGCACAAATTGAAGCCCTCAAACAAGAGAACCTATCTGGAGAAGGTTTACGTGGAATGGAGAAGCAACTGGTAGAGAAACCGGATGGAACCAAGAACTTCATGGATAGGCTCTGGGTACCTGTCTATGGAGGGTTAAGGCAATTGATCTTCGATGAAGCTCACAAATCAAGGTATTCCATTCATCCCGGATCAGACAAGATGTATCACGGTCTGAAGAAACAATTTTGGTGGCCTAACATGAAAGCCGAGATAGCCATCTATGTCGGCAAATGCTTGACATGTTCAAAGGTCAAAGCCGAATACCAGAAGCCCTCTGGATTGTTGACTCAACCGGTGATCCCAGAATGGAAATGGGAAGAGATATCAATGGATTTTATCACAAAGTTGCCTAAATCTAGATCTGGTTATGATGCTATCTGGGTGATAGTCGATCGATTGACGAAGTCCGCACACTTCTTACCGGTCAATGAGAAGGATAAGATGGATAAGCGAGCCAAGCTTTATATAAAGGAAGTCGTCTCGCGCCACGGTGTGCCCAAATCCATCATATCCGACCGAGACAGTCGATTCACTGCACACTTTTGGAGATCCCTACAGAAAGCTTTGGGTACTCGACTCGATATGAGTACTGCCTACCATCCACAGACAGATGGCCAAAGTGAGAGAACGATCCAAACGCTTGAGGATATGCTGAGAGCATGTGTGATAGATTTCGGACCCAAATGGGACGAGCACCTCCCTCTTGCCGAATTCTCGTATAACAACAGTTATCACACCAGCATCCAAGCCGCCCCTTTCGAAGCACTTTATGGGAGAAAGTGCAGATCTCCACTCTGCTGGAATGAGGTTGGCGACAGTCAGTTGACAGGACCCGAGCTAATCTTTGAAACGACCGAATTGATCTTCCGAATCCGAGACCGTCTGAAAGCTGCCAGGGATAGACAAAAGAGCTACGCCGACAACCGACGCAAACCCTTGTCCTTCAAAAAGGGTGATCGCGTCATGCTAAAGGTGTCACCTTGGAAAGGTGTCATCCGGTTCGGCAAACGAGGAAAGCTCAACCCTCGTTACATTGGTCCCTTTGAAATCACCGAAACCATCGGACCAGTAGCTTACCGTTTGAACCTGCCCGCCGAGCTAAGCAGCGTGCACAATGTCTTTCATGTCTGTAACCTTAAGAAATGCCTATCTGATGAAACGCTCATCGTTCCTCTTGATGAAATTCAAGTGGACGAAACCCTACACTTCATTGAGGAACCCATGGAGATACTTGACAGAGAAATTAAAAAGCTGAAGCATAGCCGTATTCCCATAGTCAAGGTACGATGGAACTCTAGACGAGGACCGGAGTACACGTGGGAACGCGAGGATCAAATGCGCCGAAAGTATCCACGTCTGTTTGAGAACGTCGCATCCACCAGTAACCAAGACTGAATTTCAGGACGAAATTCTTCTAACTGGGGGAGAATGTGACAACCCGTCCAAATCAGGTCAAACCTCTCTCCGTTGACTTTCGTTGACTTTTAATTACATGATAATTATGTGAATTACTGCTTTAATACATGATTAACTGTGATAGTTAAATGATTAACCGACTTCGATTCCACATTAAACTAGAATATATATATATACGTACGTAGAATAATGCGTCTTTCGTATATTAACGGTGGAATTTCAATAATAAGAAAATAAATATAAAATTTGACATTTTATATTTTATCAAACCGATCCAAGCTGTTAACTCATTTCATGAACTTAAAATACGTTACGAACTTACAAGAAGTGTATGTTGTCAAGACTTAGCCATTTCTTTTTCCAAACCGTTTATCCTATTGGGCCCGGTAAGCCCAATAAGCCCAAACCAAATCCGTTAAGCCTAAAAATTTCACCAATCACTCGTAACGACGTCCCGAGTGTTTTCCCGAACTCGGATACCCGACCCGCGGCCCAGATTGTATTGGGCCGTAACCGGCCCAATCCCCTTTCTTTCTTTTCTCCTTCGCGGCCCGCATCACGACCCCACCCATTCCCTTTGCGGCCCAAAACCGAGGACCGGCCCAACCGATTGGGCTTCGGCCCGATCCCTCTCGCCAACCCAACTGGGCTTCGGCCCGGTCCACTCCCAAAAAGACGAATGGGCTTCGGCCCATTCTTTTAATTAAAACCGATTGGGCTTGGGCCCAATCTTAAACAAATTTAATTATTTGTTTTAAGCCCACATGTTATACAAGTTTTATAAAAACTAACTCAACTATTTAACCCACTAATATTTTTATAAAACTTGGGTGAACAACGTTTATAAAAATAAAAATCACCTTTCAATTGGATAAAATATAATGGGATTATATTTTAAAAAGTTATAATTTTTATAAACTCCTAACACCTCTATATTTTATAAAAGCTTCTAGATTTTTATAAAACTTATAAAACTAATCACCTACTCTTGGATTAGTGGGGATTAATGTGTGTTTGACAACACATAATTATCCAAAGGATAATAACCCCTTAATCATGATTATAAAAGGAGACCACACCCCTTTGGTCCCCTTGCACCCAACACACCTACAAACCAACTCCCTCCCCTCTCCCTCTTGGTTCGGCCGGCTACCACCGCCAACCACCACTGCCGCCGACCGGCGCCGCCCCCTGCCGGCGTTACGCCGCCGCTCCGCCGCCACGAACCGCCGCCCTCCTCCCTTTTCTTGCCGGTTTTAGCTCACAAACCATTGTGAGTGTTCTAAACCCATTTCTTCTATGTTTTCTATAATATTTCACCACCCAAATGAAAACCCCAAGTCTTGACAACTAACCACCATGATCAAAACTTCTAATCTTTTATGTTTGAATGCTTGGTTTGCAAGAAACAACTAACTAAACTCTCCTCTTAACCTCCATTCTTTCAAAGATCATTTGGTGAAACACATTGTGAAACCTTTTGGATAGTAGCATATGTGCACCTTGATCATACTTATGAAATCCAAGGATTTCATAGTTAGTTGCTTGCAAATCTTAAGCCTCTTCATAAAATATGACTAAATAATATTACTTGTTATTATTTATTTTTGGTCCTAACACATGCATTAGTGTTAGTAGATTATTATTTACTTTCCATGTCCTAACATTATTATGTGTTAGTTGATTGTTATTTATATTTAAAGTCCTAACACCAATGTGTTAGTTGATTGTTTATTTACATTTATAAAAGTCCTAACACCAATGTGTTAGTTGATTGTTATTTATGTTTATATATGTTTCATGTTAAAACAATATAAGAACAAGATAAAATGGTTAAACAAATGTTACATATGTAACCTATGACTAAAACAAAAGAATATTTCTTGATTTGGAAAAACTAACACATTAAATGTGTTATAAACATGTTAAAAACAAAAAGAACATATTTCTTAAAATAGTCATGTAACATATTTAATATGTTACAAATGATTAAATGATTGGACAAAAGGAATATATTAAATTCTTGCTAGATTTAGTAAGAATAATATTTATGTCAAATGATTAACTTGACATAAATACTTGGATTTATTACAAGTTTTAATCTTTCTAAAACTTGCTAAAGATAGACATTTTATAAAAGAAATTTTATAAAAATTTATCAAGACAAATAAAGACTTAAAAGTTTTCATGGATTTATTTCATTACTTTGAGGAATCAAAGTAATTAAAATAAATAATACGATGCGTAGTAATAAAACCGGGACCGCACGGCGATATACGCGAAAACGAAAAACTTGTCTTATTTTTATTAAAACGACGTGATGTTTTAATAAATCAAACGTTATATAAATCCAAGCGTCGTTAAGATATTTTGAGAAACATATATTTCATGAAAATGAAATATTAAACGCTTTCGAAATATAAATGATTAAATGTTAAAAACTTCGAATAATTTCTTTAAAGATTTATGTTTTAAAGACAAACGTTTAATAATTATTTTTGACAAATAATTATTTTCTAATGATATACGTTTTATCCACCAAAGTATTGTTAATCATAATTATTTAATATAATTATAACTTGCAGATTAACAAATCAAATATGTAATTATTTACTTAAAATAATTATGCGAACTTGTGAAAATAATAATAAAACATTATTATTCCTTTAAACTCAATGTTCAAAACTTGGTTGAATTGTTGAAAATGATTATTCTTAGATTATATTTATTTAACATAAATATAAATCATCACCGATTGTGTTTGTTCAATAAATACAAGTTAACGGGTTTTCAAACGTATTTAAACGGATTAAATCGTCAAGACTTGACTGGTATCACTTGGGTGACTTATGTTACTCAAATGATCATAGACCTTATGCATATGTTATTTAACTATTTAGGGCGTTACGTGCTACCGTCCTTCACTGCTTATTTTCCGATTATCTGCTGAATCAGTGAGTTTCACGGCCCCTTTTCCTTTTAACTGCTTTATACTTGGGGGAGAAATCATGAAAACTGATTAAATGCTTTTTACTTAATATTATGGTTTATTTGTTAGCCGTATGACTACTTATTCTCTTACTGATTGCCCAACTTGGTACATTATCGTTATAAACGTTTGTACAACCGAAATCCCATCATTAATTGATTTCAATTAGTTCTGTACGAAATGATAGCTAGTGAATAGATCTATTTGGGTTGACAACCCTACCCTAACTGGTAGCTCCAGTTCTGACTCCGGATTGTCTGGGGGTACACGTCAGTTATTCTGCACTGTTTAACATCTCTGGGCAAGAGATGCCGGGTGGGTAAACCGTTAGTATTTGAAATCAAGGTTCAGGTGAGATCATACAACCACAACAATAAACCCTGATAATATTTAAGTATACCGAAACTGTTTTACAACTGTTTTACAACTGATTTACAACTGTTTAACTATCGAGTCCTAAACCTGTGAACCTCACCAACTTTATGTTGACCCGTTTTATATTCATGATTTCTTAGGTAATTGACGAGACTTTCTTGAAGACATGCAAATGGGGCTTACAAATGCTATTGGACCTGTTCTTGGAGTCATAGTCCCGACTATCCAACTTAACCGTTTTATGCTTTTAATAATCATTTTAAGACTTATGTTTTTAATTGTAAGACGTTAATGTTTCCCACTATCTTCCCGCTGCAATGAAACGAATTAATGTTTTATGAAGTTTTTAATTTATTAGAAGTGTTCTATGTATCCTCGACTATGATTCCATTCTGGCTCACACCCGATTCCGTTGACCGGGGTGTGACAAAAATTATCTCAAATAACGAGATATTGAATAAAAACATGTTCGTTAGTGAATCGTGAGATAGTGTGACTCAGATTATCAAAACCATCGAGAACCAAAGTAATCATAATAGCGCACAAAAACATGAAATCGAGCGATCGAGATAAAACTCATCAGAGCGGTTCTCATCTTCCGATTGGGAAACTACAACCTTCACAAATCAGAGTATGGTTCTAGTGATTGACATGGTTTGGCTTAATAGGTTTCGACACTCTCGTCGGGGCGTCCCAAGTGAGCGTTCGGGTTCGTCAATTCAAATTTGTATGCAACGCTTTTCTTGACAGAGGCCTCGAATACCGGTGCTTTCACCCGTACAGTTACTACATGTTAGTCACTAAAACCCGTTTCTGACGAGATCATAAAATCGAAAATCAATTTCCTAGATGGTACGTAAGGCACCATATCTAAGGAAGGAGGCTAGGAAACCCAAGTGATCTGTGTATAAGTGTGTGCTGACTAACGATAATCAATGCAAGGATCGAAATAGGCACAATTAAGAAGCATATAATGGACATACAATTCATATAGGCATACTATGCACGAGGTACTCGTGCGGGACACTTAAGGAAATAGTTTAGGTCAAGCCGGTTCTAATAACTTAGATCCCTATAGCCGTGGCTCTGATACCAATCTGTCACACCCCAACCGACGGCGGAAGACGTTGGGGCGCGATAATTGTCCAGATGCACACAACACTATCAATGTTGCGATATTTTTAATCAGCCCATTTCATATAAATCAAACAATACATAATAATTCAGATTCAACACATATTAGCTTTATTGATTTAGGTCACACTAGCCCGCATGAATCCTATGGTGGTATCATCATGATCAGCACAATCAAACAACAAAAGCTTGCAATATGTACATAATAAGGTCAACTATGAATAGTTGGTGAGTAAACATAGGTTTAGAGTACATACTAATATTAAATCATGAGATCTATGAGTTAAGTGTAATCGAGCATAATAAACTTGATATGAAATAGAGCAAATAAGAGTATATGATCCAACCATGACAATAAGGCTTTCAATCACAAGGCGTCACACGCGAGGCAGGCCAAGTGGGCTTGTCAAGCCAATAAATCTATTATCGTCACCCGCCTTTTACAGTTAATGTCACACAAGGTCGTTCAATCGTTCCATCGTTCACATCGTTCAATCATTCTCAATAATAATCCACACAAATTTAATCATACAAGAACACACATAGCACATAGAGTTCGCATGTAGTTTTTGATAAAAAAGTATATCGAGCATGAGTTTGAATACGGTACATGTTGCACCCCAAAACGTTCAAAAGAAAGAGGGACTATGAATAGTCACCTGGTATGGAGACACAAAAGAAACAATGGCACCCTAACTCGAGATGAATAAACCCGAAGACGCAATCAACAACTAAACCAAATAGAAGAATGAACGGATAAATAAATAAATAAATAAATAAATAAATAGATAGATAGATAGATAAATAAATAAATGAATGATTGAATTTTCCCGACTCGATGCCTCGATGGAGATGTAATTATGGTGAATTACATACGTTTAAGTTCGAAGTGTTGGTTTATTCTGAAGCTGACTACAAATCGGTAAATAATTACAAATAATATATTTTGTATGATTTATTAGAATTCTTAACGGAAAATATATATATATATATATATATATATATATATATATATATATATATTTTAATGATTTATTAGAAAAGCTTAGTCATATAAAATTATAATGATCCTCTCGAATATTCACACATACTATGTCAAAATATCATCTAAAAACTCAAGTTTTATCCAAGCCGAGTGTCGATTTTTAGACTTCTAGCCCACCGAGTCCAAATAGCAATAGGTTAAATATGATATTATATACATGTAACTTATGTTAAGATAAGCGAAGTTACTAGCAATATCGAAATGCTATTGATGATATCGCTCGATAAATTTAAAGAATTTAGTGAACAAGATCACTAACTGATAAAATGGTTATTTATTGAAATGATGGGTAATTTAGATATGAAATTGGGAGTTTTATTCATGATTGAATAATTAAACGAATGAGAAATAAATAGTTTCAAACTCACGAAAATAAATAGATGTGAACTTGTGTCATGCAAATATATATATAAACTGATGTTATTGAAGAGAGTTTTTAATAACCATTTGGTCGTTGACAATTTTTAAAGCAACGAGTTGATCGATACAGATGGTTCGTTAATGGGTTATACATCAAATTAGGTCTAAAAATTGTGGATATAATAGGAGGAAAGATGAAAATAAAAATGAAAAGAACAGGGGCAGTCTCCGGGGTCGAACCCGATACCTCATCCCCCCTAATCGAAGTCTTTACCATTGGGGCAGTCTCTCATTTCGATCTCAAAATGTTTTGTAATTTATTTGATTAGAGATTCACTGGTATCATCTTCTTAAATCAAAACTCTATTTGCATTTTCCCCATTAATGAGCAAAAGGTATCGATTTGAACAACCAGATCGTAAGATTAGATTACGACGATGAGTTCAACTCCTATTTCATTTCTTACCAAGATTGATACGAGAAAAACAAAAGTGGCCCGATGGGTGGCGATGGCACGAGGCTTCACGGTCGTCGGTTCGATTCGGAACTGTTCCTTCGCCGACGGTAATCCAGTGGTTGAGAATGATCAGAAATGACAAGAAGGATGATCGGAGAGATGGGACTTAAGAATGCCTGACAATGACATAAAGAGAAGAATCATAGTGATGGTCGGGGTTGATGTTGCACGGTGGGGAAGATCGGAAAAAAAGCGACGGTCGGAGTTTATGACGCTCGATGAGGTCAATCTGAAAAGAGCGGCGGTCAGAGCTTATCGGAGATGGAACATGGTGATGGTTGGAGATGGAGCTGTACGATGGTGATGCTCGGAGATGAAGCGAGAGCAGCGACAACATATACGACATCTTCGGAATTTAGGGTTTTGATGATAACCGACCCAAATTTATATACGATATAAGTTTTAGGATAATTACCATTTCGACCCTCAAGTTTATAAACTAATTTATTCGAAACCCAAACTACTATATTTTGAATATAAAGTTGGTGACATATAATTTAGTCCTGAATTACAAATATAAAAAACATACCATTTTGCTAATACATGATAACATATTTATAAAATACTATCTCCATGATATGCTACCGAGGTTACCCATATTCTATAAAATAACACTTTATATAAGATACCTTTCGTACAGAATATGATACCACACATTTGATATAGAACGAAAACATTAATTCCAAACCATTGAATCACGCGCATTGCATGATAAGTATAATTCGCTCTTTTTTATGCAATTTTACTAAACGGAATTACCCGGGTTTATTGAAACGGGCCGGGTTTCCGGGTTTACAAAATAGGCATATGTTACAAAGGAGCTGCCGACGCGGGTGGAGTCGGCGCCGGAGGAACCATTAATGAGGCCGGTGCTGGAGGAGCTAATGGTAAAGCCAATGGTGCTGATTCAGGCGCAGGAAACATCAATCAAGGAGGTCAGGATTGTTTTTTCAAATCCTTCAGTGGATGTAAGCCTCCGTCATTTGAAGGAAAGAGAGATGCTAGTTTAACTGTCCGCTGGGTTCGAGAAATGGAAGTTGTCGTTGTTATTAGTGAATGCCGTATAGATCAAGCTATGAAATATGCAGCTCATTCCTTTGTTGGTGGAGCGTTGTTTTGGTGGGACTCTGTCCTACAGTCCCAAGGAGAACAAGCCGTTGCTGCCATGCGGTGGAACGATTTGAAGACTCTGGTTATGAATTGAAAATTCGTGAACATCATATTGTGTACTCAATCTAGCTATTTCAGATTCAAAACGTAATAAAAACGATTATTTTATTGATCACAGAAGACTCAATTACAATCTGGAATCACTCAGAGAAAACACCACAGAAAACACACACTTAAGATCTGATCTATCTCACTTAGTTCCGAAATACAAAGACAAAGCTTCTATTTATACTCGATCAGCCAAACTCCAGGCCAACGGCCAGTTCGCCTGATCCGAACTGCCAGTTCGCCTGATCCGAATTGCCAGTTCGGATCCAGTTCATATGGCAGCTTGTCTTTATCTTAATCTTCGCATCGTCTTGTTCAGATACTTCACACGACGCACAGATTAGGTATCAACAAACTCCCCCTCGATGTGTGCAGTATCTATTCACTAATCAGAACATATTCTTCGAACAAACTCCCCCTCAACTTGATGGTTGCCTGATTTTGAAAACTTTGACGATGCTCAATATGTTTCCTTCATTATCAGCAGCTTCAGAAGACTTGAAGTTGTGACATCTTCTTCACTTAGCAACCTGTTCAATTATAAATAATCTTGGTGCAAAACATCTCATTGAGACCCCAAGAATTGATCTTTGAAAATTTGATTTGTATCACGTGTCGATCAGATCGAAAACAAAGCACAAACAATTTTTTTTTATTTTTAGAAAGTTTATATCAAAACAAACCTAAAATCTTTTTGATTTTTCAAACTTATGATAACACACACCGATTTTTTTTTGTACTTTTCTTAAATGAAATAAAATTGCAATACGAAAACAAACTCTATTTTGGTATGAAAAAGATCACTATCTGAGATCATATTGATCATTACGCACTGAACTACACTTCAATTTCAACTAATTGAAGAACATAAGTTATGTTTATTGTTGGTATAATTTGTCCATCTTAAACTTAGGCAGAATCATACTCATAACATCTGGATATGTTAAGGTATTGATTAGATTTGCTTTGACCAGTGTATCCCATACTATCAGACATTTTTTCTTTTTCTTTTGTGACAACACATGTGATTATCACATAGCATATTGTTTTCATGATATCGTCAACTGTGTTCCATGCAAAAAGAAATAAGAACGTTAAATCATCTACCTTAAGGTCGATCTTTCGATACGTAGATAAGGACTTAGATTTAACAAAATAATAAAGATAAAACAAGTTGAAATTGTATAACTCAACAACGATCAGGTCGGTCTTGTGGACACGCAGAGAAAGTCCGATGAATCATACGAAACACCAAAGAAAATAAGGCAGGACCTCAAATGAACAACAATCAGGTCGGTCTTGTGAGCACGCAAAGAAAGTCCGACGTTTGAGAAAATAAAAAAAATCAAACAAGTTTAAATCTTTGCAAAATGAACACATGTATACACAGTGACTTCTCATTTTCTTTTTCACACTTATTTTTATTTTTATCATGAAATACGCTTCAAGATGTTATCCACATGGTCATGCATAGTATTTAGTGTATATCACATCTGGATACTTTCTGATTTGCCGAGCTTACCAAGCACATCAAACCATGATCTTATGGCTTTTTCATCTACTTTATCCATGAGACAGATACGTAAGCCAATGTACCATCATTTCCGAATGATCAATTTCTCAATTTTTTTTTTATATTTTGCATGTATTCATCTTCTCAATATATTGCATTTGTCCAAAACATGCCATTTCTCCATCTTACTCGCAATTCTCCCCCTTAAAATGAAAAACTCTATTTTTGGATTTTTCATTTTCTCCCCCTAAACAACAAACGAAATGTAAAGAAAGAAAATTGATTAATGACACGGATACCTTGCAGTTTAACATATCAGAAAACTTTCAGGTTAGAAAAATATAGCACGAGTTTTAAGTTAAGCAGAATACTCCTCTATCAACAACTTGTCAATCGTCGATAGGTCTTCTAGAAGTACCTGCACACTAGTCAAAATTATCAGTTTATAAATGACCTAAAGCGGAGTGCTTCTGGTCGACCAGTGTCCTGGTTTTGCTTAGAAACCACCTTAGGTTTCCATTGTTGTTGTTGTTTTGGTAATTCAGTTTTTGATGAAACAGTCACAAGTGACTGTGACGAACAACCTACATTTTGTACTTTTGAAAATGTTGGAACAAAACATTTTTGTTTTTGAAAGAATGTAGGCTGAAATTCATCAAAAACTCTGCCATGTTCACCAATAAACCTTGGTTTGGCAGGTTTACCAAAAACCGGAACTTTTTGTGTTCTTGAAGTAGAAGCAGCGGGAACCGGGCAATCTTTTGCCATGTGTCCTTTTTTACGACAAATATAACACAAAAGATTGTTTATGTTCTTTCGTTTAGGAACCTGCAAAGCTTCACAAAACGTATTACTTCCAAAATGATCAAAGAAAGAATCATATACCTGATAGGGATGATCATGAACCCATTTTGATGTTGGGCTTGTTGGACTAAAACCAGAACCTTCCGAAGAAACTGTAGCAGCTTGTTTCTTCTTGTTCTTGAAATCATCATTCTTTACAAACACATCAGCAATCTTTTGAGCATCAACACAATGAAGTTGAAATTCTTTATCCGAAAATATTTGTTTCGAACCCTTGATTTTGTAAAACCTCTCGGGTTGAACTTTTTCAGCCATGAACACGTCCTTCTTGATTTGCTTCAATTTCATTTTCTTAAGATTTTGTGGTTTTGGACCTTGAATCTCACGATCTTCAACCATCTTTGACTTGAACCCCAAACCAACATGTTTACCAAGAATTTTCTTCTTAGATGATTTATGCCCATTCTTCGCCTTCTTCGCCAAACGAAAAAATTCGGCTTTGACTTCTCGCATATTTTTCTTTTCATAGAAAATCGTCTCATCAAAATCAGGTTAAGAACGAATCTTCTCGGAAGATGTAGCTGATTGCTAATTTTCTGTTGACGTCGAACCAGACATAAACGTTGAATCTTTAAAATTGTCAGCATTCTTTGCCACCTTCTTGTTTTTCTTCTCCTTCATAACTTTCACTTCTTCTGAATGATGATGAAAACTTTGAATTATCACATTCTTCCGCCTTTTCTTTCAACTTCATTAACATCTTCTTTGATACTAGTTGGAGGTGACACTGTCTTGTCAAACATTCTTTCAAAATTTTCATCGTTTGCTAAGAAGCTTGTGAAAGATTATGAAGTGGTGACATTGTTTAAAAGACGATATGCATCAATCACTTAGATCTTCAAATCGGAGATCTTTTGTTGTGTTTCAGCCAATTCCTTCTCAGTAGCTATCAATCTCTTAGCAACTTTGTGAGTTTCAAACTTTTGTAATCTCAGATTGTCAAGCTCAACAAACAACTCTTTCTTCCACTTATCTTCATTTCTTTTCTGAATGTCAAGATTTGCATAATGTAATTTATTCACTCTTACTAACTCCTTCTTCTCATCAAGTAACTTCTCCATATCAATCTGATAAGCTTCAATTTTAGCAACTTGGTCATCAGAAGTCTTGTTAAGCAAATCAAGCTTAATTTTTTATTTTTTCAAACAAATCATTGAAATCATTTTCAACATCTTTCGCTTCAGCTTTCCATTTTTCAATTTCTTTAAGTAACTCATCCTTTTCTTCAATCAACTTCGCATTCTTTTCTTCACAGCCCTTTCCATCCTTTTTAGATATTTCCAAGTCTTCCTTTACCAATTGAAGAACCTCGGTAAGCATCTTAACTTCCTTCACCAATGCATCAATTTCTTTCAATAAGCCCGCATTTTACTTTAACAAGCTTTCAACGTTAGAATCAGAATTCTCATTCTCAGCGGATTCATAAGAACTTGTATCAGAATAATACTCATCTTGGTCATGTGTGACAATCAAAGCTGACTTATCAAGAAATACTTTTCCCCAATTATAAGTACTACCATCCTCATTCGGAGCATTCAACGTTGTTGTACTTGATAAAGCTTGAGAACCACCAGTAGTTTTTTAATCAAGTGTATTTGATGAAAATTGTTGACACTCTCTTTGAAAATGACCAAGTTCTGAACATTTATAACATTTGAATTTTGATTTATCAAAACCCAAATGTCCATCTTGAGTAATAGTTCTCCTACCGGTTCTCTTCATAAACCTTCTTGCTCTTTGTGACAACATAGCCAGTTGCCATGCCATATCCATTTCACAAGATTGTGGTCATCAACTTCATTGAAATCTTCTCTGGTAATCTTAGTATCACCAACATTATTGATTATAAAACCAATAGAAGATGAAATTAAAGCAGTAATAAGAGCAGCACATTCATCAGTTGTTTCAGCAGAAAAGGCATTCTTATTTGATGATTCTGGAATTGTAAAGCTGCAACCTTTTGATGAACCAGTATTATCCGAAATTCCAGACACATTTCCAACAAAAGCAGTAGATGGTGCAGAACTAAGCCCTGGTTTAGCCTTAGGAGTTATGCTAGCAGCATTTTCATCATGATATAATTCTGGATTTTGCAATTTAGCATTTGACTTGTTGGAATTCATCATTTCCATCTCTCGTGCATGAAGTTTACCAGTTAATGCATGAAATTATAATGTGGAAAACTCTTTGTCATGTGTAAGAAACAATACATAATTTTCTCATTTTTCTGGTAAAGCTTCCAATATCTTCTCTTTCAACTCTTCATCCGTTTTCTCAATTCCTACAATCTTCAATTCACTAATTAGATGTGAAAATCTTGATACAAGAGTCATGATGTTTTCATTTACATAATGTTGAAAGTTATCAAATTCCTTGTTCAAAACATTTCTTCGACTTTTCTTGTATTGATCATTACCTTCACACCTTGCCGATAATGCATCCCATAATTGTTTTGATTTCTTGCAAGTGTTGAATTGATGTAGCAATTCAGTAGGTAAAGCCATTGTAAGATAACCAAACGCTTTTTGTTCAAGCTCATAAAGTTTCCTCTCAGCAGCATCAAAGGTATGGATTTCTTTAAAATCTCCTTGATCACTTGGGTGCATGTAAAGCTTTCGAATTGGAATACATAAATCGATATCATTCATGCTTATGTAAGCAGAAAACCATTGTTTTCAATTTTGATAATCCTCCAATTTTAACAACTTAGGAACTTTCTGGCTTGTTCCAATTTCGTTGCCAAAATTAATCAAGGTTTGCATCGCGTTTTGCATAATGGCAAAAGCTTGGAAATCCGACATTTTTGAAAAATATTCAAATTCTGGTTATCCGAACTGAAACCAAACTCAAAATACTTTATCCGAACTAGAACTATAGCCGAACTGAGCCCGAACAGAAAACTTTTATCCGAATAGCCGAACTGAAATTTGACCGAACTGAAAATCTGTCACCGAACCTGTCTGAACTAAATCTTTGAACCGAACTGAAATAATATCCGAACTGAAAACGAACTTTTCCAAACCGAGACTTCGTATGAAACGAACTAGAACCAAACCAGAAGTTCGAATGACGGTTATTCCGAACAGAATGTTCCTCAGCCGAACTGAAACATTTTCACTCAAAACTCACACTTTTTGATAGATTTAAACGAGATTTTCAATAGAGGATCAAGAAAAATGATGAGGAATGATTTAGGAGCTAATTGTTCTTAAATTCTCAACCGAAACGATCAAAGCTCGCAAAAACACTTCAATTTTTTGAAAAACGACACCTTTTGACTCCAAAAATCTGAAAACAGCAACCATAGATCAGTAAAATGAACTAGATAGTTCTGATACCACTTGAAAGTTTGTGAACATCATATTGTTTACTCAATCTAGCTATTTCAGATTCAAAACGTAATAAAAACGATTGTTTTATTGATCACAGAAGACTCAATTACAATCTGGAATCACTCAAAGAAAACATCACAGAGAACACACACTTAAGATCTGATCTATTTCACTTAGTTCCGAAATACAAAGACAAAACTTCTATTTATACTCGATCAGCCGAACTCCAGGCGAACTGCCAGTTCGCCAGATCCAGTTTGTATGGCAGCTTGTCTTTGTCTTAATCTTTACATCGTCTTGTTCAGATACTTTACACGACGCACAAATTAGGTATCAACATGAATAAGTTTTTCCCGAAGAACGATCTTGAGAAGATTGAAATTAACTTTCTGAGGCTGGTAAATCAACTCATCAGGAGTTTACCACTAGTTTTGATGAGATGTCAAGGTTGGTACCAAGGTTGGTGAAACCGAAGGCAGAGAAGGTGAAACGATATGTGCAGGCTCTTCCTGCAGCTGTACGAAAGATAGTGAAGCCTCATGCTCCTAGGACGTACCAAGAGGTAATAGATCTTAGCGCTACAGTTTACGATAAAGAATTCGGCGAAGGAGGAAGACCAGGAGAACACAAAAGAAACTGGTCTGAGGCAAGTGGAAGTTCAAGGAAGTTCGATGGAGGTCATCGCAAGAAGCCAGGGAATGATTCTCGAGGCGGCAAGCAGAAATGCCGCAAATGCAACAAAAATCATTTTGGAGATTGTAGATTGGGGTCGGGTAACTGTTACAAGTGCGGGAAAGAAGGTAATTTCTCTACCAACTGTCCGGAGTTGAAGAAATGTTTTAGGTGTGGAGAGGAGGGACACATTAAGCCGAACTGTCCAAAGTTAGTAAAGAATCCAGAACCACTGTGAGCAATCGAAGTCCCGAAGGCTAGGGGTAGGGCATATACGATAACTGTTGCTGAGGCGAAAGTGACACCTTACATAGTTTTAGGTACGTTCCTCGTCAGTTTTGTGCCTGCGGATCTGTTTTTTGATTCTGGTGCTAGTAGAAGCTTTGTATCACATGAATTTTGTGTATTACCCGATAGATGATTTTTAGATAGAATTAGAGGAACATAAGTTGCATGTTAGGTTATTCCCTATAACTTTAGCTGGTTTCTATATTGTGTTGGGTATGGATTGGCTTGCGGAAAACGATGCACACATTGTTTGTATTCAGAAGAGAGTTCGAGTTCGAGCGCAAACCGGAGATGTCATATCCGTATATGGGGATCGCGACAGTTCTGCAGTAAAGTTATTTCTATTGTTAAAGCACGTAAGTTCTTGAGTCACGGGTGTGAGTCATTCTTAGCTTACGCTATTGAATCGAACTTAAAACCGAAATAGCTGAAGGATGTGCCGGTAGTAAACCAATTTCCAGATGTATTCCCAGAAGATCTACTGGGCATTCTCCTGAACGAGAAATAAGAAACCCATAGCAAAGACACCATATCGATTAGCTCCATCAGAAATGAAAGAACTAATGTGACAACTGCAAGAGTTTCTTGACAAAGGCTTCATCAGACCGAGTATCTCGTCGTGGGGTGATCTGGTTCTTTTCGTGATGAAGAAAGACGGAAGCTTGAGAACGTGCATCGACTATAGGGATTTTTTTTGTGTAACATACCTATTATCGGAATTCATGTAAAGATTTAGTGATATGTTGCTTAAAATATGATTATGTTAAAGTAATATGTGTAGATCTTAAACTATGTTAAAAACCCTAATGATTTGTTCATAAAAGTCTACTTTGATGAACTCAAAATCATGATCTATGTGTAGTATTTTGTGTGGTATGATATTCTTGGTCATAATATGTTAATAAAATGGTATTTTAATGAATAAGAGATGCTAAACATAAAGAACTTGGAAAAACAGAAGATTTTTGTATAAAACTTTAGATATTTAGGTTTTATGGTGACAAAATCTATATCTTGACTTATGATGTCTTTGAGACCTTCAAAAACTTAAATTAATAAATTACCAACAAGTTCTGCAAAGGCACTTCTGATCACAAAATGATTTAAGCTCAAAAATGGTGTTTTCAACCCAGAAAACCCATAATTTCTAACTTGAATATTTGGATACTTTTGGATCTTTAAGGTTCTGATCCTAAACAGAAAATATGACCATTTTTGCTAACTAAAATTAACCTTGAGGACCAAAAGTGAAGAATAATATTTTAGAAAGAAACCGGACAAAAACTATGGCTTTCGGTAACTCAGAAACCCTAAATTTGACAAGTTAGGCCATCACCGGAAAAACTGATAATTCAGAGAGTAAGAACACTATAAAGCAACATCATAAACACTCCCGAAGTGTTTAGAAAAATCAAACTGTCATAAAACGAGTCATTTATGTGAAACCGATGAAACTGACACTTTTACCGGGAAAACCGACACTCAAAAACTTAAAATATAATGACTTATATTTTGGGAACATTATTTCAGGAAAATAGATATATATTTTTGTATAAATATTTTCTGTGAATAACAACTAATACCGTGTTATGACGCGCGGCAGAAAACACGTATTTTGGACAACGACAAATGAATGTTCTATTATATTTTCTCTTGTGGTCCAGAACCTTACAAATATTTAACGACTTTAAATATCTACCTTTTTTGTGTCATCTTGCATGAAAATGATTTTATGTTTTGTAATATATATCCTGCATTATTTTTCATACGTGAAACCTTAAAATGTATTTATTTGATCAATAAATATATTTGCAAACACTTAACTATATTTGTTTGTACAACAAATTGTCACCAAGATTTCCAACGATACTAACGGGTAACCTAATTCAAGACTTGACCAAGTACATTGGGTGACATGAACGTTTACCCAATGTGGCCGACCTTCTATGTCTAAATATTTATTTGTTAGGACTCTGCTAGGTCAACATCATTATATCATTCGTGACACTTGTTCAGGTGAGTCTCACTGCCCCATTTGCTTTTTACTGTTTTAAACTTTGGGGGATAATTCAATGAAACATATCATAAACTTTTGTTTGATACTATGGATACTTGTAAGACGTACTGATTTCATGTTCTTTTCATTACCCCAGCCTTTATAGCATGTTGATTCGTGTTGTACCAAATCCCGCTATTAATTGAATTCGGTGATTTCTGTACGAAGCCATAATTGAATTCGGTGAGTTATGTACTGTAAAACCATGGAGCGATGGATCGTTTGCTAATCACGTGATAATGAGATGAAGATAAGATCAAACAAGTAAATACAAATGGAATTTGTATTAATAAGCCTTGAGAGCACACACACAGAGACACACACAGAAGTGTAGAATATATCAAGAGTTTTCTATCAGTGCTAAAGCTCTCTACACATGCTACCTATTTATAGGTAACTAAGACTAACTGGCGTACCACCCAGCGTATCAAATGATACGCTGCACCAACTGGTCCGGCGGACCATGTGGTACGCTCAGTATCCTAGCTAGACTCACATAGTTGCTCTCATTACATAGATACAATACACGAGACACATCGTGGCATAGGAATATGCTCTAACAAACTCCCCCTTAACGTGTAGTGTATCTAGTCTAACAAAATCTCTAGTCTTCAATCTTCAACATTGCTGCATCAGATCTTCAACTTGAAATCTTGTCAGAAACAGAGCTTGCATGGCTGGATCAATCTTGAATAAATCTTTGACCTCCAAGATCCACTTGAGAATGATATAACAAACTCCCTCTTTACACCATGCTCGAGTCTTGACACACAGAACCTGCGACTTTAGAAGACAAAAAGTGCAGAATTTTCTTTGAATTCCCAAAAATAATTTAATCTTGGTGCAAAACTTCTCTTTGAGAATCCAAGATATTGATTTTGAAATTTTGATTTTGTATCAAGTGTTGATCAATCGAAAACAACTAAGAAATAAAATCTTTTGGCTTTTAGAAACTTTAGATCAAAACACCCCTAAAATCTTTTTGATTTTTCAAAGTTATGCTAAAACACACCAAAAATCTTTTTGAATTTTACTAAAATGGAAATATAAGTGCAATACAAAATTACACTCTATTTTTGGTATTTTGCGAGAAAGATCACGACACGAGATCATATCAGACATAACGCATCTAGCACATTTCAATTTCGGTCTTAATCAGCATGCAAGCCAAGATAATCGCAAATACAACATTTATGTTTATTTCAGCATGCACCAATCATTTTTTATCGTTTTCAGATATACTTAAGGTAATTTTATCATGCACTGATAACTCGGCCTCCACTCTATCAGAAATACTGGCAAATCATCATATTTATCATATAAAACCAACTTTCTTAGAGATTTAATCATCCTTGATGAGTCATGCAAAAATAAAGCAGAACCCTAAACAAACAACAATCAGGTCGGCTTGTGAGCACGCAGAGAAAGTCCGATTGTTTAGGAAAATAAGAAATATAAAATAAAGCAGAAATTGTATAATCCAACAACAATCAGGTCGGTACTCCCGTACACGCAGAGAAAGTCCGATGGATTATACGAAACACCAAAGAAAATAAAGCAGAACGTCAAACGAACACCAATCAGGTCGATCTTTCGATACGCAGAGAAAGGCCGATCGTTTGACAAAATAAAGAAAATCAAACAAGTTGAAATTTTTGCAAAATGAAAACATGCGTTCATCAGGATATCTCTTTATTCTATTTTTGGAATCATTACACAACATTCATCAAGAAGCAAATAACCAAAGATTATCAGGCAAGCTTTATGTTTATATCTTACTTGCAGATATCAGATTAGTCATGCACATTCACAGATTATGCAAGTACCTACAGCCTTTAGACTTATTCTATCCATGGCAGATAACATATATGCTGATGTACCATCATTTCTCGCTTTTGTCGGATCAATTTCTCAAGTTTTTAATTTTTTTTTTATATTTTTCCAATTTCTCCCCCTAAAATTCAAACAAACACTATTTTTTGAATTTTCAATTTTCTCCCCCTAAAAATATGTACAACTACAAAAAGTAAACATATGAACAAGAAAGAAAATTGATCGACCAACACTGACACTTTGCAGTTTTAGTTTTGGAAAAATCGGTTGAAAAACATTTGAAAATGATATGGCGTTGAAACACTAAATTAAGCAAGTTCTTCACTATCAGCAACACACGCATAATAGGTCTTCTTGAAGAAACCTGCAGACACCAGATAAAACATTAGTGGTTTTGGGATCGGCCCGAGTCAACAGCCTCGGGTCGCCCGGTGTCTTCAACATGGTCTTTGTTTGCCAAGGAAACAACTCGGGGTTTCCAAATCTTGGGCGATTGAAAATGTTTCAATGAATCCACAAAATTGTCAACTTGCGTCTTTGCCCAAGACGGCTTACTAGTTGAATTATACATCGAAGGTTGTGGTTCATCAAAAATATGACCATTTAAATCCACATATTTAGCAGTTTTGTTCACATAAGCGTCAGTGCTCGTATTCGTAGGACATTGTGCAGCAAGATGCCCTGGTTTACGACATGCATAACACTTCCTTTGAAAAACATTAAGGGAACTGCTACCCAGATTTGATTCAAAAATTTGATTTTTATCAACAAAATTCTTTAGATTTCTCTTGTCTTGTTTGAACACATCATGATAACCAAAAATATTTTCTGAACCAAACGAATCAAAGAAATCGTCTGAAGAATCATACCGTGGAGGTGGACTTCGTGAAGAATAACCAGAACTATAAGAAGATCCTCCAGAATAGGAATCAGCATTCTTTGATTTGAACACCTTTTGCATCTTTTGCTTTGACCGATTCTTGTGACCTGAAACTTTCTCCTTAGCCTTCTCCTTTGACTGCTTCTGTGGTAGTGTTGAAACTGGTTCTTCGTTAACAATATAACCCAAGCCTTTTTGTTTATACCCTGGAATTTTTGAAGAACTTGAAGAAGATTCTGGAACTTTTCGTTCTTTAGCCTCCCTATTGAACTTAGCTTTAATATCTTTCAAGTTGTTACTTTGAAGCAAAGCTTTTTCTTCTTCATTAGCAAATGAAGGAACAGGATCAACTTTCTCACAAATCTCTTGCTCTTCCAAAACTTTGAAACTTGAGACAAACTTTGGAGCTTCACCCAATTTCTTCTCCCTTTTCTCAGATTTGTTTTTCTTCTTCTTTGCTGGAGTTGCAAATTTAGAATAATCTTGCAATTCAGCTCTTGGATCAAGTGACACAGATGGAGGATTTAAGATAACCACCGGAGCTGGAACAGAATGCAAGTCCTCTAATTTCTCACTATCGTCACTCTTCTCCTGATTGTAAATGTAATTCAGTAAAGTAGGAGACATAACTGAATTCTTTACTTGTTTTTGAAGAACAAGAAGCTCAATTTTCAACTCAGAAATCTTGACTTGAGCATCCATCAATTCTTTTTGAACATGAATAAATTGATCTGACAACTCATTGTATTCTGACTTTAGTTGTCTTTTTGTATCACAAATGTCCATTAACTCAGCATGAACTTTTTCCCATTTCTTTGTGTAATAAGCAACATCTTTTGTTAAAATTCCATTCTTCTCACGAACCTGAACATTTTCATCTCTTAGCTTTGAAAGTTCCTCTTTAAGTTCTAGAACTCTATCTTGTAATTCAGAAATCACTGCTTTTTGAACATTTTCAGCAGCAGTAACGTCATCAAAAGCCTTTTGAAGTTCAACATTAGATTTCAGAAGAGATTCCACTCTAGCTGTTGATTTCTCGAATAGATTATCAAAATCTCCAATAGCATCCTTTGCTTCAGTTTCCCATTTTTCAGCACTTTGAACCAGTTCTGTATTGACTCTTTCTAAATCAGCACATCTTTGTTGTGAACATTCTAATTCAGCTTTAACAGCTTTGAGTTCTTCAGAGATCAAACCATTCTCTGCTAACAAAGATTCATATTTTTCTTGAAACTCTTTTGTCACTTCTGCGGTACCATCTTCCACAACTGTTTCACATGAACTTGTGTCTGAATCTGAATCATGTAATTCGTGACAACCAACTTCGGCAAGAAGTGCAGATTCATCAGGATACAATTTAACATATTGTTTTAGATCAGCATTATACACCATGGCAGGTGATGTCTTGTAGATAGAATCTGTAGAACTATCTGCATTGAGAGTTGCAGTTAATGCTATCTGATTCTGTCTCTCTTCAATTATTGCTATATCTCTGTCCCAATCATATCCTTCAGCCGTGTATGAAGTCAAAGCTTGTGATTTAGAATTGTTTGTTGAAGACGAAGATGCAGATACTTTTGAATTGTTACATTCACGAGCAAAATGTCCAACTTGTGAACATTTGAAACATTTAACTTTGGATTTATCCAATCCAAGTTTTCCTCCTGGAATAAAAGATTGTTTACCATGCTTCTTCATGTATCTCCTACCTCTTTCAACAATCATAGCAAATTGCCAATGTAAATCTAACTCGTTCAAATGATCATCACTCAACTCACCTAAGTCATTTGCAACCAAATCAACTTCTCCAAGTTTCCCAAAAATTGAACCATTTGACGATGATATAAATGCAGATAACAATGAAGCTAGATCCTCAGATGCCTTATCAGGAATTGTAGACTTTGATGATCGGTTTGAACTTGTAAAAGTACAACCTGGAGAATCACCATAACTCTCAGTTTTTCCAACTAGAAATGCAGTACTAGGACCTTCACTGTAAATGTTTGCCTTTTTAGCATTTATGGTAGAATCATTTTCACCACGATATGCAGCTGGATTCTGTACTTGTGCAGGCATGGATTTGTTGACACTCAACTCCATATCTCTTGCTTGTATCTGCTCAATTAAATTGATGAATGACAATTCTGAAAATTCTTTATCATGAGTAATCATCATTACATAATTCTCCCATTTTTCAGGTAATGCCTCTAGTATCTTCTCTTTCAGATCAGCTTCTTCCTTTTTAATGCCAACCAAAGCCATTTCACTTAACAAATGTGAAAACCTAGTGATAAGCTTTGAAATATTCTCATCTGGATAATGCTTGAAATTGTCGAACTCTTTTCTTAGAACCTTTTGTTTGCTTTTCTTGAATTGATCATTACCCTCACATCGTTTTTGAATTGCATCCCACAATTCTTTTGCAGAAGTATACGCAGAAAACTGATGTAATAAGTCGGAAGGTAATGCCATCGTTAAAGCACCGTAAGCTTTTTGTTCTGCTTGATATGCTTTCTTTTGCTCACCAGTAAGACTTTGTTGCAAAACTGGCCTTCCATTTTGTCCTGTTGGATACTCATATAGATTATTGTAAGATATCCAAAAATCAACATCATTTGCACCAACATATGCATTGAATCGCTTCACCCAACTATGATAATCTTCCAATCTGAGTAATTTTGGAACTTTCTGACTTGTTCCTATTTCATTATCATAGTTCATAATAGCTTGCATCGTATTTTGAATCGCGGAAAACGCTTGAAAATCCGACATATTTTCCGAAATATAACACCTCAAAACTTCGAACTCAAAAACGGAGGCTTTCCAAGCAGATTTAGGGGGTCAAAACTTGTCGGTACTGGCCGTAGGCTGGTACAAGTCCTAGATCTCGTCGATACGAACGTTTTGGCTGGTATTGGGTTCCGTAACTCTTAACGGTTCTCAAGTTACGTCAGTTTTAGTGATGAACACTTTTCTGCCAGCGGACCAAAACACTTCATTAGTCGTTCTCGGCAATTGTTTAAGATCTCTTAAACATCACTACATTTTGACAGAAATCTTCAATCTTCACCAAATTGTAATACATTCTGATCTTGATGAAAACAGACACGATCAGCATCTTCAATCATAGAAATTCCCCCTCAGAATGAAATCCATCCCAATATATCAACAATCAAAGGCTATAACGTCAACTTCATGACTTAACAATGTATCGGGCATTTGATTAGAGAGTTCCAAACCATAATCGAAAACTTTGACATATCGATTTGCACGAACATCAGAATACACCACCTTTCCATGAAGATCAAAAATCACCATCATCCCCGAATTGATTGCTTTTGAATATTCACTTTTTCAATTGTGAAACTTTTTTCAAGGGTCTCAATTTCCCCCTAAACAAGTGACATATTCAATTCTTCCATATTTTTCCGTTTGTGTAATCATATCCATGTCTCTGAATCTCTGTCCATCATCAGAAAACACGTGTTTTTGGATCTCTGTCCATCCTCAAAAACAATGACTACCAACAAACAACACAATCTTGAAATTCGACGACTAATTCATGATAAGCATAAGAATCTGGTAAATCTTCAATTATAATAACCCACAGCTATCGAATCAAGGGTAAATTCGATAACTGATTTAAATCAATGAAATTCCCACGACCTCTCCCCATTCCCGAAAACAACCCCCAGATGTTCATTACTGATTAACGGGGGTTCGGGGGCAGCGCCCCCGAGAAGCGGGGTCCAAGGGGCGGCAGCCCCTGGCGGGGTCCAAGGGGCAGAGCTTCAGCGGACCAAATCATTATCAGCGGACCAAAATCCAGACCAACTTTACCAGCGGATCAGACTCGTACCGGCGGACCAGGTGCGGACCAGATATGGTACGGCGGATCAGAAGCTTCAGCGGACCAAATCATTATCAGCGGACCAAAATCCAGACCAACTTTACCAGCGGATCAGACTCGTACCGGCGGACCAGGTGCGGACCAGATATGGTACGGCGGATCAGATTTGGTACGGCGGACCAGATGTGGTACGGCGGACCAGATGTGATACGCTGAAACTGCTCCGGACCACGTTGAAGATTGTCTTCCTGACCATCTGATCCGGCGGATGAATCAATTGATCCGGCGGTTGAAGATTGCCTGGTGGATGAGCTGCGGACCAGCAGTGGACCAGACCTCAAAAACGTGAAATTTTGAAATTTCACTCCAGATTCAAAATGTTGTCGAATTTCTTCAATCAAACACCACTGTTAGGTGCGAAAATGATTCAGGAAGGTTCGTTTGAACAAAAATCAAGCAAAACGACACTGAATCACACCTAATCAGCCATTTAACGTCTCAAAAACTTCAAAAACTCAAGAACAAAATCTGGAAATTGAACCAACGGCTCTGATACCACTTGTAAAACCATGGAGCGATGGATCGTTTGCTAATCACGTGATAATGAGATGAAGATAAGATCAAACAAGTAAATACAAATGGAATTTGTATTAATAAGCCTTGAGAGCACACACACAGAGACACACACAGAAGTGTAGAATATATCAAGAGTTTTCTATCAGTGCTAAAGCTCTCTACACATGCTACCTATTTATAGGTAACTAAGACTAACTGGCGTACCACCCAGCGTATCAAATGATACGCTGCACCAACTGGTCCGGCGGACCATGTGGTACGCTCAGTATCCTAGCTAGACTCACATAGTTGCTCTCATTACATAGATACAATACACGAGACACATCGTGGCATAGGAATATGCTCTAACATGTACGAAGCCATAACTACTAAATAGATCTATTTTGGTTGACGACCCTGTCCTGATTGGTCGTTCTAATCCTGACTCCACTGTTATAGTCAAGGAGTACATGACAATTGTTCTAGTTCATTCGGTATTCTTGGTGAAGATGCCATAATTGGGTAAACAGTTAGTGTTCTAAATTCAAGTTTCATGGACAATCGTTACAACCACAGTATCATAACTAATGTCGTGACTGCCAAACTTTAAACTTTTTAAACATTTTATCTTGTGTCATTAAACCTTGTGAACTCACCAACATTATTTGTTGACCCTTTTACGTTCATTAATTCTCAGGTAATTAACTTGTTGCACTTGTGAATGGAAGTCTCATTTGGGTCCTGGATTGCATGTGTCATGGTCAATCATTTGCCTGCTCATGAAACAATTTTGAAGATTTATTAGTATTATTGCCATTGGGTCATTATGTTAAAAAATCTTAAACAATCGTATTTTGAAACCTGTAAAATAACGTCCTGCTATCTTTCCGCTGCAACACTTAAATTTGTAAGACTTGTTTATTTTTAAATACCAATTGCGTTTTTAACTATCATTTAGAGGTCGTTCTTCGTAACCGCGACTATGACTCCATGACATCACACGTCTCCGGTACCGTGTGATCAGGGTGTGACATGTCATTTTCGCTGTCGGTTAGGTGTGACACTTTTCTTTACAGAAAGCCATGAGTAGAGATGGAGGGGAGACCACTCGATAAAAATGTTGAAACAAAGGGGACACCGGAGATGGAGGTAAAATGTGACCCACCTCCAAACATCCCAGATATCCGACCCGTGAAACAACATGATAGTGGGTCGCCTCCAATTCTAGAGATACCATGGAAGAGGAAACACAATGTTTTAGACGACACGACTTTGAAGATGCGCCGATGGTCCATCAAGCATCACGAGACTACATTACATTGCCAGGACGATCGCACCCTTCACTACATGATTCATATCAGGTTTGGTCCACGTAATTACAAATTTAGATGGCCCGTCTCGTTTAAAATTTTCAAAATCATTTTCAGTGCTACCGTCCGGTTCTTAAAAACAGACAATAAACACATCAAACGATTCGTGACAAGTGGAAAACGAATTAAGGAAAAGCCACCTGATTGAGGTATGAGGCAATGAGTCTAGTTGACGACTCGTTAATAAATTTAGCGCTTGCGGGGGCAACCCGATTGTTTGATATGTTTTTATTTTTGTTCCTTAGTTAATTATTTTGGTGTGTTTCGTTTCGTTTTATTTTTGTTTCGTGTGAATTTAATTTAATATGTTTCGAGTAAGTTTGTCGTTTCAGTTTCAGTGCGTGTCACTAGCAGCTTGATGAGGAGGACATAATCGGTTGGTGAAAACTCGTAGTTTGGCATTGTTTGATCAAGGGGGTTTTTAGTTTCCTTCACCCTTTATTTCTTTTTGTTTTCATGTATGTTAGGCACAATGTACGAATCAAGTGACACGCTAAGAGCAAAAATCAAAAAAATTGAAAATTTTCTAAGTACAAAAATCGAAAAAACTTTATCTGGAAACGGGTTTTCACGCCACTCGAAAGGGTATCCAATCCAATAGCTTCGTGACACGCTAAGAGCAAAAGGTAAAATAGAATAAAATAAATTTTTTGAAAAGTATCATTGAATTTATTTGCAAATAAATAAAAATGATAGTCAAAATTGGAGATTGGTGTTTAAAAAAAATGAAAAAAAATATAAATAAAGGTAGGAAACATGTTTAGTTTGTGATGTGTTGTTAGGCCTAACCGGCTTTAGAAGCTTAAATATCTTGAGTGTGTAAAATAAAGAAAATAAGTAATCATATCATGATATTGTATGGGTTCTCATCTTAGGAGAAATGGTAAAGCTAAACTGTCAAATAGGATAATATTTACCACTTTAGGTAAAAATTTATATGTCTTGAAAATTGTCTAGTATACCACGATCTTTTTATGAAAATAAATTCAAGAAATTATGGCGCCCCATATTCCATGTTTCCATCTTTTTTAGCATTATAGGAATTTTTTTGAGAGCTACTGCCTTTGTGGCCCACGTCGGACTGCTTGACTGAAGCACAACTAGGTTAGGTTCTAAATGGAAAAATAAAATGCAAACGAAAAAAATATATAATGTACAAATTCTCATATATATCATCCGTTCATTCATTTTGCATTATTTTTTAGACATATAAGTTTTTGTTTATTGTGGTCAGAAAAACTAAATGTTTTAATCCGGGCCTTGACATGCGTTGAGATAGGATTAAGCTAAGCTATGGATTTTTTAGTGTAAGACACACGTATAGAATGAGAATTAAACAATGAAATGATAAAACACAATTGGGGGGCTTGATTAGTCGGTGGTTGGGTTTAATCAGACAGAAATACAGATGATTGTAGTTAGCGCGTAAGTATATCAATAAATAATAATGCGAAAAGAATTTAAAAGCTAAATCTCCAGTTGTGATTCTCATGCAGATTTTTCCGGAGATGAAAAAAGATTTAGTGTGAGGATGTTTGATATACCATGATTTATATATCTTTTTAGTCAAATATTTTTTACACTTTGAATACTTTTTTATTAAAAATTACTCATAATTAGTTCATATTTAAATTTCAGATATTTCAGGAGACCACAGAGTTAAAACGATATATTTGAAAAAAAAACTAAGTTAGTAACCCGTAAACTATACGGGTTGAATTTAGGTTCATAAAATGAGATAAATGGAAGTAAAAAAATGATGAGATATTTAAAAAAATATGAATGACATAATTTTTAATCAATTTTGGCTTTGTTAAATCGGGTTGAGTTCGTTCAAATTTAATAGCCATATAAATATGAATTTCAATTATCATCATGTAATATATTTAATAATCACACTAATCATATTTGACCGATCTAATGTTTTATTTTTGATGTTGTAGTTTAGGTTAGATAGTCGACTATTTACTGACCCATATTGTCGTGATCCTGATTTGCTGGCCATAAAACAGTAGGACCGTCACTATTGTCATTTTAATTGTTGCAACATAGTTATAAGTTATCTTACAATAGTTAAAAAAAATTATTTGTTGACCATTACAATAACTATTTAATTAGAAATTTACTAAATATATTTAATTAGAAATAAAAAAGTTATTAATTGTACAGTTGAACTTTATATGTGGAAAGTTATAATAAATGTTCGGAATTTGAATTTTGTAAAATATAAATTTATAAGTTTTAAAGATCTCACAATTACATTATATTGATAATAATTTAATATTTATTAAATGTAATATTGATTTTTTTTTTATGTGGAAAGTTAAAATAATAAAGAGTAAACCTCTATTTTAGTCCTTAAGGTTTGACAATTTATTCTATTTTAGTCCAAACGTGTCGAAATATCCAATTTGGTCCCTCACATTTCGTTTTATAATCAATTTTAGTCCAATTATTAATTTTCTTTTAAAAATATATCTTAGTTGACTTTGTTGACCAACTTAAGGGTATAATTGTCAAATTATTAATTTCATTTTTAAAATAATCTGCTAATATATATTTGCAATTGCCATTTTGACTTGAATTCAAATGGTAACCTGCACAAAAGGTATCAAACAAAAAAAACTCAAAAAGATATCATCTGCACACCCCTTTATAAGCTACTGTAATATTCATTCAAGAGTACCCTTCATTCAAATATATTTAATTTCGATTAAATATTTATTCAAATATATTTAAATGAAGTATTCATCCAAATAGCATACATATAAGCTGCTGCCACCGAAATACTTGTGTTCTTCACACCCCTTTATAAGCTACTGTAGGAATGCAACCCACTTCCATGGTAACCATGGTAACAAATAGCATACATATAAACTACTGCATCCATATATCCGTACAATATGTCTAAAAAATAGCAAAAACTACATAAATATATAAAAAGAAAAACAGTTAATATGAAAACATGGTTTCCATCCATATACCTATAAAATATGCAAAAGGGGTTTTTTAAATATATATTAGGGAGATTATTTTAAAAAGAAATTAATAATTGAACAATTATACCCTTAAGTTGGATCAACAAAGTCAAACTAAGATATTATTTTAAAAGAAAATTAATAATTGTACTAAAATTGATTATAAAACAAAATGTGAGGGATCAAATTGGATATTTTAAAACGTTTGGACTAAAATGGATTAAAATGGCAAACCTCAAGGACTAAAATAGAGGTTTACTCAATAATAAATTTTTAAATTTGAATTTTTCAAAATTTAAGTTTAGAAATTTTAAAAGATTTGAAGTTTCATTACATTTAATTGATAATTAGAATTTTTTAAATGTAATGTTTAATTTTATATTTGGAAAGTTGAAATAATACATTGATTTATTTTATAAAATTTATATATTGATTTATTCTAGTGCTGACATATGGACATGATGATGTGAATGTCCTAAAAAAGGTCATATGACAATCATCTTATTGCTTTATTAGGATCAAAAGTTATATGATTGTTACCATCGGTCTTTGGTGATAATAAATCAAAATAAATAAATAAGAAAAAGAAAGACCTAGGCTGAGATTGAGATGTGGTGTTACAACTTACACGCATCAAATAGACAATTAAAGGAGTTAAGTTTGTATTGGGCTGATATGTGTGTAAACTGTAACGTGGGCTGTGTAAGCATCAAAGAAAATAATTTAGTGGTCCACATGAATAAGAGGGGCTAGCTCACGTTGCCTTCTCTAGACCCAAAAGAAAGAATTTAGGTCACCAAAATAAATGGTTGGCGGGTACGCAAGGAATTTTGGAGAGGGCAGCAATTAATTACGTGGACTTGAGGACGACTTTGGACGGTAAATTAGCCTTTTGGTTGATATAGTTATCTTTAAGTTATTTATTATTGGTATATAATATATAATATATGGTATATACTTGATCAGGTGATTGATGAATTTATAGATATTTTTGGTTGAATAGATTTACTACCTTAGAGTTGGATCTGAATAAAAAAAGTTCAAGTCTCTTTTAGGATCTTGTCTATATACTAGTGAGTTGTTTGTGTTCTATGCAAACGTTAAGTACATCGTATTAATGGTATTTAGGCGGTTTTAAGTTATAAGTAGGATTTAATGAAATTTTGCTTCGTAATCTTAGATGGTTAACATGTGTCTATAGCATTAGTTTTCCTTTGGTTGTGGGATTAGCAAACCTCAAATAGGTAGTTAATTCGTTCTAGCACTTCAAACAATTGTTGGTACTTAATAATAGCAAGGTTCTGTTGGAAATCCAGTAATGAATCAAGCAATCATTTGATCAATTACAATACAGAATATAGATAATGAATAACAATTCAACAAAAATAAATACAAGCATAAACACCACCGTAAGACGATCACGAACAGCAGCAGGATCAGTCCCTGCAAAACATATAAATACAGAAACAAAACGAAAGGAACCGGGCTTGTGTTTGACACAATTCCCTTAATCAGATTCGACGTCTGTTCCCAGGGTACACCAATTCAAAACTGTGTGTACAGCCGGACGAGATACTTGGCTGAAAAAAACAGTCGGAATGAAGCTGTAGACGGAGATCAGCAGCAGCAACAAGACGTTGGAATGCAATTTTTCTGTGTGTTCTTTTGCTCTAAACCTGTGTATTTATACACGCAAATTGGGCATACGAAGTAAACATCATTAACCAGTAATGAATGATCGATTTATGTCCATTAATCCATAATGAATGATCAGGTTTGGAAAACCAAAAGTCATTTCTAGAATCATCTCAAAAATGGTTCGAAAATTAACAAAAACGTGTCGTCCACGGACACATGTTTCGGAGCTGCATTCGTGTCCGCAGGTCGCGCGGGCACGAGTTCAGAATTTCGACCCGATTAGCCATTTTTTGCACCCCCCCTGCGCGAGGGTATGAGCTAGAGTAAAACATGACACAAGTGATATCTAGAGCTTTGAGGTTTATCCTTATAAACCAATTCACCTTTTGTTCCCACACCAATGTGGGATAGCTCAAATCACATTTTTCCAACCTTGAACAAAAATTCTTTTGAGATAAACATCTCATTCACACACATTTTCTAACAATCCCCCACATGAACGGAGGTTGATCTCAGAAGTAACTTAATCCCGATCGAATATTCAACAGTTGAATCTTGCATACGATAGGTAGGTGTTACCCTTTGAGCCTTCGCTCATGAAACACACTTAGTCTACTGGCTCTGAGTAGGCGGCGATGCCTTTGAACTCGTCTGTCGTTTGTGTAGGCGACAATGTGCTTCACACAAGACTCTCCTTGACAACATCAAGTCCTCATAGTTATGTTCGTTATGGTCATGAACATTAGCCTGGTTCTGCGAGAGCTCTTAGGTATTGTGCCCCCTCAATACCCTTCGAAGAGACCCCACTTCTCTCTCACATAGGTGATTCACCACGTGTGGCTGCCTCAGCTGAATCATTAAAAGCCATAGGCTTAACCTCGTACTTGTCACTTTTAGGAATGGACTAGGAGATGTATCGATTCCATTATACACCCCCTTCTTAAAGTGCATGGAGTTATCAATTCTTCCCCCCACAGTGACCTCACTAGTTCATACAATTAGGTTGTCCTATTGAACTCAGATCTTGGGATCTCAAGTCAACTGAGTTAGGTTTTCCTTCATATGAACTTTAATCTTTCAAGGGCTTCAGTCCTGTCACACCCCCAATTTCCACTAACGGAGTTTTACCGTGTGGGGTGTGAACCAGACCAGGACCCGAGAAATCGAATCCGGGCAATTAAGTGGGGAAAAAGAACCAAGACGGGTACCGAAACCACAGGTACCACCGTAGCTTACGGTGGCCACCGTAAGCTACGGTGGCCTGCAGCCTGGGCACCCACCGTAGGCCAGCATCAAGCCCCACCGTAGGCTAGCTGATGCCACCGTAAGCTACGGTGGCCAGCGTAGCTTACGGTGGAGCTGCCTAATTTCTGAATTTTCGCCTCCTTTTTAATGCCTAAACAATGTCCCAACTTGCATTAATGTTACATACTAATGGGGTGTAATTGCACGCAGTGGTAAAACTACCATCTAGACGCGGATCTTCTCGAGCGCAAGACGAACCAAGATTCCAATCGCCGACTCTTTTGATGTTCATGACTTGTCATAACCATCTTTTGAAAATATTGAACTAGTATTAACTTGCATTTACCACTCACTTGGTTTTGTATATGGTTTCCTATGCAAGTGTTGATGCCACAAACTGTTAAATTTGAACGAAATTTTCTGGGACCACTTTTCAAGTTAAATATTGTTAACGAAATAGTA